>CM019155.1:80768372-80875025 GCA_009733165.1 Naja naja | reverse complement strand
TTGAAGTCTGAGTTTCCAGAGGTCTTCAGCGATGGATTAGGCAAGTACTTGGGGACCCCTATCTCCTTTAACCTAGATCCCAAGGTACAACCAATCCGCTTAAAACCCAGAAGGGTCCCATTTGCCTTAAAGGAAAAATTGATGCACAATTAGATAAACTAATAGCCCAAGGGGTTTTAGAGCCCACTGATCACTCCAGGTGGGAGACACCCACAAACACCAGTCAAGCTGATGGGTCTGTGAGAATCTGTGAGACTACAAGGGACATTGAACCATGCGCTACAACAGAGCGCATATCCAGTTCCAGTAGTGCATCATTTTACACTCTCTTGAGGGGCACAGTTTTTGCCAATTGGACCTGACCCAGGCATATCAACAATTAACAGTTGATGATGTCACTGCTGAAGCCCAAACCATTGTAACCCATAGAGGTGCCTTCAAATGCAAAAGATTGCAATTTGGAGTAAGCGTGCACCAGGCATCTTCCAAAGCCTTATGGAAAGTATGTTACAAGGGTTGCCAGGGGTGGTGCCCTATTTTGATGACATTTTAATTTCTGCTGAAATGACACTCAATACATGAGAGACTCAGGGAAGTCTTAACCAGATTCAAAAAAGCGGGGTTAAAAGTCAAAGAAGAAAAATGCACACTTAGAACAGATAAAATGGAATTCTTGGGTTACATGATTGATAAACATGGCATCCACCCCACAGAAGCAAAGGTTCAGGCAATCAAAGAAGCCCCAGGCCAAAATGCAAAACAGATTTGCAAGCATTCTTGGACTCATTAACTTCTCATATGTTTCTACCTCAGAAGGCAACCGTTGCAGAACCCCTACATAGGTTGCTGGACAAAAAATCTGGGTCTGGGGGAGGAAGGAACAAGCTGCATTTAACAATATCAAGAGACTAATCATGTCTGATGCTGTGCTGATACAGTTCTCTGATAACTTTCCTGTTGTTCTGACTTGTGATGCCTCCCCTTTTGGAGTGGGGGGGTATTGAGCCACATGCTTCCCAGTGGGAGGGAAGCTCCTATTGCATTTTACTCTCGCAACTTGACTAAAGCAGAGAGGAACTACAGCCAACTGGACAAGGAAGCCTTGGCAATTGTAGCAGCTGTCAAAAATTCCATGAGTATTTATATGGGAGAACATTTACTGTTGTCACAGATCACAAACCTCTCTTAGGCATTGTGGCAGGGGACAAACCAACGCCCACTCCATCCTGTCACCAAGAATGCTGAGATGGACTGAATTTCTTGCTGCTTATTCATAAAAACTGATCCACAGACCTGGTAAAGACATTGGGCATGCAGATGCTTTGAGTCGCTGCCCACTTCCTTCACACATTGAGGACCCTGTTCCTGAGACTCACCCTTTTTTCTAGAAACTGTTGCCAAACTTCCAGTACATGCTGCTCAAATTGCCAGAGAGACTGCCAAAGACACTTTATTGGCTCCTAATAGGCTGGATTAAGAAAAGTTGGCCACTTCAAGATCTACCTCAACTCGCCCAACCTTTTAAATCCAGGCAAACTGAATTATCTGTATTAAGAGGATGTATTTTGTGGGGTAACAGGGTGGTTATTCCTGCAAAACTACAAAAAAGGTTTTGGAAATGTTACATGAGGGTCATCCGGGAATTGTCAGAATGAAGGGATTGGCCAGAGTTATGTATGGTGGCCAGGTATTGACAAAATGGTTGAACACTGGGTTGCATCTTGTCCCAACTGTCAGGTAGTCAGGCCTGCCCCACCTCTCTCTCAGCCCCCACACAGGAATGGGAATGTCCTAGGGGCCCATGGTCCAGGATTCACATTGATTTTGCTGGCCCTACCAGAGGGCACACTTTCCTTATTATAGTTGATGCATATTCCAAATGGCTGGAGGTTATCCCTATGGCATCCACCACAACTGAAGCTGTCATCAAGCAGCTTAAAAAGCTTTTTGTAACTCACGGGTTACCTGATGTGCTTGTTTCTGACAATGGCCCTCAATTTACATCCAACCTTTTTGAATCATATCTAGCACAACAGGCAGCCCCTGGGCATCCTTCGGCTAACGGCTGGGCTGAACGTATGGTACAATTTACCAAGGAAAAACTTCAGCAATTGGGTCCAGGGGATATCACTGAGAGAGTTGAAAAACTTCTCAGTGTTCAGCATATCACTCCCAACCTCTTAACTAATTTAACCCCAGCTGAATTGTTGATGGGTAGGAAACTCAGGTCTCCCCTTGACCGCCTCCATCCCACTTACACACCAACGCACCACTAGATTCCACTAGTAAAATTCACACTTTCACTGTGGGTGATTCTGTTTATGCTAAGAACCTTATGGGTGAACCATCATGGATTCCTGCTGAGATAACCCAAACACAGGCCCCAGGTCTTACAGGGTAAGACCTCTGGAGCAGGCACATTGATCGGTTAAGATCCAGATTGCCTCAGGAGCATCGCTTTTGCTCGTCTCTGGGTCTCATACCTACTGCCTCTTCTAGGGGGGAAGGGGAGGATTATGAGAGTAATCAGCAAGCAAGAATCAACCCCATATGTAACGAGCTAACACGACAGGAACAATCCCAAAACCTGTCACAATTCCAACAACCATTTTCACAAATGGAAGATTGCACATCACTACCTGATTTAGGTGCTGACATTGGGTTGGAGATGGATTGGGAGGAGAGACCAGGTTGTAGTAACCAAACAGGTTCTACCATTACTACAAGTCCAAGTAAGGAAATGTCCGCAGACACATTTCCTCTCTCACAAGGTGAGAACATTAAAACATCTGAACCACGTAGGTCTCAACGTACACGAAGAGCCCCACCTATTTAAAAGAATACATTAGATAGGTTGGGGTTTGAGTATGGACTGAACCTAGTGGGGAGGGGTGTTATGTATGCAGGTTTGAAGTCATTGGTTTAGTTTGAACTGTTCTTGTAAAATGTTGGAAATGATTGGTTTAAAAAGTGCAGGAAAACCCTGCACTCTGATTGGCTGGCAACTGCGGCTGCTGGCTATAAGTAGCAGCCGCAGCCCAGCCAAATTGGGTCCGTTCTGAGCTGTAGTCACTAATAAAAAAAGAGCTTGAAGCACTCCGCGTCTGTCTCTTCATGCAAACTTAACATAAGGTTTTAAAATAGTATTGTGAAAGTTAAAATGCTCCCTTTTCAGTTGCTAAACATTTTGGTATCACTTTTTCCTCCTCTCATTTATAGCCTCACTTGATTGGCCTAGTAACCTGACTCTTGTTTTCTGTCCCCAGTCTCTTCTCTAGGCTATGATTTACATAGCTTTTGTTTACTGTTCTCCATGCTGCAGAACACCCAACAGTCACAAAACATAGAGGGGATCAAAGAGAATAAGGACAAGTCATTATTATGCCAGCAGCAATCTTTGTCAGGGTTAGAATGCCTGTAGACTGCTAGCAAGAAAGGCTCTCTTCTAGAAGCAGCTGCATCAACAACAAATTGCTCAAAATATAATTTCCATTCGCATGTCAGTCTAATAAAGTTAAGACTTCCCTTTTAAATTACTTTCAAGCCTTAAGCCAGCATGCTACTGCATGTAGATATAATTGCAATGGATAGACATTCCCACAAAAATTAGGTAGACAATTCAGTCTTCACTGAAAAGTAAGCAGGATGCACGCCTAGTTTGTTTTCTGGTCTCTTATGCCCCAAGCACAAAAGGTTAACCAGATTGCCAGAAGCCTTCTTCCATTTATAAGACTTGCCTAGAGGCTTCACTGAAGGAAATCCAGACAATGATGTAGGGATTTTAGCTGATTTAAGTGAAAGCCTGCAGGGAAGGACTGAAATGTGATTGCTAACATCCAATATAGTTTTGAAAGTAAAAGTTATTGAGCTTAACCTGAATAGAAAAACTTTAGGATTTCTGTAACTTCCTCTACCATTCTTTCCCTGCTGTTTTGTTGATGGTCTAATGGGAAGATTGAAATTATTTAATTAACTACATGTATTTTAAATGAGCCTTCTGTTAGTTAAATATCTCATTACAACAAAACACTTAGAGATTCTTCTCTGTAGCCAGGTCATTTTTATGATAAATTCTGTTTTGTTAGTTCAGTTCAAATTGTGATTTTTGCTATCTTGAAGATTCATATCCATGGCACAATTGCAAAAAGAAGACCCAAAGAAACCATTAAAGGAAATTAATTCATTTCAGGAAACAAGCTGTATAAATATATGAAAGAAAATGCAAAATGCTAGGATGTACAGAAATGTATTTTAACTAACTCTGAAAAAAACAACAAGAACTATTATTAGTATGGGAGTGGGGGAGAGCAAGATAGTGTCCCATTAGGCATCCCTAAATGATGCCTAAATGATATTGTAGTTGCTTCTTTCAAACATTTAAATATTTGCAAATACTTTTTAAAGTTTCAGGTTTTAAAGTTTTAAGTTCCTCAAAGAATTTAAGGATTTTAAAGAAACTGGTGAGCAGGCAAAAGAAGAATGAAAGAAGAAATGATCAAGGTTTGTTTAGACAATATAGGAGGAAAGTTATGCTATTTGTTCTGAACTTCAACCAACATGAGGCAGATAGATGTTGCAATATTGAGAGAAGTTTGCATAAAAAACAGACTTGACAACCAAAGAAACTGTAAAAAGCTTTCTTGTATTCAGGATATTTGCAAATATGTGAATAGGACCCCATCTCCCCAAACAAGTAGGAGACGGAGACGCCGCCCTTAAAATGGTTACAACTTTTTATTGGATATCATATTGAAAAGATTACATAATCCTTCCTGTTATTCTCACACAGGAGTTTTAGGGACTTTCCTGGGTAGGTCTGGGTAGTTTTCCATTTTTAACTCCTCCCAAACCATCATCTCTGGGAAACCATCTTGTTTCCATCACCATGTTTTCCTGTTATGTTCATCTAACACAATAGATCATTAACAGGCTTCCTTCAAGTGACCTAGCATCTCTTACATTAATTCTCAAGCCAAAAGTACAATTCCCCCCTCCAGCCAAAAACATGACATTTCATTTTAGAACACAAATTACAAAATATAATTTGTTTGTTAGATACAGTTATATAATTGTCAAATAATCATTCTAAAAGGTCACATAGTGGGTAAACATGGAGTCTCTTCTGCTCTTCATTATCTCAGGTATAACTTGCAATATATATGTTATTGCCACATATAACAACTATATTTATTACTAACAGACTCTAAGGGACCAGGAATGGAGAAGCAGAAGGACCAAAATGGGCCATAGTGGATCAGTCCCTTTATGGACTGATTATCATTTACTGGAAGAGAAATCTGTTATGTATTGAATATATAAAGTTATGTTAAGCCTGCTAAAGTGAAACTAACATTTAGATGACCCTAACTGTTAAGTCCAACTGTTTTGGAGGGAAATTTAGAACATTCATATTTGGGCATGTTTTTTAAGTATTATGATTGGCCCTATGGACCCAGAGTATAAATTACAGGCAATTGCCTGCTGTTCCTCAGTTCCAGTTTTGAGCCAATAAATGCTGTTGTATCCATGCTGGTCTGCTTCTTGCCTACTGAAGCCCATTTCACAATAGTGCCAACAAAGATGGGATCTGCAGAGAAGAGAGCTGCTGCTAACCAACAGACTTAGAGGTGTCAGACCGGGTAAAGAGTCCTGGTGGGGCCATGCTCCCTGCCCTGCCTGCCAGTAAGACACACTGAAGGCACAGAAGTACCTGAAGGATCTGTCCCCAGGACTCCTACATGCGGCCCAGCTCCAACAGCAGCAGTACAGGCATTAACCAGCACCACAGGGGCCTTCTCAAAATGAATAAACTGGGAAGACTCAATGAGTTCGATATTACTCACCCAGAACAGTGGAGCTCATATGTCTCCCAAGTTGACAACTACCTCTGGACTAACCAGGTCACGGACAATGGCCCTGAAGGCAGCAACCCTTTTATGTGTCTGCATACAAGCCACATTTGGTATCACCAAAAACTTGATAGCACCAGCAAGCATAGAGATAGTGGCCTACACAGACCTCAAGAAAAAATTAAGGGAACATTTTGAGCCTAAACTCTCAGTCATTGCCCGACACCATGCATTTGAGCAACATGAGAGATCTGGGGAATTTGCGGCAGTTTGTGGCAGCCCTGCGCCACGCTTCATGCCAATGTGAGTTCCCTGATCTGGAAGACCATCTCAGAGACAGGCTTGTTTGTGGCCTGCAAAATAGTGAATTACAACAGCGCCTATTTGTCATGGAGAAACTGACTTTCCAAGACACATTGAAGGAAGTCATGGTGGATGAGACTGCCAAAGGGGCAATAAAGATTCTCTGGCCACCAAAAGCACACACCAGCCCCTCAACGATCCACCAGGAGACCGCAGAAGGCTCAGGAGAGGTCAATGAGAGTGAAGAAATTGATCGCTTGTGGATGTCAGTGTTCCAACTAACAAACTCCAACCCAATAAACTACGAGACAAGCATTAACTTAAAGTTCCATTAGCTCAAAGTTAGAGTTGTCATATTGGCACATCTGAGAAAACCCGAATCTGAGACTTCCAGGTTTTCCTTGCATAATTAAAAAAACAAAACCCATCTCCTGTACTCACCAGTCCATTACAGAGTCCAATCACCATCGTCCCAACTGGAGACATTCCTTCAACCACTCCCCTCCAGGTGCAGGGTAACTTCTCCTTGACTTTATAAGAAGAATGTTGTTATGTCTAAACATCTACCTCTCTCTGAAATCCCCCCACCCAAATTCCCTTACACACTGTGGCAGCGTGTAAGAGTCTAAAAAAAATACGGCTTCCAAAGCTGACAGCGGAGATGGCCATGCTCCACAGAAAAAGCAACTCCCTCACAGAGCTGTGCAAGCTGTGGGGGATAGCATGAAAGAGCAGAGTGCAGATTCCACACAGCAGTATGCTGTGCCTGTGGAAAGCAAGGGTACATTGCCAGAGTTTGCAGAGGTCATCAGTGGGAAATGAAACCTATGATGCAGCAGCACAAGGGGAAATGAGCCCCAGAACAGAACAGAGTTGAACACTGCTCGGAGAGGCATAGCATCCAATGCACATCAAAGAAAAAATAAGACTCCAACTAAAACTTCAAGGGGTCCCATGCTCCAGATAGTGGATTGGCCCTGTCCATTATCTCCTCCACAACTTTCGACCACATATGCAAACATAGCTGACGGCAGGTCCTGTTCAAATGATCGAGCTTACTGCTAACGGACTTCCAGAGTCAGCACATTCCCATAAGGGGTGAGGCAACCATTGGAGTACAATTAAGAGACTTCGGGGTTCCCCTCAGGGTAGTGGTCATAAAAGGGCCATGCACCAGCCTAACAATTCTGGACTGTTTTGAGGCCCTGGGCATCAGGGTGATGGGCATTCATCGAACCCAAATAGCTGATCTAGCAGTGGTATGCCAACAATACACTGACATATTCAGCACTGAGCTGGGACAATACAAAGGGGCATCGATTCCCAATGTTTGCCCACACTTTGATGATGTCCTGATTGCAGGTGAATCAGCTGCAGTCCTGGCGGAATGTCTCCGTGCAGTACTCAACATTTCCTTGAGGCAGGCAGGCCTAAAACTCAAGGGAAAAGTGCCAGGTTGGTGTGGAGTCCACAGAATTCCTGCATAGATCACACCTGGGACCACAATGACCTTGTCCTCCGCCTCTGCCTCTGCCTCTGGAATCTGTTCCTCTGGGCTGGTACGTGGCGGGTGCTTGAAATCGTTGGGGACAATCCCGGGTGGCATGTCCCACATGATCGCAGATATAGCATCTTGGCATCCTTGGAACGAAGCCTCTTCTTTGGAAGGGATGCCTCGCTGGAGCTCTTGATGCAGGTGGTCCTCTTAAATGTGGCGTGGCTTGCATGAGTGCTTCTTCAGTTAAAATTCTGCATACATGATCAACTGTGTGCTGAGCAATAGGCACTTGATTAATCTTTGAAATGGCATCTTTCCATTCATAATTCAAAGAGATAATAATAATGCTGATCATTTGAAAATCATCTACAGCATAACCTTGTTCGGCAAGCTCTTTTCTCTTTCCTTTCATTTTTGTTAAATGCTCTCCAATAGTTTCACCTGGCCTTAATCTCAAACCATGAAATTCAGTTAAGAGTAAGCATGTAGATTCAATTGAAACAGGCCTGTAACATGCTTCTAATTGAGCCCAAATTTGTTGGGCAGTTGCATCAGGTGAAAAAATCATCTGCAGTTCAGTGTCCATTGACATCAATAATGTTGTGCATGCTTTAGTATCCAAGTCTCTTATGTCAGGAGGCCACGGTTGTGGTGGAGGATTAAACACCATACAGTGGGTACCTTCTCTACGAAGTAAAATGCCAACCTCACTGACCCATGCCTTGTAATTTCATCCTGAGCGCTTTAATTTTGAATCACCAGTCAGTGGGGTGATAGAAATTTGCAGAGGAACATTTATAATTTGCGCTGGTTGAACAATGCCTGCTTGGCCACCAGGGGGTGCTGGAGTTGGCACTTGTGCTGGCACTGGTTGACCTGCTAAATGCATTTGTGGCTGTGCCATTGCTGGTCTAACCTGTGACTGCATGTGGACTTGTTGCTGTTGAGCTGCTATTGGTATTTGAGCACCACCAATTTGGCCTGCAGGAGGTGCTGGCATTTGCATTTGAGGCATTTTACTAGCAGCTATATCAGGAAGCCGAGTTGATGCAATTTGGGTAGCCTCAGGAGATTTGTGTAGAGTTTCTTTATGTTCATGTAATGCATGCATTTTTTCAGCAGATGGTGCTACAATATTAGAAAACACAGGAGCTCTCACTGAGTCAGGATCATAAGACACTCCACGTGATGTAGGCACAGCTCTCTGCTCTGATTGGTCTAACACCACACCCATGTGACCAACATGTGGGTGGACCCTTGGCTTCCAAGAAGAAGGCAAGATGGAGGCTCAGGAACTTGAACCACACCCATATCTGGCTGAAGGGATAATGCAAAAACCTTGGCTTGCTTTATACTCTCTTCAAAAAATTCAATTGACTGCAAATAATCCTGCACAGCCTTCTGCCTAATTGTCTGCTCAGGAGTCATTGGAGAATAAAGAATTTCACCTTTCTCTTTGGGTGAAAAATGCTCAGCTGACTGTACAACTTTGGGCTTTACTCCAAGTAATTCATAATCTTGAGCGTTTGCTTTTGCAGACTGAGCTTGTATACATGCATCATAGATATAGGAAGAATTTACAGACCTGGTCTCTTGTTGCTCTTCCACGGCAGAAGTATGTGGGAGTGACTGCCATTTAACCTTTAATTGGTGCAAATGGATCTAAGGATTGCTTCTCCTGGGTGTGCTGTTTCTGGAGAGCTTAAATGACCTCTCTGCTAAAGGGTTTCACTTTATGAGCAGAGTTGGCTGCTGATAGTTATCATTGCATTTTAACTATTTTAATTCCTCAAGGTGCTCTGGCACCCTGTCTGATTTGTAACTCTGGCTTGCAGGCATTTTTAATCAAATGATTGGTATTTAGGGCAGCTTTTTGCAAGCAAAAGAAGCTTTTTGTATTTTTGTACAGGTAATCCTTGACTTACAACAGTTCATTTAGTGACCATTCAAAGTTACAATGGCACTAAAAAGTGACTTATGACCATTTTTCACACTTACGACCATTGCAGCATCCCCACTGTCATGAGAGGCCAGGTGAGGAGAAGCACCCCTTGACATGAGTGATGTCAAGTTGGTGACACCCACCCAGTCACATGACCACCAAGCCACACCCACCAACTAAGCCATGCCCACAGAACCGGTTGTTAAAAAATTTGAATCCAACCCCTGGTTAACTCCAACTGTTTTGGAGAGAAATTTAGAACATTCATATTATTGGTCAAGACCTTGTGGGTTAAGGATTACGGTTAGGGTTAAGGTATAAATTACAGGCAATTGCCTGCTGTTCCTCAGTTCCAGTTTTGAGCCAATAAATGCTATTGTATCCATGCTGGTCTGCTTCTTGCCTAGTGAAACCCACTACACAATAAAATCTATAAGTAAAGCTGATTTTAAAAAAAGAAAATCCCTCCTATTCTGCACTATCTATACCACAAATAAATATGACCCTCTGAATTTGGTTGTCAAATCAGAACTTGGGAAACACCAATTACTGGGGTTTTTCTCTTCTGTGCATGAGGAGTCAAGGCACCAGAGTGATTCCCTCCCTTCTTCCAGCTTCTTATGTTGCTGGGGTTAAAATAATTGCTACCTCTTCAATAATTTTTCTCCTTTGTGGGATGAGAAAAACACAGAACCC
Organism: Naja naja; assembly: GCA_009733165.1. NCBI lineage: Eukaryota > Metazoa > Chordata > Lepidosauria > Squamata > Elapidae > Naja > Naja naja. The sequence goes on along the minus strand of CM019155.1, from coordinate 80,864,737 downwards.
AACATGAATTTATACAAACTTGTTGCCAGATAATGCTAATGCAGTTTTATTAGAATTATTAATAGAGCTAGTCTTTGTTTAGTGACCATAATTGGGATTGAGAATTCACTTGTTAAGAGAAGTGGTTGCTAAGTGAAACTCCAAGTGTGCTTAAAATCTTACTTCAGCTTTCCTTTGCTTTTAGACCCACAAAAGTTATCTTGATTTCTAGTTCCTTCAAATAATAACCAAGAACTTGATTTCTTTTCATTTTTTTCTTGTTTTTAGTTTTCTCACTATTGAACTGTATCTTGTTGGAAACGGTGTAAACTGCATCCACCAATATCAAGTCTGTCAAGATCTTTCTGAAACTTTAGCCTAGCTTCCAAAGTATTAACAATTTATCCCAGTTTTGTGTCAGCCATAAATTTAATGAGCATAATCCCCTCGTCTAAATCATTGAAGGTATTGATGAGCACTGGGTCCAGTACAAAACATTGAGGAACACCATTAGCACTATATTTGTTAGCTAGTTACAAATCCATCTGGTGGTGATGCTATTTATCCCATTTTTTTAGCTTACCAAGAAGTAGGTTGTAGTCTACTTTGTCAAATGCCCTACTGAAGTTCAAGTATACGGTATGTGCACTGCGTTTTGCTGATTCACTAATTTAGTTCCTTTGTAAAATAAATAAACAACAACAACCACCTTACTCAGAGCTGCCTATATTCTCAGATGTTACCTTAACAGCTCTTAGGTTCTTCTGGTTAGGACTCGAACTGTTAAGTTTTTATCAGTCCCAGAATCAAATTGAAGATTAAATCTTAAATAATAATAATAACAATAACAACAATCTTATTAGACCTGAATATTCTAATTTTGCAAAAAAATGATCTTACTCAGAATTGCCTATATAAATCTTAAATAATAATAATAATCTCCAAGTGAGACACTACCTTGATGTGGTTGTGGAATTTGTGTGCTCTGAGGAAGATGAGAGCTATATCAGAGGTTAAACCATACTGGACAGGTCTCATCAGAGGACTCAGACAAAGAGTGTCTCTGCCATAAAAAATATAGTGACACTGTTACATATTTTATGAATATATATTTTAAATATTTGATGAATATATCATAAATATAAGTTATGATTATAGAGGGCCTGTAATACAATCATAGCCAGCCTTTTCATGAGTTCACTGGGAAACTTACATTGCTGGAATGTGTGTACCACCAATGAAGATTCTGAGTGCATGTATGAATGATTTATTGTTGGTGATACCAGATAGAACATTAGTGGGCATAAAGAATATAGTGGATTTATGGGGAGTAGGAATGTGAAGTTCCTGACAAGACCAGGGCAAAATATACCATATATATGGGTTCAGAGTAAACAAGCTGGATATAAAGAGAAGACTGCTATGAACCTAATCCCCCAAAGTTCAAGGTGCCTCTTGTTGGAGACCTGAGTCTGCTTCCCAGCTCACTCTAAAGCAGCCTGATCGATTGTGTTGTGAGTGTCTGTGATTATTGTAACCTGAATAGCCTTGTTGGGCATAGCTTATTGTAGTAACATAACTTTGAAATTAGGCAAGTATATGTAGAAATATATAGGAACTAATTAAACTTAGTTGCATGCTTGTTTTGCTTTTTGTCCAAATAACACAAGAATAAAAGGACTACTGGAAAACTCTACTTATGTCTTTTATGACAAGACATACATTTCAGACAGCCAAACTGTCTCACCCAGGTTAACAAGGTCAGTGTTAAATAAAATTCAACAAGAAAAGGATATTTGAAATGAGTGCACCAGTTCTGGAAAGAACCAAATCCAGAATCAGAAGTAACAGAACAGTAAAGCACCTGTAGGCCAGACAAGGAATAACGGATGGAAACTGAACAAGAAGAGATTTAACCTGGAAATAAGGAGAAACTTTCTGACAGTGAGAACAATCAGCCAATGGAACAGCTTGCCCTCAGAAGTTGTGGGAGTGCTATCACTTGAGCCTTTCAAGAAGAGATTGGACTGCCATTTGTCAGAAATGGTGTAGGGTCTCCTGCTTGGGTGGGGGGTTGGACTAGATGACCTATAAGGTCCCTTCCAACTCTGATTATCTGTTATCTATGTTGATTTATAATACAAAATAAAGTATTCACAGAAGCAGAATTGGGAGAACTGCAAAGGTTTACCCAGGGCAAAGAAGTGAAAGCGTTGTCAGAAGTAACTGAGAATGTAGAAGCAAACTATGGAGAGTTTGCAGTAGAGAAATCCAGCAGAGATATAAAATTGTTTTCATTTGGAACCCAGGCAACCTCTCCTCTGTGTCAGGAAGAACAAAACCCTCTAATGAAAGCAGTAAAAGAACTGAAACAAAGAATAAGTGAAATCTAGAACTGTACAAAAACATCAGAATAAGGCTGCCTGCATTGAAGCTTCTTCCAAAGAAACAGGTAGCATGGGTGTTAAAAGATGCAAACAAATATCAAGTATAAACACTAACTCATTGCATGAAACAAACCAACTAATGTACAACAACACAGCTACAGTTATAATTGATTACCTAAGATGCAAAATCAACAAAGAAGAAGAAAAATTGAAAAGTGCACCACAAAAATGGAAAATTAGACTGGAAAATAAGATCAGCAAGTTGAAATCACACACAATCAAGCTAGAACAGATGAAAGAAAAGATGCTGAAGAACAAGAATACCAGAGAATACTTAATCAAGAAATCCTACTTAGAAACAAGGAAGATCAAGGGAGCACTGGAAATAATAAAGCATCAAATAGCAGCTATAGCCAAGAAGTTAGGCAGATATGAAGCTTAAATTGCAACTTATAGGTAGAACCTCCAATTTCAATCCAATCAGAAACATTTATACCAATTCATCAATGTAGCAAATCAGTCAGTACCTGACAAGGAAGAAGCAGTGCAGTTCTGGGTGCAGATATGGGATAACCGAAAGAAATACAACAAGGATGCAACTTGATTAAAAGAGGTGGATAAGAATAAAAAAGAAATTGAAATGAAAATATAAATGAAAGTATTAACAGAAGAAAGAGCAAGGAAGATCAAGAACTGGTCAGCATCAGGTGAAGATGAACTGCATGGTTTTTGGTTGAAACATTTAACTGGTCTACATCCACTCATTGCCAAGCAGTTTAACAACATACTACAAGGAGTTGAAACTGAATAGTGGCTAACATCTGGAAGTGGCTACCTGATAATGAAAGATCTATCAAAAGGGGCAGCACCAGGCAACTACAGGCCAATTACTTGCTTTTCAACAACTTTCAAATTGCCAGCTGTTGTGGTGGCTGATGCAGTTCAACAGTATCTAGTTGAAAACAATCTCTTTCCACCTGAGCAGAAAGGAAATTCCCAATACAGAGGAAAAAAAGATAAACTTCTAATTGACAAAATAATTTTGGAAAACTGCAAGAGAAGGAAGACCAACCTAAATGTAGCATGGATTGACTACAAAAAGGCATTCAATTCTCTGCCACGTGACTGGATAATCAAATGCCTAGAAATAACAGGAGTCAGTAGAAAGTTCAGAAACTTTATGCAAAAACTGATGGCACAATAGAAGACACCGTTGCAGGTCAATAGTGAGAGAAATCAAAAGAGGAATATTTCAAGGAGATTCACTATCACCACTACTATTTGTCACTGCAGTGTGTCAACAGTACTGAATAACTCAGGCCATGGCTATCAAACATCAAAAACATTTGCCAAACTATTCCACTTCCTTTACATGGATAAGCAGAGATTCTACTTCAGATGGTGTTTTTCATCATCCCTCCCAGAGAGCTTTACTTTGTCATGGTAGGGCTTTGTTTTATAGAAAAAGCCAGACTAAACTGGCTCCAAACCCATTTAATTATGGTGAAAACACATATAGCAAATTTTATGCCAGATTGAGTGTTGCCCAACTCAACAAGATTTGCATTGAATACTATGGATTCTGGTTGTTCAGTGAAAAATATACCACAGGGCTCGGCTCCCTCTGCTAGACAACCAGGGCATGGAGGTGACAGGCACCTGGAAGATGAATGAAAAAAACAAGAAATCTGAACAAAGGAAGAAAATTACTCAATAATGGAAGCTTATTATAGATCTGAGCAAACAAAATGTGGATTTCAAAAGTGCTATCAACTGGAAGAACCTTTTTGATTCAGAAAAGAACTAGTTAAAATGGAGCAAAGAGTAAAAATGTCAGGGTTTTTTCCTACCTATATTTTCTTTCTGCTCAAATCTTGTTCTGCCTTAATCACCTGTGTTGCACCCATAACAAGCAAGTACTTATTCAAAGCAAACCAGTCATAAAATCTATATTATACATAATATATTCTATATGCAGAGCTAGTCATATATCTATATGAATATATATATTCATGCAACATGAACCCAGCTTTGTATTGAGTACTTAACATTCCCACTGTGGGGCTATGAAAAGCCTTATTGGCTGATTCACAAGAACAAGGCATCTATTTATTCCACATACGCCCATACAACATATTTACCATATGGCACACAGATTTATAGAGACACCTCACTTTAATGTGACTATAGTAGGGATATCCCACAGTGACTTGGAATCATTTATGTGTTCACAAGAACTGGAACAAATGTTATTCCACAGATATGACTGCTGGTGTCTTTGGACTATTATCAGTGTATCCAGAAAAGTTTTGTACTCTTTTTTTGTATTGTTTTGAGTTTTTTTTAAACCCCCCCCCCCACTCTCAGATATGGAAACACCTAGCTTGTCATGAGATGTGGCTGCAAAAGGTTATGGAAAAATATGAACATTCATGTTTCTCTTCAGTGTTTGTTGTGCACTGGCTTCCAAAAATCATCATTAAGACATTACTGGAAGTGGGAAAGCAAGCAGCCAGTAAATGAACATAAACATGCCAGAAAAGGGAGGAGGGGAGAGAAGTGAGAAGGAGGATAGCAATGACTCAAATATTCTGGCTAGCCATAAACCCAGCTGGTCATGAACAGTACAGAAGATAGGCTTGAAGAAGATTTTCAGCAGCCACCTGAAAAACATATATTTAGCCTGGGGAAACAGAAAACAGATGAGGAAGAAACTCAAGACAGCCATGTCTGGAGTCTCTTTAGTATAAGAAAGAAAGAGAAAGAGAAATGTTCTCAGGCTTTCATGAGTCCATTACTATAACTCACATAATAAAATGGAATACTAGTGTTTCTTGTGGTGTTTATGACCTGGCCTATCTTGAAGGCTGAAATTAGAAATTAGATTAATAGGTGGGTGGGTGGGTGGAGCAAGGAAATGATAATAGACAAGAGGTGGGTGGAGCAAGGAAATGATAATAAACAAGAGAATAAACCAGCAAAATAGAAAAAGAGTAACCGTCATGAGGGTTAGAAGGTAGGCATCAAGAAGATCTCTTAGGGAATGTCAAGGGAAAACACATGCTTTCCCTGAAAAATATCTAGAACATTCCATAAGGAGGAAGTTTTCACTTCATCATCTGTCCGTTATGGTGATAGCTTCAGCAGGATTTTAAGATCTTTCAAAAGTATTCTTCCCATGATTGTGTATTCTGAGTTTTAATTCCTGCCATGCCTTGCTTCCACTTCTTTAGGGATGATTAATTTCTCCTTAGTGGACAGGTCTCAATTTACCACAAAGGGTAGGGCAGAAGAACTTTTAAATACATCTTTCATGGCTATTGTTATCTCTGCTTTTCTACTACAAATTTCAAAGGATTAATTCTGTTCCAAATGGTCTACAAATGATTAGAATATGTAATTAGTGTAGTGTGGTCTTCTGGCAGTCCAGTCTGGGAAAAAAATGTTTAGGCATAAAAGAATCCAGGAACTTTGATAAGAAACTTTACTATAGAAAAATAAAAAAGCTATTGCTAAATAACTCTAAAGACTGCAATGTTTCATAAGGGAGTCTGGTATATGGTGAATTAAGTTTTAAGTGTTTGCATATTTTTTGTAGGCACCAGGCTGGATGCACTGCTTTTGGGGTGGGCATTAGTTCGGCTGCCTCATTTTGTTAATGGCAAGATCTGATAATAGGTTCTTTATTTTGGCTGTGTGCTAATTGTTTTGTTGTTGTTGCTGCTGTTATTTTGCTTTTAAAATTGTAAGCCACCCAGAGTCTTATGGAATCAGATGACTTCTACATTGTAAACAAGCAAATAAGCAAACTCTTACAAAGAGTTTGTTTCCGTTAATTAGCTGCCTTTGGGTAAATTCAAGTTTTTCTTTGTTTTCTAATTTTTTAAAAATATTTGAGAATTTGCTTTGAAGTTTTTTCAGGTCATTATTATTAAATTTTATTTTTGTGTAGAAGCCTATTTCTACCAAAATGAATCTACTGTTCAACATATTTTAAATGGAGATAATAATTCTTTCAGCTGCAAACTATTTCCCAACTGGCCTCAAACATTTTATCTGATCTGATCACAGTAAGAAGCAACTCTAGCCAATGTTCACAATATAAACACTAAATATTCGCTATACAAATTAAAAGGTTCTAAACCATGGGTAGTGGTGGGGTACTGCCGGTTCGGACCAGTTCTCTGAAACCGTATGTTAATTTTCTGAGCAGTTCGGAGAACCGGTTGTTGGAAGAAATCTTTTCCCACTTTACAGGGCTTATCCTGCAAGGATTGCAGGAAGGAAAGATTCTAATGTGCCTGTATTTCTAGCCTAATCCTTATCTCAATTGCTGCCCCTGCTGCTTTAAGTGTTTTCAGAAACTGCCTCTGGGTTAAACTTTGTTACATTGTAACAGCCTTAATGGTTCTTGGCAGTATGTCCAGACTTTCTGTCTGTAGCTGAGCTTCTCTGGAGTCCCCCCGCCCCAGTTTTTTGTGATTCCTGGGGCTTAAACAGCTGTTTACAGAAGGGTTGGCATAGCCATAGAAGAAAATGGCTGAGAGGCAAGATGCAAGTTTGGCATCCTGTTTGATTTTTTTACTGCCTTTCTGAGGGCATGCGATTTTTCCTTAAATCTGGATGATTACCTTAGGGTATCTTATGAGGTGAGTGAGATCTTTAAGTGGTGCAAATGGATCTAATGATTGCTCCTGGGTGCTTTGTCAGTTCACTGAGCACAGGAGTCTCTTGTAAGCCCTGTAAAGTGGGAAAAGATTTCTTCAACAACTGGTTCTCCAAATTGCTCAGAAAATTAACATTCTTCAGTCATCCAGAGCATAGTTGTCCCAAAGGTGCTTTTTTAAAGAGGTAATGTTCTTAATTTCCAGAAAGCCCAGTTGCCTCTTGACAAAGCACCTTTGGGACAGGAATCTCTTGCATTGCTTCAGAGTGGCCAAGGTACATGATTGCTCACTGATAATAAGTGGGTCCTCTTCCAATTTATTATAGTTTGCTTTCATGTTAATATGGCATAGTAACATGGCACCAATTGAAAGTTAGCACCCACCCCTCTCCTAGATGAATTAAATATTTTGAGAAATATTAAAAAGGAAGAATATATTTTCCTGGATGAGAAATGGAGAGACATGTTTTCTTAGAGGGAGAAAGCAGCCCCCACCTTCCTTAATAGCCCACAGCAGATGTCAGCACTTAAGAGATAAAGAGATAAATAGCTATATTCATAGGCAAAAATTCCCTGCAGCAAGGTCTGAACAAAGGCAGAATGGGATTAGCCCTCACTCAAGATGTTAATTTGTTAATTTGTCTCTTTAGCTCATAATTTTGTAGCCCAAATATGCCCACCCACTTTTTGGAGAGCTTAAATGACCTCTCTGCTAAAGGGTTTCACTTTATGAGCAAGAGTTGGCAGTATTTTAACTATTTTAATTCCTCAGTATGCTCTGGTATCCTGCCTGATTTGGGTTGCAGGTATTGTTGATGAAAAGGAAGATATTCAGATAGAATGGTTTAGCTTTCCATGACAGCTGTGACTCATTGATCTTCAGGATGTATTCCCCCATTTCTAATCTAATTACTGGTATTTAGGGCACCTTTTTTTGTATTTTTACACACGTAATCCTTGACTTACAACAGTTCATTTAGTGACCATTCAAAGTTACAATTGCACTGAAAAAAATGACTTATCACTGTTTTTCACACAACCGTTGCAGGATCCCCATGGTCATGAGAGGCCGGGCAAGGCTAAGTGCACCTCGATGTGAATTACATCAAGCTGGACCACCCACTCAGTCACATGCCCACCCAGCCATGCCCATCCAGCCAGTCATTAGGGCAGAGAACTGGTTGTTAAAAAATTTGAAGTCCACCACTAACCATGGGTGTCAAACTCACAGCCCGTGGACCAGATGTGTCACATGCTGCCACGCCACCCTCGGTTTAGCAAAGAGGGGGAAAGTTGAGATACATCACGTGATGATAATGTGTCATCTCAAGTTTGACACCCCTGATATAAACAAATTGTATAAAATAGATCACATATTAATCAATACATTAAAGTGGTCAGATCTAAACTAGAATACTCTATGAAACAATTCAGATTTTAGCATCTGCCTACTACATCTGCCTACTACCTACTGGAATCATATATTGCAGTAAAATATTGAAGTAAAATATTCTGCAGGTAGCCAACTGTAACGGTATATGAGAATTACCTTGGGAAACAGGAGGAAAAGCTGCCAACTAAACAAGAGACATCTAGGTCAATAGAAGGAATGGAGGTGTGGCAAATATCCATAGTTTCTTTGACTGTAAAGGCAAGAGGGGACAGATGTGTTTTGAGGCTTGCAATATTCTGTTCATGTAACTTTATGATAAAGCTAAAGAGAGTGCTCTTGTATGTGTTTCTTCTCTGGATTACCTTGGAAGGATACTAGAGCCAAGTCATAAAAGGATTTAAACATCAAAATCAGCTCTTTAAAGAAGACATTCATTTCTTCAGAATATTTTTCACTTTAAAACAATAAGAATATCAGTCATGTAAAGTGATATCATCCTCATGTAAGCCCAGGTACTGATAACATCTCTTTGTTAACCATAGTCTCTGCTGAAGTCTGTAAAGTCAACCTTGACTATTTTATAATAAAAGTATAAATCAACAAAACAAATAAAATAATTGGGTATGGGTTGGGGTTCTTTGGATATGAAACTTTAGATTTCTACTAGGCAGGGGTGGGATTCTACCAGTTTGGACTGGTTTGGGTGAACCCCTTGCTCTGAAAATCAGCTGTCTCTGAATCATTTTGCTGCAGCAAGCATTTGGGCCCACCCACCCACCCCTGCTCTTTCCTGTCCTTTACTTCCTTTGTTTAGAGCACAGCTGATTCACACGGCAGAGCGGTTTGCCATGCCTCAGCTGTTTTCTTCACTGGGACTGTGGTTTGCTGCACTTCACAGGGACTACTGTAGAAGGTAAGTATTATAGCTATTTGAATTGTGGAGCCCACACACAGAATTGCAAAATGCGTGATCACCAAACCAGTTGTTATACCAGTGGAATCCCACCTCTGCTACTAGGTATGAAATATAAGCTTTTATTGCTTGAATAGCGTTAAAACACCAAATTTATTCCCCCATGTTAACATGTATTCCCTGTTCACTTAAATTATAGTAATTATTTCCAAAATTGCAAATATAATGAAAACAGTTGTTTTAATATTCATATATCTCCTATGCATCTTTTCCCTCTTATCTCCATCAGTTGATAAATACACAAATCAAGGATCTATATTTGTAATATCATTCTTGATCTGTAGAACCATCATCAAGTAAAAAAAAATTCCTCAAACATTGCAGGATTTCATATATGCTGACAGTTTTATATAAAATTTTATATCCAGTTCAACCTTTAAGTAATTGCTGTAGGTTTATAAGAGACAGGCTTCTCTATCTCCCATTAAACTCCAAGTGAGCAAGGTCTAATCTACATATACAGAACACTAGAACACTCCTAGCACCAGCAAAATGATAACTACATGCTTTCACCTTAACAACAAGCTAGCATATGAAGCCCTGAAAATCTACTTAAACAATTTATTTCCCTATAATCTTCATCCAAAGTACCTTGGAGTAACGTTGGACCAGACTCTCTCCTATAAGATCCACCTAGAAAGTACAGTGGCAAAAATCAATACTAGGAACAACATATTCCAGAATTTATGTGAAATTTAATGGGGAGCTTCAGATGCCACCCTTAGGTTATCAACACAAGGGCTGGTCTACTCCACAGCAGAATATTATGCCCTTATATGGCTTAACAGCTATTCATACTAGTAAGTTAGACACAGACTCAAAGATACCATGAGGATTATAAGCAAATGTATTAAAACCACTGGAACTTGCTAGTTTCCTCTTCTGAGACTTAAAGGCTGTCAGCTTTACAAAGGAAAGATGCACTAATGAGAAAATACACAAAAATTATAAACAACTCACTCTTACCAGTGCCAACCTTCCTCATTTATCAGCTGGAATACTCAAATCCAGGAAACCTTCACTGGCATTAGCACAATATCTGCCCAACAACTTTTATATTGATTTGTAATGGAAAACTAAATGGTCGCTGAATGCCCACATAGAAAGACATATAAATGATCCCACAAACAAGTGCCAGGCTTTAAACTAGCACATCAGCAATAGACAATAGGATTCACACCTAACATGGTATCTGCCGGGACTCTGTAAAAGGGGCATAACACACTCCCCTCAGTGTGACTGAGGGGTTCCTCATCAAACTATAGATCACGCTGTGACCAGAGATGGGATGCTGCTGGTTTGGACCAGTTCACCCATATCAGTAGTTCTGACCACTAGCTGAGCTTGCCCACTCAGCCTGGTGCTATCCCATCCTATATATCTCACTCTCTAGTTCATTTGCCCTGCCCACGCAGCCCAGCTGATTTCCATGCCTCACCTGCACTCCTCACCATGGCTGTCTGAGAAGTTGTGCTGGAAGCCACACGCATGAAATCGCCGTGTGATTGAAGCTGCACACAAGCGTGGAAGCTGCACACAAGCGTGGAAGCTGCACACAAGCCCACTTGTACACACACACTCACATTTTTAGTTCTGCACTAGGTGAACTGGTTGTTAAATTACGTGATGTCCACCTCTGTGTGACCTGCTAAATTGAGGGCATATACTAGTCCAATATCTGATTTTTTAAAAATATAAATGATGCTATGCTTCAATGGTTAGGTGGCCTAAACATTGGTATTTGAACATAGAACTTTTTAACATTTATATTTTATTATGTTTTATTACTCTAAGTGATGTGTGTGTGTGTGCTAGCATGTATATGCCCTATGTCAAATAAATAACTGAAGAACATGGGGATAGTGTTAGAGCAGTAGAGTGGGGTTGCCATTTCAGACTATGTGCTCAAGTGTATTTTGTCAATGTGTCAAAAAAATTTTAAAAATTAAATTAATACTTAAAAGGGATCAGTCTCACCAGATTTCTCTGTCATTATAGGCAAAATCCGGATTATGGATCAATCAATATTTCACAGTCCTAAGCAAGCAGGAAGCCTCTCACCACTATCCTTCCAGCACACCCCCTTGCTCCATTTTGGGGCCTTCTGGGCCTCAGGAGAGTCTTCTAGGGGAGATGTTTTGTTCCCAGAAGGCTCGCCTGGGGCTTAGGAAGAAGAAAAAATGGAGCCTAGAAGGGGCGCACAGCACCCCCCCCTTGTTCCATCTTGGGGCTTTCTGGGCCTCAGGGGAGCCTTCTTGGGGAGCGTTTTTACTCCCCGAAGGCTGCCCTAGGGCTCAGGAAGAAAAAAATGGAGCCTGGAGGGGGTGTGCAGTACCCCCCTCACTCTGTTTTGGGGCCTTCTGGGCCTCAGGGGAGCCTGCTGGGGGGGCATGTTTGCTTCCAGAAGGCTTCCCTAGGGCTCAGGAAGAAAAAAATGGAACCTGGAGGGGGCACGCAGCACCCCCCCGCTCCATCTTGGGGCCTTCTGAGCCTCAGGGGAGCCTCCTGGGGGGCTGTTTTTGCTCCCAGAAGGCTGCCCTGGGGCTCAGGAAGAAAAAAATGGAGCCTGGAGGGGGCGTGCAGCACACACACCCCAAGCTTCATTTTGGAACCTTCTGAGCCACAAGGAAGTCTCCTGGGGGTGTTTTTGCTCCCAGAAGGCAGCACCCCCCCTCTCCATCTTGGGACATTCTGGGCCTCAGGGGAGCAAGGAGCCTCCTGGGGGGCCATTTTTGCTCCCAGAAGGCTGCCCTGGGGCTCAGGAAGAAAAAAAATGGAGCCTGGAGGGGGCATGCAGCACACACACACCCCATGCTTCATTTTGGGACCTTCCGGGCCTCAGGGAAGCCTCCTGGGGGGTGTTTTTGCTCCCAGAAACTCCCCTGGGGCTCAGGAAGGCAAAAAATGGAGGGGGACTGTGCCCCTCCCTCCATTTTTTGCTTTCCTGGGCCTCAGGGCATCCTCCTGGGCAAAGCAGTAAGATAAGCTACAGGAATCCTGACACAGCTGATCGTATGAACAGCTGATTGTCAGGAGGGGGAAAAAAAAGAAATACCTTAAGGGACCAGCGTCAGGCAGGCAGGTTGAGCGAGCATTGGGCGGTTAGGGCAAGCGAGCCAGCGACAACCAGGCAGCTGGGTTGGGGGCATGCCCAACTTACTACTGATTCGGTGACCCATGCCAAATCCTTGCTACCAGTTCGCCTGAACCAGTGCAAACCAGCTGAATACCACTGCTGTATATAGCCCTGCAACACTAAAAATTAAGTGTGGTGCTTAAGCAGAAAAAAGTATATCTATCATATCTGTTCAGCTCAATTCTTTTAAGTAACAGCAGGCCTAGAATTATCTTCTAGGGTTATGCTATATATCTAGGCCAGAGGTGGTATTCAGCAGATTCTGACCAGTTCTGGAGAACAGGTAGCAAAAATGTTTGAGTAGTTCAGAGAACTGGCAAATACCACCTCTGACTGGAGATTTTACAGTATCCTTTCCCTGCCACACCCACCAAGCCATGCCCACCGAACTGGTAGTAAAAAAAATTGAATGCCACCTAGTCCAATACTACTATTGAATCCCATCTAGTCCCACTACTATATGCTTCTATGATCTCTCCTGTTCAAATTCAGTGCATGTACAGTTCATTTAAAAGTGAAATAGCAACAGCTGTGGCAAAAATATAAGGCTCTAGAAGAATTGTTGAATTTGAAGAGTTTCAAATATATGATGCCAAATTTTTGCTTTACAGGGGGAACTTTATATAACCAAGCTGCTCTGATAGCCAGTTTGAAGTCTAATGTTTTATATTTGAGTAGCAGATTATCTGAATATTTGATCAGATTGCAGCTAGTACCTGCCCTTTTCAGTGAAAGCTTTAGTGATGCAAAAGAAGCATATCTCTACTTCACAACCTATATGAAGGAGCTATATTTACTTGAATAGGAATATAAGAGGAATAATATAATAGTATATAGTAATATAATATATAGTAATAACAGGAATATAGGAGGAATAATAGAATATTAACACAGGAAGAAGGTATTTGACATAATTCAGCAATATTTCACCCTTTTCAAAGACAGATCCATAATCAACAAGGCCACATTATTTTTCTGAAAAAAATCATTATTTTCTTTTCCTGAAAAAAAATCATTATTCTTTCGGATTCTTAACTAACTTATTACAACTTTAAGAACATCTCATCAATTTAATTAGCAATAAAAAGAGTTCATTTTTGAATATATTTCAGTTAAGTAGGACTATATTTTATTCTCAAAGCTTTTTTGTAATTCATTTTATGCAGACTAATTTATCCTTAAGGAAAAAAAGGTTTTCTAAATGCGAGAGTGATATTAGGATGTCTTATTTTTGCAATACTTAACCATGGTTACTGCAGTACTAATTTTATCAAATTATTTACATTATGAGCAAATAAAATATTTTAAGATATTGGAAGATTTTGTTTCACTGAACATTAAATATATGTTTAACTTATCATCTTTCTACTTGCCAGGGTTGATTGCACATGACATTATGTTTTCACATATAATTTTTTTAAAAATAAATAAATATATAAGAAAACCTTTACTAAATGTATAATTATATATACAAAATGATTGAAGCAAAATATGGTGTGGTTTATAATGACGCACAAGAGTCAACAAATATATGTTTATGGTGCTGAGGAGAAAGTAAAACTCTTGTTTATCAGAAAATCCTCCCCTGTATATTCAATTGACAGGTACTGATTTATGATGCTCAGTATGATCAAAAGGCCAAGTTATTAGGAAAGTCACTATATTTACTGAATTGTGTTCAAAATGATGTGAAAAACGTCTGTCAAACTGCTTTCTTCACTCAGTTACAGGAACTCATTTCAGCCAAAATACTTTTATGCAAGTATTTTATTTTAACGTTGAATAACATTCTGTTTCCTAATTGCAATCCAGTTAATGTTATTTATTATTTATAATCAAGCAACTCTTGTTCATAAAATTGGAGTTCAGAAACTTACCCTTAAAGTTAAGATAATGATTGAAAATGGGCAAGACAGCCATTTTTATGAGCATAATCTCACAAAGGTAAAGATAAAGTTAGTTCTGTACTGGAAATCCATTATAAAGTGACTGGACCCATTTTCCATGGCAGTGGTTAAGCAAATCATTAAGTAGTTGCATAGTTAAAAACAAACCCATTCTTCTGAATAAACATTTTTGCAAGAAACTGGCAAAGGAGTTGCAAATCATGATCATATGACCATGGCATGCTGAAACTGGTCATAAATGCAAGACAGTTGCCAGCATCACGTGATTGATATGAGATGCAACATTTTACAACATCTGAAAGTGCTTTACAAATAATAAAGCACCTATTTCAAAGCAATTATAACTTCAAATTATTGTTTTAAAAATCAGTTGCAAGTCAATGACTGCCTGTAATTTTTTATTTATATTGAATGAAAAGTAATGCCTCCAATGTTATAATTCACCGATACATGGCAGCACCAACCCACACTACAGTAGATTTAGTAGAAGTCAGAAGCTTAGCTCTGGGTAGGGTAGGTGGCTGAGGCTTCCCAGGGTGTGGCAGCTTTGCAATGTACTGCTGGGACAGACAGGGTCAGTAGCAGCTTCCAGAAGGAGCTATGGCTTTGTACCATAGTGGACCATATCTCCAACTCATGAATGGTCTTGCCACAGGCCTCCCTCAACCCCCGCCCCCAGATTCCTTACCAGTAATTCCATCAATTTAATGACCTGTAATTCTTGCTTAACAACAGCAACTGGGAATGCCAATATTGCTTGTTACATAACATCCCACTTCAAGATTGCTTCACTTAGCAATCAAAATTCCTGTCCCAGTTTTGGTTGAAAGTGAAAGGAGTACCTGGAATTTACTAACTATTGGAAAACAACTGAGACTGTTTTTAAGATTATGCATATTCTTCACTGAAATCAATGGCAATTAATAATTCTGTTGATTATCTTTCATACAATGTAGCTGCAGTCCCAAAAGCATAAAGACACTCTTTCTTCTGAGGAAAATAGGAAAGTGGTTCACTAAGGACTAAACAGTAAAGAAGAACTAATCAAGAAGGCAGGGGTGGGATTCAAATTTCTTAACAACCGGTTCTGTGGGTGTGGCCTAATTTATGAGTGTGACTTGGTGGTCATGTGGCTGGCTGGGTGTGGCTTGTATGTAAATATTATAAATATTTATGTAAATATTGAATATTTTATTTAAGAAAGAGCAACTTTTACCCAAAATCAGGCAAAGAAGGAAGGCAGATTGAGTTGCTCACAGAATCACAGATTCATTCAGAGATCTATCTTTCTGCAATCAGCTACCTGAGTCTGTCACATAAAAATTGCAAGCAAACTCACAAAATTAACTCACAACACACCATGTATGTAAATACTGATTTTTTTAATTAAAAAAGAAAGAGCAACTTTTACCCAAAATCAGGTAGGGCAGGCAGGTATATTGAGTTGCTCACAGAATCACAGATTCACTTAGAGATCTGTGTTTCTGCCATCTGCTACCTGAGTCTGCACTGAATAATAGAAGCTTCAGGCTCAGCTCTGCTTTTAGATTAGCTAGAAAGCAAGAAATCCAATGATTTCCTGCTTTCTAGCTAATCTAAATCTCCCGGCACAGCAGAACAGCTGATAGTCAGGGGAAAAAAAGGAAAAATAGCAACTTAGCAGGCAAGTTGGATAACGCGCAGCCAGGTAAGAAGTGAGTGGGTGGGACAGGGCCAGCCAGTGGCGCGATTTGCTGGTTCTCTGGCAGGTAGAATCCCACCCCTGGTGAGAGTGTGTTTTGCGTGTATGTATGTAGACCATTTCCCAAAAAAACTTAGCTATGCTGCCCGGACAGCTGACATGCGTGCGGGCGCACAGCATTTCAAACTCCTCTTCTTTCCTGCTTTTTCAACCTCAGCTGTGTCGCGCAAAGCAGCTGAGGTTGAAAAAGCAGGAAATAAAGGACAGCCAAGAGCCCGGGCAGGTGGGTAGGTCAAACAGAGCAGCAGACACCAGGCCGATTTGGTGTCTGATGCTCTTCAGAGCTACCGGTTCTATAGAACTGGGCTGAATCAGTAGCATCCCATCCCTGCAAGAAGGGCTCTCTAATTAAGATTTTGCTGAAGAACTTGCCTGTTTCCTGTTTAAGATGAGCATTATCAAGACAGAAAAGGTTACAGATTGGCAGATCAATGGTGATATTTGCCAAAGATTCTACTATTTTTTTCTGTAGATATTCTCCAACTGACCACATCCTTTGCATCCTTTACAGTCAAATAAATTTACTTTATTCAGAATGTCTTTATGATTTTCAGTTCATATCAAGGCACCCTACCATCTTTGTTTTTCCTTTATTACACCACATGCACTTTCCTCAGAAAAGTAAGAGATGCATCTTAAAATACAGTTAATTCATACATTTGAGCAGCACTTACTGGCTTAGCTGAGCCCTTTGTCATACTTTTTAAGACCTGTCAGCATTTTTGCCATAAAGTTGTTTACAGCTCCACAGGTTTACCTTCTAGTAAAAGAATAATGTAGCAACATATACATAAAGCAGCTTTTTTATAAAACAGTTATTTACATAAATCTCAGTAAGGTTTATTTTAATTTTCCATGCGAAATAATTTTCAGAATGGAGCCACAATTTGTAATGATATTGCATAATATTGTTTATATCAAATAATAACAAAACTCATTAATGGGCTAAAAAACCAAGGAAAACTGCAAATTCAGTGTTACTTCTTTTTCAATTCACGCAAATGTAAAAATGTGATAAATTCAAAATAAAATAAAATAAAATAAAAATGTAGTTCCTAAAGTACAATCAGGCAGGCATCCAGATGAGGCCAAACATTGCAGTCCCTGGCAATGATTTAAAATACAATGACATACTGTCTTTTTTGTGGCTTTCAATAAGACTAAAAGAATCCATGCCAGGACATTACATTGTACTCCTAGAGTTTGGCATCACCTGTGAGGAGAGTTTTAAAAAATGACAAAAATTGCAATGCTTTTAAAGAAAATGTATTAACTTACATTCTCAGCAGCCCTGAATTTTTGCAACGAAGCAAATTATTCTTGTATACTGTACCTCAAAAGCTTCCCAAATCCAATACCTATTAAGTATTACATTCATTAATGTAACTAAAGAAATGGGCTTTTAAAAATATTGTTTGGAAGATATGTACCATTGGATCCAGGAGATATAACTCTATACGTAGTGCAACTGCAAATTGAATATGATAATTAAAAGTGAGAAAACTTTTAATTATCATATTAGAAGTTTCCCACTTTTAATTAGAAATATTCCTTCCAGCCACCTTCTTATATGGAACCCTTGACAAGGTATGCAGCACTGTGGCTTTGTGCTAGGAGAAATTTCATGATTTGTTATATAAACAAATGAAGTTTTTGCAACTACCAGAGACTACCAAATATTGACTGTTGCTACATTTTGTTGTCAAATACTCTTATGCAAGAACTATTGAAAAATCATTGGATATTAAATGATGTTCAATGTCAACTTTTTTTGTGCTATAATATTACTTTATCCAGATAATATTAGGAAAAACTCATTCCTTATAGCTGTAATGAGAAATACTGAAGAGAACTAAAAAATGGGAGGGAAATGCAGTACCACTCTGCAATAAAATGGAAGTTGGTCCAATATTTAAAAAGAATGGAACACTATGGATCTCTTAATTGAGTGGTAAATTCATGATGATAATTCATCATGATTCATGATGATATTAATATAGAATAAGTTTTATTTAAAATGATGGGGTTTCTTTCTGATTGAAGATGTAAAAAACATTGCTGCAAAACAGAAAGTCCTGATTCCTGGAAACTCTGAGACCATGCTCCAATGTAGGAATCCCTGAGAGAATAGGACAATGTTTTTTAATTCATTCAAGGTTCAAGAGCTGATATCCACATCCAATTTGTCCCAGTCCAGATATGACCCAATAACATTTCTTGAGGGCAGAAATGTATAAATTGGTTCTCTACTTGCCTACTTTTCAAAAGTACTTTTTCCATTTATACTTTTTCCATTTATATAAGTAATGCTATCCTATAGGCCTTCCTTATATCTTTATTTTGTAAACATTCATTTCATCCTGTGGTTCATTACTTTGTAGCCATATCTTCCACTATTATTTACAAAGGCAGAAATATCCCTCCTTCCTGGTCACAAAGCTAATTTCATTGTGGGCTAATAAAAATAAAGATAAAGGAATCCCTGCAGCTCTTACTCCACTAATAGTTGTTAACTGTGGGGATGTTGCTCATCTTTATTTCAAGGCCATTGAGCCAGTGCTGTATGAAGATATTTACATGGTCATGTGGCCAGCGTGACATCATGGAGTACTGTTACCTTCCCACTAAAGTGGTACCTATTTATCTACTTCTTTTTATATGCTTTCTATCTGCTTGGTTGATAAGTGCTAGGGTGAAGGTGGGAAGTCACTGCATTACATGACACTCACTGTGTTGAACATGGGCTGCTGACTAAACCATTGTGCCACCATGGGCTAATAAACTTAAAAATGATCAGAGTGAAAGATGAACAGAGACAGAGATACTTAAATAGGTTCAACAGTGCAATAGAGAAAGACTAGCTGTTCCTTTTCTTTTTTTGTGTTTTACATATACATGGGATAAATAGAGGATC
The DNA here is from genome assembly GCA_009733165.1 of Naja naja. Taxonomy (NCBI): domain Eukaryota; kingdom Metazoa; phylum Chordata; class Lepidosauria; order Squamata; family Elapidae; genus Naja; species Naja naja. The sequence continues at coordinate 80,845,641 of CM019155.1, read as the reverse complement.
TTTTTTCTTTTAACCAGGCAAAATCGACAAGTTCTGCAAGTTTTCCCTTATAATGACAGTAATAACAATAAAACTAATTCCTTTTCTTCTTGTTCTTTTTTCCCTTATTTCTTTGGACAGAGAAATAATAGACTGTTATTTATTTTCTTTTTTAACAAGTTTAAATTTGAGATGAATTCTTCTAGCTTTAGAAGAGAGCAAAGGGGAGACAATTAGTTGCTCCAGTTCTAGAATCTTGTGGTGGTAAGAGAATTTGAGCATTTTTTGTCTAATGATTTACTTACCTCATTGTTTCCCTACCCTCACATTTAAAAGTTTTAGTTTCAATATAGTAACAAAGATGCAATTTACCGACACTATTTCCCTCTGCATTCACACTCAAACCTATTTATTATTTATTTATTTAAATTTGTTTCTTGCCTATCTGGCTTCCAAGTAAATCTTGGTGGATTACAACATTAAAACCAATAAAAAGATAAAAGATAACTATTTCCACTTGTCTGGAAAGATATAGGCTCTCCTGCTTGAACAGTGAGTTGGACTAGAAGACCTTCAAGCTCCCTACCAATTCTACTATTCTGTTCTGTTCTGAAAACAATAAACAATACAATTACAATCCAAAGTAAAGTTTTACAGTTAAAAGATGGGGAGGGGCAGAGCAGGATTTGTTGTATTCATGTATCACACTAGGCAAGATTATTAAAAGTGTGACTTACAAGCAGTATTCAGCCTAGTGGGGCATCTGATAAGGGTCATGATGTTTTCATATGCCTCCCAATATTAGCCAAACAAATTATAATCCATAATATACAAACCACAAAGCCTTCTCCTTAAGATGTGCAAAATTGTGGAGAGATTTGGAGCAACCACAGGAGTTAATAAGAAGTGTGTTAGCAGTATTTAGCCTGAGCAAAATAGAAAGAATAAAATACTTTAGCAATGTTGTATAGGCATGTGTGATTAACCAAAATACTAGCATAAGGAAAAATAAACCCTGATGACAACTTGTGTTTCAGACAAGCTTCTGTATTCATTCAAGGACTGTATTTACTTAGTTTTGGTAGAGTGTGTCAGTAGGAGGATGGAAATTCTACATTTAAATATATATAGATGCATTTTGAAGTTTATACATCTTAGATGTGGCAATAATATTCTCAAAGCAATGTATTCCTTTGTTGCAGTTCAGTCAGGAGATTTCTAAGAATTCAAAGATAATAAGGGCTGCTCCAGAGTACAGCTTCCTTAAATTTAAGTACACAAACCAATCCTGTCTGTAACCTAGAAGCTTATCTAGGAATAAGCTTCATGTTGAGGAATCAACTGGTCAGTGATTACCTGCAGAAGAGTGGTTTCTTGTCATACCAAATGACAACATGATGTTTTTCACACTAGGCTGTATCAAACTGACACTCAGTCCAGAGAAGAGACCAGGTGTGGCTGGAATACCCTCCCCAGAGTATTTGATTAACATCATTTCTGTCCCAGTTGAAAATGATTATTTTCCTTGGCTTTTAAACACTATTTTATATATTCTAATCACATTTTAATTTATATTTTTAGATTTTAACAATAGCATTCCTGATGGCTAGTTTTGATTTGCTACTATTCTGTATTCAATTTTCTTGTATGTATTAATTCAGAATGAATTATTTTTTCTTTATTTGTATGTTTGATAGGATTTGGTTTTAGAAATTGTAATGTATAAATAAAAATAAAGTAAAATATGTCAGATCCCCTTCAATAAAGTTTTGTGACATGATCTCCAACTCGCATTTAAAGAGTTATGTTAATAACAAATACTCTTTCCATTGGCTTTAAGGGAACTTTAAAATGACCACAAATGCTACTTTTTATATGTTACCCCAACTGTCTCTGACTGAGCAGTTTATAGAGATCCATAAAGAAATTTAAGACTAAGCTCAACAATATAACAATAGAAACAGATGAAGAATCATTGCTCATTCTTGCCTAGATACACCACCAAAGCATTATGAACAACTTGTAGCCAATGCAAAGGAGTATTAATCCTAATCAGAATATGAAATAGAAGAGTAAGAACAAGATTCAGAAAGATAAGAGAAAATAAGTGTGAGGGGAGGGAGGGAGGAGGGAGCTGCAGCCTGGAATCTAGAAAGTATACAAATCACACAATTCCTAAATACAGAATGGCAAGAGAAGGTACTGCAAATATTGGTTTCACTGACCTATGCATTTATTTATTCCCTGGATGGCCAAGGATGATCTAAATTCAGCTTGCACATGATAATTCATGCTTAGTGCCCATACCTCTTAAAGAGTCCATATTTACAGCCTCGCTATTCTTGCCATTCAACTCATCAAGGCCCCATATACTATAATAGCAAGGTGGCTGTATTGGGGTGAGAATAAAATAAAGTCAAGATTGTGGTTTCAGTTGCATTGGCTACCAATTGACTGTTTTGATATCCTGTCCCCACTCAGATGTCTATGATTGCTTAGGTTTACATCTTGTCTCTCTAGCTCAAAGTCTACTGAAGCAATTGGAAGAGGTTTCAGTTTGTATTGTTTATAATGGCCTAAGTCTCCAAAATCATTAGAATCCATTCATTTCCTCTCCTTTTCATAGTATGAACTGGATACCACAGAAACACTTTAAATTAATCAGTTTTGGCTCAAAAGGCATATGATCTCTCTAAACAGCAATAGCAAGTCAAGTATCTAACTCTGTAGAAAGCGGAAAGTGAAATTTCTTGAGACGTAGAAATGAACTGGCTCATATATTCATATTAACCCTCTAATAAAGTTATGGAGAACAGAAACAGTATGTTTTGCACTCTTTCTGGGGAAAAACATAATGGGCAAGACATTCTGCAAAACATTTCATATTTGTCTTCTCAAGTGACAGATAATAAATAGATTAAATAAACAAATAAAGGAACAAAAAAACAACATAATAGAACAGGAACAATTGCATGCATCTAAATACATTTTAATCAGCGATCTAGTATCTGATTAATTTATCTGGCACACTCATCAGCTAACATACTAAACATGAATTATAACATAATAAATGCAACAAAAATCACAACAAAAAATAAAATGGTTTTATTAGTAAACAGAAAAATGTATGTAAGAAAAATAACACTTTCAACTATCCACATCACAGAACAGAAGGAAAGATCAATCATATTAGGGTTTCCATATACAGGATTTTGTCATTTTATCCCATTAAGTGATTTACATTGTATTGAGATGTTCTTAAAAACACCTATATAACTGGTTAGGAAATGAACTTGCTAGTAGTATGATGCAATTTAATAAAAACATTATTGGGTCCCCTGGGGTCTCTATTTCTAGATGAAAACTAAATCATTGCTATTTTTAGTAGAATTTAGTTTCAATCAGAATAGGGTGGCATTGTGCCTTTACTTTGATAGATAGTACAATAGTTAAATTAGACAATAGTTAAATTATTGAATTGAATGTAAATTTCAGTTCAGTTTATTAACCCTTATCTAATTAATGACTAAATTAAAAATGACTCCAAAGTGCAAGGAGATAGCAAGGAGAATTATAGCTGAATGTCTTTTATGGATTGATGATCATCTATTTTATATCTTTAGATGATCTGGTATTTTCATGCAAATATTAAAAGGAGATAGGATGGAACTCTCAGGATGTTATAATTTAGATGCTGTCACACTTGTATTTTACTAGTCCTGTGTTAGATTCTAGGCAATGAATGGATGTGAAGCTGGAGGATTCAAACAACAACCTTGTATTAAGATCAGTACAGGAACATGATAGAAACTAATCTGAAGCATGTTGGCTGGCAGTGCTCCTTTATGGAGGGCTGTCAGCCATTGACCAATCAATTTAAAGTATTTTCCCAAGCATAATGCAGACCGGAATGAAACCTCCTGACTACACATGCACATACACAACACCACTCCCCACCTAGCTGAAACCTTCTGTCTTCAGTCCTTACGCTACAGGCATAGGTACGCTATAGGTATGCAGGGCGGTGGTGGTTTTGTTCTGACCTGTGCGGCTCTTCCCTCATTCTTGAGTCATTGGCACATGGAGCAGGCAGCTGGAATTGAGTGTGGCAGCAGTGGAGCCCCAGCAGCAGGTGCATTGGGTGCTACAGGATTCAACTCCACAGATACCTGTGCCTGGTTTTCTTGCTTTTGTCATTATGTGTCCCTTAGTTGGTGGGCCGTTCCTCCTTGATGTGTCTTCTATCATTGTCCATTCTGGCCAGCACTAGGTGGAGGCCCTCAAGCGGCTCCATAGTTGATCAATATGGCAGGGCCACACCCTGACGACTTCTAGCTCCATGTAATAGGAGCACGGTTCGGTTATTTCCATGACTCGGGCCAGTAGCTAAGTGGGGCAACCCATGTAGTTATGGGCATATATCTGGTTGCCCCTGGCAAATGTTCAGGCTTGAGTGGTCAAGTCAGTGGGGGCCTCAGTCGAATAGTCTGGGTGTAATCTGTCCAAGTTCATCCTTAGCTGGTGGCCCAGTAGTAGTTCTGTTGGGCTCCAGTTTGTTGTGGTGCTGGGTGTGATGTGTTGGACTAGCAGGTATTTGGTTATTCACACCTGCCAGTCCCTTGACCCCATTCATGCCAGCACCTATTTTGTGGTTTGCATCACTCTCTCTACTTGGCCGTTGCTGGCGGGGTGGAACGGAGTGATGAGTGCATGGCAGATTCCATGGCTTGCCAAAAACAATTCAAATTGGCTTGTGGTGAACTGTGGCCTGTTATCTGACACTAGGACATCCGGTAGCCCATGGGTTGCAAACATTTTTTGAAGTGTCCAGATCATGGCATCTGAGGTGGTTGACTTCATCAACACCACCTTGAGCCACTTTGAGTATGTGTCGACCTCTATTAGGAATGTCTGTCCATGGAATGGTCCTGCAAAATCAATGTGCACTCTTGACCATGGTGTCTTGGGTGTTTCCCATTCCCATGCTGGCACTGATGGGGGTGCTGGCCTTGATTCTTGGCAAGGTTGGCAAGATGTGACCCATTCCATAATAGCACTGTCCATATTGGACCACTCTACGTAGCTGCGGGCCAATGCCTTCATCCTTACGATTCTGGGCTGGCCTTCATGTAATGCTTCCAAGATGGGCTGCCTCAGCTTCAGTGAAATCACTACTTGGTTTCCCCACAGTAAGCAGCCCCGTTAGACAAATAGTTCATGTTGCCATGTGTAAAATGGCTTGAAATCTGTCCCTACTGGCTGCTTGGGCCACCCGCTCCACATTCAGTTGGGTATCTGTGTGAGTATCTCATCTTTGTTGGAATGTTTGGTAACTTTGGCTGCTGTGATGGGGCCAGATGGTTACATTTCAATTAACAATATGGTTGATGTGGGGGCTGGGTCTTCTACTGCAAATGGAAGTGGGCATCAGCTGAAAGCATCAGTGTGGCTCAGCAACTTGCCCGGTTAGTGTGTGAACTGGTAGTTGTAGGCAGTTAGGAATACAATCCAGTACATCACTTGAGGGGACAGGACTTGCGGTGTTTGTCAGTTCCCTGCAATTAAGCCCAGCAGCAGCTTGTGGTCTGTCACCAACTCGATTGGTCTCCAATACATATATTCATGAACCTCTTGATCCCAGTGATTGCAGCCAACATTTCCTTGTCTAGTTGGCTGTAATTCTGCTCTGCTGAAGATAGTATTCTTGAGAAGAATCCTATCAGGGCCTCTTGTCTGTCTGGATAAAGGTGGCTTAAAACTGCTCCAACTCCGAACGGCAATGTGTCATCAGTGAGGACCAGCAGCAGATTCTTATTATATTGTACAAGGATGCTGTCTGATGAGATTAGGTTTTTTACTCCACTGAACGCTGAATCCTTCTGGCCCCAGGACCATGCCACTTTCTTATCCAAAAGCTGGGGAAGGGGCTCTCTGACTGACGCTTTGTGAATCTGCTGTAGAAATTAAGGAGATCCAAGAATGCCTGGAGCTCTGTCTCAATTCTAGAGGTTGGGGATTCTTTAATTGCTTGGATCTTTGCTTTTGTGGGGTGTAATCCCGATGCATCAATGAGGTATCCGAGGACCTGTGTTACAGCGATCTTGCATTTCTCTTTTTTCATCTTCAGCCCCACTTCCTGGAATCTTTGAAGTACTGTCCACAATTGGCCGAGAAGCTCTGTTTTATTAGCGGCTGACACCAATACCTCATCATAGTATGGGATGATGCCTGGAATGCCTTGCAATAGGTGCTCCATTAAGCTTTGAAAAAATCCCAGTGCCATGCTTACTCCAAACTGTATTGTCTGAGCTTCAGCTATGGCATCATCCATGGGGAGCTGCTGGTAGGCTTGGGCAAGGTCTAGTTTAGCAAAGACCTTCCCCTCACCCAAAGAGTGCAATAGGTGTTGCACAACCAGCACCGGATATGCATTCTGTTGTAAAGCTTCGTTCAGGGTGCATTTGTAATCAGTGCATATCTGAACCAAACTGTCTGGCTTCAGACTGGAGTCACTATTGACGTCTCCCATTTGGCATGGTCAATGGGCTCCAATATTCCTTGCTGGATAAGTTTGTCCAGTTGTTCATCCACTTTCGGCCATAATGCGAAAGGCACTCTTCTCGTCTTGAGTCTGATTGGAGCCACCTGGGGGTCAAGGTTAAAAGAGATTGAGGTGCCCTTCCCCAGCTTTCTGTTGAACATCTCAGCAAATTCCCTGATCAGGTCCTTAATGGTTGGTTCCTTGATGGAATTTACACCTGTGATTCTTAGCCACAGGGAAGCAAACCAGTCCGGTCCCAGGAGGCTTGTCAGTGAGCCGTCCACCACGATCAGTTGGAAAGATCCCAAATTTTTTTTAAACTTACGTGGAAAATGCAGCTTCCAATAATAGGAATGCTATTTCCTTGGTAATCCCTGAGGCAGCTGTGGCTGTGTTTTAGCTTCCTCTTCATTATGCTCGGTACTAGACTTTTAATGATCCTCTAGGAGACAACTGTCATCACCGATCTGGTGTCTACCTCCATCTGACAAGGGGAACCCTCAATCCCGATGGTGACTTGTTGGCTCTGGGGACACTGTTTTGTCTGCTGGATGCTTCTGTCCAGCACGTGTCCATGTAGATGGTGAAACAGTTGTCCTCATAATTCCTTTGCTTCAAATGCAATCTCTTGGGACCTGCTTGGTGCATGGTAGTGGTGGCAGGTAGCATCACATGGCAAACTCAGGCTAGGTGCTCCTTCTTGTTGCACCATTGGTAAATGATGTTTTTGTACTTGCACATGGCTTGTGGGTGATTCCTGCCACAGCCCATACAAGCTGATGGCTTCTTCTCGATGGCCATATTGCATCCTTTGTTGGTTGCTTTTAGTCGATGGACATCCTCATTCTCCTCTTCATCTGTGGATCCTCTTTGGTCAACCTCCTCATGATGGACCAAGACCATTTTCTGTGAGGTTGACGGGTTATTCAACTTCTGTATTTCTGCCATTGATTGGGTTGATGTCTCTGCAGCTTGGGCTTCTTCCATCATCATTTGTAGCATGAGATTCTGCCTCATGAGTAGGCACAACTGGAATTTGATGTCTCTCACTTCGCAGACCAGCCGATCCAAGAGAGCATTGTCCAGGTCATGGAATTCACAATATAATGCTGCCTTTTGGAGTGCAGCCATATATTTATTGATAGATTCACCCTCAGCCTGGTTCCAATGATGGAACGGTGTCAGCGGGTGATGCAGGAAGGCTTCGGTGCATAATGGTCCCTTAGCTTCTCTTGTAGGGTGTCCCATGGTACCGTCTGCACTGATTGGGGAGCAAGGAGAGCTCTGGCCATCTTGAAAATGTCCGTACCACTGTAGCTCATGATGTTCATGAAGTCATTGGCTTCTAGGATGCATTCAAATTGGACTATGTAGGAGTCCCATGTCTTTGATGTGTGGTTGAATGGTGTGAATTGGGGAAGTACAGCCATCTCCGATGGATCTGTGTAATCGTGATTGTGACAGAAGTTCAGTGCTTGTTTGTGAGTGGTGCCATGGTAGTGATCTGTTTATGTGGCTTCAGTTCCATTCGGATCCCACCTTCATTGCCAGTGTTACATTCTGTGATGGGCATGGCACAAAGGCTATACAGTCAAATAATAGTAGGAGTCCCTTTATTTGCTCCAACTTTGCCCCCAATGTCCTGGTTACCTTCTGGGCTGGGGTCTCCCAGGAACAGCCTTTGGCTGTAGAAATTCAAGTCCAAAACGTTGTCAACAAAAACTGTAACTATAAGTCCAATCAAGGCAAGATGAGGTAATTAGTCCAGCAGGGCAAGAGAAGGAATTCCAGATGTGAAGGAACAGCAGTAATTCAACCCAGTTGGGAGGATGCCAGGAATGCAGATAACCAAAGTCAACACAAGATAAACTCATGTTTGTTCCCAGCAGATGCCACTCTGAGCTTTCATTTCTTCTAAACACTCTTCCCAAGTGTGCCTAATAAGGAAATCAGGTCCCTTTCCTCCTCCATAAGCCACGCAACCCACACTGTTCTCTTCTTCATTCCTCCCTGCATGCCCTAAGATGAAGAGATGGTGGGCCTGGGTCTTCCTCTTGGACTTATAGTTAACCCTCTCTCTTATTCTACTTCTTCCCTGCTCTGCCCAGCTGGACTTTACCCTTCCCCAGTTTCCTCCATAGCCAATGTAGCCACACTCCTGCTCTCTGTCAGCTGTTCATCTTCCTCCTTGGATTCAGACTCCAACAGGGTCATGACAGATTCTGGGCAATGAATGGAGGCGAAGCTAGAGGATTCAAACAACAACCTTGCATTAAGATCAGTACAGGAACATGATAGAAACTAATCTGAAGCATGCTGGCTGGCAGCGCTCCTTTATAGAGGACTGTCAGCCATTGACCAATTGATTTAAAGTATTTTCCCACATGTAGTGTGAACCGGAGTGAAACCTCCCAACTATGCGTGCACATACACAACATCCTGCTTTCTGGACATTGCTTTCCAGAAAGAATCTGAACAACTGCAGAATTATCCATCCAATTTTCCCGCAAAAAAAAAAAGACTACCATGTTTGAAGATATCAAAAGTAAACGAGAGGTGAAGCTCAGATACCAGGGACAACCTTAGCTAATTCTTGACCATTCATTATTTTAAATAAATGTTCATTCTAAAAGTGACCAAAAGCAAAACCAAAAGATTTTTTTTTAAATTGTGTCATTTGTTGCTTTGGATGCTTGCTGTCTTAACTCTCTCCATTCCCTGGTCTCTGCTAAGTTGACTAAAAGTGAATTTACAAGGCAGACTTGTTTTTTGCAGGCTCATTAAATCCCTAAACTCAATTTCTTTATCCTCATCTCTGTGGTAGCATCCTTGAAACTGGTTCTTTTCATTGTTTAAATAATAGATTTGTGAGGAAAGGCAGAGCTAATTCTAGAAGTGGATGATTTCTTCAGACCAAAGGTATCAAGAACCAGGTAAAGGAAACTAGGAGCTTCAATAGAAATGATTTGTGTTTGCTCTCATTATTATTAATAAAAGTGCCCTTTTTGTCACCAGCTGGAGTTAAGTGAATATACAGTGAAATAATAGCTTGGGCTAAAAAAGGCTTTTAGGAATTGACACTACCTAGAAACAGGGGAGTTTTTAAATAGGAATGAGGCTTGATGAGTGTGCAGCCTCTGCCACTGTGAAATATAAGCGTATTATGAATAAAGCATTTTCTTTCGCTCTCGCCTGTCTTTTCACACTGCACAATAGGGTAATGGAAGAACCTTGAGCAGCAGATGGAGGTGTTATTAATCTCCCCTGCTGGAGTGGAGAGTTTGAAGAGAATATGAGATCACAGGTGAAAGTTCACACAATGCAACAGGATTTTCAGACACCTCTTCATTCTTTTCTTTTTTTCCTTTAATCAAAATTCCATGGACTATTTCAAAAGGCTCAGCAGTACAGTGTAACTATTTCATGCAGCTCCTTATCTATGCCATAACTTGGTTCTCTAGTCTTGGTTCTCTTTATTGAGGATTGTTGCTGTTGGCCTCTAATTTCCACTTTGAGAAATGTTGAAAACAGCACGTTTTGATTGTGCTGCCAATGGATAGTCCTATTCTAATATCATAAAAAGTATTTGGCACCAAAAGCATTTTACCTGTGACATTATTTAACTTTATCAAGTATTGGATTAACACTTTTTAAGTATGGAAAAATTTGCTAGATCAAAACAAAAGTTCTAAGAACCAGTCAGGTTCTTTCAAAAAGCCTATAACTGGAACATGGACTCGACACACAGATGTTGAAAGCACGCTATATAATATAGGCTAGATTAGCTGGTTCATCAGTATAGCTGAATTATTGTAGAGCCTTTTTCTAGGGAACAATCAGCATTTAGAATAATGCCTGGAAGTTCAAATTAAAAGTAGTATAGTATGTTCATGGAAGAAAATACTAGAAACTACCCTGGCCATGCAACCAGTCAGAATTGCCAGCCATGGTTTCAGGGATAACTTCACACTAAATAACATATATTTTCTTGTTTAGTTATAAATCTATAACCTTACACTAATTTATTTGTTTACATTTCCATTGATACATACAATGTATATGCTCAGGGATACGATGCTGCCGGTTTGGCCTAGTTCTATAGAACCGGTAGCTCTGAAGAGCAGAACCAGTTTGGTGTCTACTGCTCTGTTTGACCTACCCACCCGCCCAGACTCTTGGCTGTCCTTTATTTCCTGCTTTTTCAAACTCAGCTGCTTTGTGTGGCATAGCTGAGGTTGAAAAAGCAGGAAAGAAGAGGAGTTTGAAATGCTGCGCACCTGCACACAGCACTTGTCAGCTGTCTGGGAGGCACAACTGAGGTTTTTGGGAAATGGGCTACACACCCGTGCACAATGCACTCTCACCAGAGGTGGGATCCTATCTGCTGCAGAACTGGCAAATCGCGCGACTTGCTGGCCTGCCCCGCCCCACCCCGCCCTGCCCATTCACTCCTTACCTGGCATGCACACCATCAAACTTGCCTGCTAAAGTTGCTATTTTTCCTCTTTTTTTCCCGACCATCAGCTGTTCTGCTATGCTAGGAGATTTAGATTAGCTAGAAAGCAAGAAATTGTTGCATTTCTTGCTTTCTAGCTAATCTAAAAGCAGAGCTGAGCCTGAAGCTTCTACTATTCAGTGCAGATTCAGGAAGCAGATGGCAGAAACACAGATCTCTAGGTGAATCTGTGATTCTGTGAGCAACTCAATATACCTGCCTGCCCTACCTGATTTTGGGTAAAAGTTGCTCTTTTTAAAATAAAAAAATCAGTATTTACATACATGGTGTGTTATGAGTTAATTTTGTGAGTTGCTTGATAGCAAATTTTATGAGTTTGCTTGCAAGCAGATTTTATGTGACAGACTCAGGTAGCCGATTGCAGAAAGATAGATCTCTGAATGAATCTGTGATTCTGTGAGCAACTCAATCTGCCTGTCTGCTTTGCCTGATTTTGGGTAAAAATTGCTCTTTTTTAATAAAAAAAATCAATATTTACATAAATATTTATAATATTTACATACAAGCCATGCCCAGTCAGTCACATGACCACCAAGCCATGCCCAGTCAGCAAGCCACACCCAGTCAACTGACCACCAGCCACATCCACAAATTAAGCCACACCCACAGAACCAGTTGTTAAGAAATTTGAATTCCACCCCTGTATATGCTACTCAACTCCCAATGACTTTGAGTAGCTTAGGGAAGGATAGGAGAAAAAGCCACTGTCAAAGCAAAATTAAATAAAAGCAGCCTGATCTCAGGGCAAGAAAGTAACTTGGTGTGTGTGTGTGTGTGTGTGTGTGTGTGTGTGTGTGTGTGTAACAATAGCAATAGCACTTAGAATGATATACCACTTCGCAGTGCTTTACAGCCCTCTCTAATGATTTACAGCTTATTGCCTCCAACTATCTGGATCCTTATTTTACCGACCTCAGAAGGATGGAAGGCTGAGTCAACCTTGAGCCTAGTGAGATTCGAACTGCCAAATTGCAGTCAGCCGGCAGTCAGCAGAAGTAGCCTGCAGTACTGCATTCTAACCACTGTGTCACCATGGCTCATATGTCTAATACACTGTCCCCTGTATACAACATTAAAGGGAGGGAGGAGGGGGAGGCACATTCAAACTGGCAAGATTCCATCACTATAGCTATTACAGGTCATCATAGGCTTACAAGCAGAATTACAGCTGCAATGGTAAGTGAAAGCATCTTGTGATTTTTTTAATATTTTAATATGTGGTCATTAAGAGAACACAGCAATTGTTAAACAAATTAATTTTCCCTAGTAGATATTTTTGGCTGGAAACCAGAAGTAAATGCTGGAAACTGGCAAACAGGAAAAAAAAACCATATGTCAAGACTGATTCTCACTTTCACCTACATTCTGACCTTCACTCGCAGGTTGACAATAACAGGGTGGGAGGCTGGATGGACTGCAAGGGAGGGAGAATGGTATTCACGCATCCATTAGCATTGTGAGACATTGCTGGCATCCCAAGGACGCACCGAGCAGATGTCCCAAAATGAACAGGAGTGATTGGTGGACGTTTTGGACTGTGGGTGGCCCATGGGGAAAAGGAGAGATTAACTATGCTTGTTTTTGTGAGGGAAACCTGGAGCTGGTTTCACTTCTTCTGTGCTAATGTGGTTTATTCAGTAAAATTTAAAACCTTGGAAAAATAATGTTCCAGGAGTTCCTTTTTCTGGTCTCACCAACTGGATAGATGACACCATAAATCATGGTGATAGGCAAATAGCCATAAAAGTAAGCCAATTCCCAAGTTGCCAAAATGTGATCACATAGTCACAGGGGGATATAACCATCGTAACTTCAAAAATAGATCAGAAGGTGTTTAACTTTGAAGAATTGTTAAGTAACTGGTCATAAGTTGAGGACTACCTGTACAATAAAAGTAGTTCTTGTCTACATTGCATTGGTTTCTTAGTCATGTCTACTTTGGAGAGCTCACAATTTAAAAAGTAAGTAGAGAGGATAAAAGTCCCCAAAACAACATATAAAATCATTTTTCATTCTAATGAGTCTGGGAGGTTTTATTCAGATATATCCACATATAATACTTTAGTTTTGTGAATATCAGCAGAGGGAGGTCACTCTGATCTCTCAAGGGATAATGATCCAGAAAGAAGATATTGCAACAAGAAAGGCATAATCCAGAGGATGACACTAATTAATCTATGAGATTGGAATATGTCTACTCTGCCTGATAGTACTGGCACGCAGAAGCAAGATTATAACTGGTCCTGCTCCCAGTAATCCCAGTAGTCCTGCTCCCAGTAATTCATGCCATTGTAACTTCTTGTTTAGACTGGTGTAACATGCACACGGGACTGCCCCTGAAGAGCATTTGGAAATTTCAATAGGTACAGAATATGGCAGTGCAGGTCATAAATGATGTCAGATATACAGCATATGTACCACCTGAAGAGTCAGACACGAACAGCTTCAGTGAAGAGTTTATTAAGTGACTACAGCTCAAATGGACCCGACTTGGCTGGGCTACGGCTGCTTCTTATAGCCGGCAGCCGTAGTTGCCAGCCAATCAGAGTGCAGGGTTTTCCCGCACTATTTAAACCAATCCTATTTGACATTTTACAAGAACAATTCAAACTAAACCAATGACATTCAAACCTACATACATAACACCCCTCCCCACTAGGTTCAGTCCATACCAAACCCCAACCTATCTAATGTATTCTTTTAAATAGGTGGGGCTCTTGAGTGTACGTTGAGACCTTCGTGGTTCAGAAGTTTTAACATTCTCACCAGTGAGAGAGGAAATGTGTCTGCTGACATTTCCCCAGTGGGGCTTCCTGTGAAAGAAGACCCTGTTTGATTGTTAGAATCTGGTCTCTTCCCAACCCATCTCCAGCCCAATGTCAGCACCCAAGTCAGGTAGTGATGTGCAATCTTCCACTTCTAAGGATGGATTTTGGCATTGTGACAGGTTTTGGAATGGTTCCTGTCATAATGGCTCGTTACACATGGGGTTGATTCTTGCTTGCTGATTTTCCTCCTGTTCCTCCCCTTCCCCCCTAGAAATGACATTAGGTGAGGGAACTAGAAAAGAACAAGTGCGATGTTCCTGAGAGAACCTGGATCTAAGTTGATCAATGTGCCTGCTCCAGAGGAGTCCATCCTCTGTTTGCACCCTGTAAGAACGAGGGCCTGTGATCTGAGTTATCTCAGCAGGAATCCACAAAGGTTCACCTATAAGGTTCTTAGCATAAACAGAATCACCCACACTGAATGTGCAAACTTTGGAAGTGGAATCTAGTGGTGCTGGTGTGTAAGTGGGATGAAGCGGTCAAGGGAAGACCTAAGTTTCCTACCCATCAACAACTCTGCTGGGGATAAGTTATTAGATGGGTTAGGAGTGATGTGCTGAACACTGAGAAGTTTTTCAATTTTTTCAGTGATGTCCCCAGGACCCAGCTGCTGAAGCTTCTCCTTGGTAAAACGTACCATGCATTCAGCCCAGCCGTTAGCTGAAGGGTGCCCAGGGGCAGTAAGGGCATGTCTGATACCCTGTTGTGCTAAATAGGATTCAAAAAGGTAGGATGTAAATTGAGGGCCATTGTCAGAGACAAGAACATCAGGTAACCTGTGGGTTACAAAAAGTTTTTTGAGCTGTTTGATGACAGCATCAGTTGTGGTGGATGCCATGGGAATTACCTCTAGCCATTTGGAATATGCATCTACTATAATAAGAAAGGTGTGCCCTCTGGTAGGTCCAGCAAAATCAATGTGAATCCTGGACCACGGGCCCCTAGGACATTCCCATTCCTGTGTGGGGCGAGAGGTGGTGCAGGCCTGACTACCTGACAGTTGGGACAAGATGCAACCCAGTTTTCAACCATTTTGTCAATACCTGGCCACCATACATAACTCCTGGCCAATCCCTTCATCCTTACAATACCAGGATGACCCTCATGTAACATTTCCAAAACCTCTCTTTGCAGTTTTGCAGGAATAACCACCCTGTTACCCCACAAAATACATCCTCTTAATACAGATAATTCAGTTTGCCTGGACTTAAAAGGTTGGGCAAGGTGAGATAGATCTTGAAGAGGCCAACGTTTCTTAATCCAGCCTAAAACAGGAGCCAACACAGTGTCTTTGGCAGTCTCGCTGGCAATTTCAGCAGCATGAACTGGAAGCTTGGCAACAGTTTCTAGGAAAAAGGTGTGTGTTTCAGGTTCAAAGTCCTCCTTGTGGCAAGGGAGTGGGCAACGACTCAGTGCATCAGTATGTCCAATGTCCTTGCCAGGCCTGTGAATCAGTTTGTATGAATAGGCTGCAAGAAATTCAGTCCACCTCAGCATTCTTGGTGACAGGATAATAGGTGTAGGTTTGTCTCCTGCCACAATGCGTAATAAAGGTTTGTGATCTGTAACAATGGTAAATGTCCTGCCATACAGATATTCATGAAATTTCTTAACAGCTGCAACAATTGCCAATGCCTCCTTGTCCAATTGGCTGTAATTCCTCTCTGCCCTGGTCAAAGTGCGAGAGTAAAATGCAATAGGGGCTTCCCTTCCACTGGGAAGCCTGTGGCTCAAACTCCCCCCCACTCCAAAAGTCAGTACAACAGGCAAATTCTCAGAGAACTGTATCAGTACAGCATCAGACGTGATTAGTCTTTTAATGCTGTTAAATGCTGATTGTTCCTTCCTGCCCCAGACCCAAACAGACTTTTTATCAAGTAATCTGTGCAATGGTTCAGCAATGTTTACCTTCTGAGGTAGGAACATGTGATAAAAGTTAATGAGTCCAAGGAAAGCTTGCAAATCTGTTTTGCATTTAGGTCTAGGGGCTTCTTTGATTGCTTTAACCTTGGCATCTGTAGGGTGGATGCCATGCTTGTCAATCATGTAGCCCAGGAACTCAACCTTGTCAGTTTTAAGAGTTTTTTCTTCCTTGACTTTAACCCCGCTTCCTGAATCTGGTAAGGACTTCTCTGAGTCTTTCTTGTAACTGAGTGTCATTTTCAGCAGAGATTAACACATCATCAAAGTAAGGCACTACCCCTGGCAGTCCTTGGAGCATCTTTCCATAAGGCTTTGAAAGATGCCTGGTGCCACGCTTACTCCAAATTGTAACCTTTTACATTTGAAAGCACCTCTGTGAGTCACAATGTTTGGGCCTCTGCAGTGGCATCATCAACTGTTAGTTGTTGATATGCCTGGGCCAATCCAATTTGGCAAGGACTGTACCCCTGCCAAGTGAATGTAACAGATGATGCACCACTGGAACTGGATATGCGCTCTGCTGCAGCGCATGGTTCAGTGCCCCTTATAGTCTCCACAGATTCTTACTGACCCATCAGTCTTGACTGGTGTGACTATGGGTGTCTCCCATCTGGAGTGGTCAGTGGGCTCTAAAACCCTTGAGCTATTAATTTGTCTAATTGTGCATCAATTTTTCCCTTTAAAGCAAATGGGACCCTTCTGGGCTTTAAACGAATTGGGGGCACCTTGGGATCTAGGTTGAAAGTGATAGGGGTCCCCATATACTTGCCCAATCCTTCGCTGAAGACCTCTGGAAACTCAGACTTCAAGGCCTCCTCCCATTCAGAGTTGCTCACGTGATTGATGCCAGTCACCTCGATGCCTAGTGGATTGAACCACTCAAGTCCCAGCAAGCTTGGGCGATCCTTGTCCATGATGGTCAGGGGCAAACGTTTGGTGTGGCCTTTAAACTTCACTTGAAGTCTCTTGTTCCAACTACTGGAATCTTGTTCCCTTGGTAGTCTTTAAGAGTCAGTGCTTGCTTCTGGAAATGTTTCTTCTGAATGTTGGGAAGTAGCTGTGAATAGTGTCCCATGACACCATAGATAAATAGAGCCTGAGTCCACTTCCATTTGGCAAGGCCTTCCTTCAATGAATACCTTCACATGTACTTTTCTGCTTCTCAAGGGTGAAGAATGACCAATGGTGATTGTTTGATGAGTTTCATTCTTCCCATTTGTTTCTGACTTGCACCCATTTTTCACTGAAATTGTTGGGCTTGAATTCTTTCTCAGGAAATTTCTTCCTACTAGGTGGAGTTCTGGATGATTTACAGACTCTTGCTAGGTGACCTCTTTTCTCACAACGTAGGCAGATGGTGTCTAAAAACTTGCATTCAGTGCGGGTGCCCCCCACAGCCTCTGCAATAAAATTCTTGCCTCTTTTTCCCAAGGTCTTTCCTTTTCTTCTCCAGTCTGAGTCTATAAATTCCTTTCTCCACCTCACTACAGTCTGAATCAGAGTCTATTTGCTCGCAATGGGTTGTTGTGGACTTTTCCACATCAGAATGGCTTGAGGCCTTGTTAATTTTCTTCATGGCTGCTGCTGAGGACTTGGTGGCTTCCGCTGAAACAGCTTACTCTATGGCCTCCTTAAACATGATCTTAGGTTTCATTAGTAATTTGCTCTGTAAGACCTTATCTTTAGGCCTAGAACAAACCGATCATGCATGGCCTCTTCTAAGTTGGTAAACTCACAAGCACCCCAATGTCCCTTAAACTTGCCACGAAGTCGTTAACATTTTCGCCTTCCCCTTGATCCCGACGATAAAACTTGTGTCTCTTAATGAGGCACAATACTTGTGGGGCGTAATGGGCTCTTAAAAGTTTTTCTAAATCAGGCCATTCCATTACCTTCAAGTCTGTAGCTCCCACCAATGCCTTCGCCATCTTGAAGACTGCCGGACCACAGTGTGTGAGAAATACCGCCCTCTTCCGCTTCTCGGGGATGTCGGCGAGGTCGTTTCCTTCCAAATACATTTGGAAGCGATCCGCATACGATTTCCAGTCTTCTGCCACCAGATCGAACAGGGCTGGGGGGGTGTTCAGCACAGCCATCTCGCTCTTCTGCTTGTCTTCGTCGTCTCTTCTTCAGGGGAATCCCATCCTTGTCGCCAGTGTTAAGTTTGCATGAAGAGTCAGATGCGAAGAGCTTCAGTGAAGAGTTTATTAAGTGACTACAGCTCGAATGGACCGACGACTGGCTACGGTGCTTCTTATAGCCGCAGCCATAGTTGCCAGCCAATCAGAGTGCAGGGTTTTCCCGCACTATTTAAACCAATCCTATTTGACATTTTACAAGAACAATTCAAACTAAACCAATGACATTCAAACCTACATACATAACACCACCACTGTTGTGTGAGCTTCATTGGTTATTGGTGTATTTCTGTGTGCAATTCAAGGTACTCGTTGTCACTTTTGACATGACTTGGGTCCATGTTACCTGACCTTTTTCCAAGCATCTCTACCTGTCCAACATGATTTATATTCACATTAACAGAGTTGGAAGGGACCTTGTAGGTCATCTAATCCAACCCCCTGCCCAAGCAGCAGACCCTATACCATTTTTGACAGGTGGCAATCCAGTCTCTTCTTGAAAGTTTCCAGTGATGAAGCTCCCACAACTCCCGAAGACAACTTCTGTTCCATTGGTTGATTGTTCTCACTGTCAGAAAATGTCTCCTTATTTCTCTCCTTGATCAGTTTCCATCCATTATTCCTTTCTGGCCTTCGGGTGCTTTGGAAAATAGCTTGACCACCTCCTCTCTGTGGCAGCCCCTTAAATATTGGAAGACTGCAATCATGTCTCCCCTGGTCCTTCTCTTCACTAGACTATCCAAGCCCAGTTCCTGCAACTGTTCTTCATATATTTTAACCTCCAGTCCCCTCATCATCCTGGTTGCTCTTCTCTGCACTTTTTCTAGAGTCTCAAAATCTTTTTATAGTGTGGTGACCAAAACTGGATGTAGTATGCTAAGTGTGGTCTTACTAAGGCTTCATAGAGTGGTATTAGTACCTCCCTAGATCTTGATTGTATCCTTCTATGCAACTTAAGATTGATTGATTGTATCCTCTGATGCAATTTAAGATTGTGTTGGCTTTTTGGCTGCTGCTGCACACTGCTGGCTCATGTTTAATTAATTGTCTACTAAGACTTCAAGATTCCTCTCACAGTGACTGCTATTAAGCCTGATTTCACCCAGTCTATATGTGTACTTTTGATTTTTCTTGCCTAAGTGTAAGACTTTACTTTTCTCTACATTGAATTTCATTTTGTTAGATAGGGCCAGGGTTCAAATCTGTCAAGATCCATCTGGATCTTTAACCGATCTTCTAGGGTGTTAGCTGTTCCTGCCAGCTTAGTATCATCTACAAATTAGGTAAGTTCCCCTTCTATTCCCTTATCTAAGTCATTTATGAAGATATTGAAGAGTACTGGACCTAAGACAGAACCTTGTGATATCCCTTGTGCTTACTTCCCTCCATGTATTATTATGGTGATTATTTGCTTTTAAGTCAGAGGGATACTCCTCTCATAGTGAAAAGGAAACCAAATTAATGGAAGCAAATCATAGTTTCATGCTGGACTTTAAGAAGGACATAACCCAGCCTTCAAACCCCCTTTTCTCATCTCTGTCTCATTTAGTAGAATGGGCATGCTGGAGATCCCATTAGCCAAATAATGTCAGATGGGAGGGACTATAAAATGGATTTTTTCTGGAGTGGCCTCTATGGAATATCTTCCTTTGGAGATCAGAATGGCTCTAACTCTGTTAGCCTTTCATAAGGTCCTAACATACCTAATATTCTTTTCTCTTCCTATTTTCAACACAACAATCCTGTGAGATGAGTTGGGCCAGCAGACATTGACTGGCCTAAAGTCACCCAGCCAACTAGAAGTCAATTTCCTGGTTTCTAGCCTGGTGCCATAACCACTAGACCAAACTGGCTCTCTCTCCTTTTCCATCATTTATTGGATTTTGTTTTTTGTAATAAAGTCTAACAGTTCACCTTTCATCCTATTTTCAGCCGCTTGAAGTAAATGCCAATAAGAAAATAAGTCAAAGTAAGAATATAAATTATTTTACTTCAATCATTGGAGAAGTGATGAAAGAGGGCATTGCTAGGCTTAGTAATAATAATAAAGACACAGTGGTAAAGTAGGTAGCTCAAGAAAACAATAACTTCTTGAATGTTGTATATATAACTTTAATTTATACACACAAACATATGTAAAGGCACATGCATTCAATAAATCACATCAACAAAAAAGCAAATGACACTTTCCAATCTGTTATCAAATTGTTTCAGGACAAGATTTTCTTAAGCCATTTTACAATCAAATCAGCATTAGCTTCTTTTGATGGTAATTCTGGAGCCACACTTTCTTGAACTCTTGGAATTTTTTAGCCAATGCTATCAAATATATTATGTATGGAGCAGCTGAACCAATGTTAGAAGAGAGAGTTTTCTATTTGGCAGCAGGGAGGTAAGACAATCACCTTTGTATAGTACAGTGTAATAATGCAGGGAACTGCATTAGTGCTCTATTGACTTTTTTTGTATAGCATTGCCAGATTCATGTGAACAAAATTTAAGAGAGTTTCTGGCCTTTTTGGTCATAATACTTAAGGCAGGATATATTTAGCTTTCTGGATACTTTGCTTTCAGCTCTTGTCAGCCCTAGACCAGCTTAGTTTTAACAAGGCCTAAAGCTTAAATTAAGAAATCATTTCTCTGTTATGGCATTACCTTTATACCCAAACAGCTGGATGCAGTTAATAGCTATATCCTCCTTGCCAGAGCAAACAAATTAGTAATCGCTGTGCATAATGTACAAAGTATGGTTCTAACATCAGTTGCAAAGCACATAACCACAGATAGTCTCATATGTCTCTGTTCCACAGTGATACTTAATGAGAGATACTAAATTTGTTTTTAGCTTCTAGACTTTAGCTGTTTTACTATCATTATGGCCTTTGCATTTTATAGGGGACAAATAGGACAAAGGACTAAAAAAAGGTCTTTTCAGAATGTTTTAAATGTAGGGGACTTGGTTTAAAATTGCTGGCCATCTATGCAGGGATAGGATTCTACCAGTTTGGATCAGTTTGGGCAAACCCCTAGCTCCAATGATCAACTGGCAGCGAACACAAGGCAAAGGCCATGAGCTGGACCTCTTGTCTCCAATCAGTAAAGAAAGGGATGGACCACAAAGGAAGGAGATGAATTAGCACAAAACTGTGCCCATCACTTCAAGTCCCAAAGTTGACACCAAAGAATAACCATGGTCAATTATATCAAAACTGACTCAGGAGTTAAAAAGAGCAAGGATTGATGCACTATTTTCATCCTGTTCCTGATAGAGATCACTCAATCATAGCTGCTTTGTCCCATATCCAGGCCTTAAACCTTATTGCAAGGGGACCAGGTAATCTGTTTCATCCAGGATCCTCTTGAAGCTCCAGCAAGGTTGACTAAGCCTTCCATCCTTCCAAGGTCAGTAAAATGAGGATCCAAATTGTTGGGGGCAATATGCTGACTCTGTAAACTGCTTAGAGAGTGCTGTAAAGCACTATGAAGTGGTATATAAGTCTAAGTGCTATTGCTGTTCTCAACCACCTTCCATAGAAAGAGTAAACTAGATGAAAAATATCCAACAAAATTTCCACCAATGGCTTCTTGAGAAAAAGGTAAACCAGGGCCTTTTTAAAGGGTATCAGAAACACTCCCTCCCTCAAAGATGAATTAACCATCACTAAGACCCACCCTTGATCAGCCAGGAGTAGAATGAGTCTAGAACATAGGTGGCCATGTTTACAGTCACAAGGATCCTGGCAAGGATTCACTTCCTCAGGTCCAACAGGATCAATCTGTTCTCAGATAACTGGGTAAGTCTGCTTCCCAGACATCTTCAAAATATCTGTACCCTGCTTAGCTTCCAATGAGAACAGATTCAAGAAATTTCATTCACCAGATGCATAGAGAATAAACCTCCAGCTTCATATAACTTTGACCACAAGGCAGCAGCATTGTGAATGCAGTGAGAGTGGAGAAATACCAAACATTTTGACTATTATTATTTACTATTACTATTTGTTATGACTATTATTTGGTTATTCTATTTCTCAAACTGTAATAATACTGGAAGAATCATAATTTCTCTGCACCATGGTTTAACTAATCATCCCCCATCCTTCCCAAAATCCATAAACCTGGAAATAAGAACTATGCTCCAGTTTACAAATTAGATTTTAGAAATGTGATCATTCTACTCGTCACATGAAACAGAAAAATAATAATTGGAGGCTTTTAAATCATCCATAACTCTACAAACATTCTTGGATAATCTAACATATTATACCTTTGATGGACTTTTGCCCAAGACCTACCAAACTATTAATTCTAACACTCAATAAATTTACATGTATGTATCCGTAAGCCTATTCCAGCTCCAGGGACAATTTTCATCAATATATCTTGTCAGGATAGTAGAAACAGAGAACCTGAGACTTTTGCAAAAAACTTATTGTACAGTTGTGAGGAATACATCACCATGAGTAGTTCAATTTGCTACAGCAGCCCAAAAGCTGAAAGGGATGGGTGAGATTTCATGACAGAAATGTGATGGAGACTAATTGTTTTATCCTTTATCTTACCATGATTGGTGAAAATGTTTTAATATATTTTATATTTTTTCAAGTGATGCCCACTTGCAGATCTCAGAGGCTGTGTTCTATTGCTCCAGAAATGTTTTTGACATTTGTCAGGATGTGCTATATAGTTTGTCTTATACCTTCTTTCTTCTTTTGTTTTCCTGGCATGTTGCACAGGGATCTTGTAATAGATGCTTGTTTGTACCCATTCTGCTGATCTGTTTATTTATTGTAGGTACTTTCTCTTCAATTGTTTAGCTTGTTGGGTACTGCAGTGGATTCTTATCCTGTCATATAGTGTTCTAATACAGCTCGTTTTGTGTGACACTGGATGGTTATTGTTAAAACTAAGAATGTTCAGAGTGTTGGTAGCTGTGTGATAAACCATGGTTTCTAGGCTTCCATCTTCCTGCCTGCTGACAAGCACATCTAAAAATGATAATTGTCTAGCCATTTTTTCCTCCATTGTGAATTGTATGTCTGGGAAGATGGAATTCAGTATGATATGAAAATCTTTCAGTGCATGTCTGCTGATTTTTCGATAAACCGTTTTTCTTCCATTAAATTATGTGTGAATCTTGGAGAAGCCTGGACAAGTCCCTGCAGTTTTGTTGTTGTTGTTGTTGTTGTTGCTTGCAGTTTTTCATAAGTGGTTTACCACTTATCTAAGATTGGAAGAAAATGATTGCCCAAGGTAACTCAGCTGATTTTGTGCCTAAGATGGGACCAGAACTCACAGTCTCCTGGTTTCTAGTCTGGTGCCTTAACAATAACACCACTGTACTATAAACTTAGCCACTTAACCATTATACCAAACTGACTACAAGCCCCATTAATTTTCCCTAAAACTTTTTTAATTCATCACAAAGTCCTTAGGGAGAAGGGCGGCAAACAAGTCTAAATAAATAATAATAATAATAATAAATCTAGCTGCAGCCATACTGAGATGCATAAACCTATTCACATCTTGTCAACAGTGCTGCTAAGCAGTTTACTTAACTCTACTAACGTAATGTTCTTTCTTTTTAGAAAATGTGGCGACACCTCAGATCCATATGATGGAGTTATTAATTAGGCCAATCCTGACAAAATCAGGCTTTTGTATAAATATAGTAGAAGCTAATGGACAAATAAATAAGGGGAAAATGTTCTTCATGTAAGATCAGAAAAAGAAAAAAAACCCATGAAAGTTACCTGGGCAATAAGGAAAAAATGAAGAATAAAAAGGCAGTATTTCTTCAAATAATGTATAATTGATGTATGAATCTATATAGCACATGATTGCTAACTTAGAAATGTTTACAGCAGTCTCTTAATTCTGAATTTCAATGGTCATGGCAGCCAAACTATATGGAAGCTGTAGACCGTCCAAGCTGGAAAGCAGCAGTTGAGGAAAGTATTTCAATCAAGTTCTATTTACAAGCCAGCATTGTCATCACATATAATTAGAACAATAAACAGTTGGATTTTATCTGGGTATTATAGAGAAAAATAATGATCTTGCAAAAAGTCAGAGCACTGTATATTGTAGTTATTTGTTCCAAATGTACATTTAGCGGTGAAACAAACAAAGAGTACACTTGATGGAATAAACTGCCAGACATGTACAGTATAAGAGAGAAAGTACTGTTTTGAATGACATATAAGTAGTCCTGGATGTATGATCAGAATTGAGCCTTCCTGGGCCCCAGAGAAGCTTCCTGGGAGCAAAAACACTCCCCCAAAAGGCTTTCCTGAGGCCCAGGAGGCCCAAAACAGAGCACGGGTGGTGGTGGTGCTGCAACACCCCCCTGGCACTCAGTTTTTTGCCTTCCTGGGCCCCAGGGAATATACGGCCTCCCCGGGAGGCTTCCCTGAGGCCCAGGAGGCAAAAAAATGGGGAGGGGGGTTTCTGCAAAAAGAAGACCCTGAGAATGGGTTATTTTTATGCTTTTGTTTTTTTAAGCTGAATTTAAGAGAAGGATTAGCAAGTGTGTTTGATTTGGGTGCCAGTTTGCTTCCCAGATGCTATGCTTATAATTAAATAGATGCTAGTAAAACCAATGCAGATTTCAAAAATCTAGTATGCTGGCTCGACTTAAGACAACAGAGCCAACAAAGAGATATATATTGGATTTTGCTACCCCCTTGGATAAAAGGGGATGATAATAAGCACAAACTAGTTTTGAACATTTAGTTAAATGATATATGAAAATTAAATAGAGCTCTTTTGTTGCAAATTTCTGTAAAATTAAACTTTCAAATAGATGAGCTCAGATTGATTCTTAGCAGCTTAATTCAGATGCTTAATGTATGTTACTCACACAGTATATGGCAATATTCTATATATAGAATGAGTGAAATCTCATTTATTTCTGCCATCACGTAAAATACTGCATTCTTTCTCTTTTTAAAATTCCTTGGCACAGAAAGAGTTTTTAAATCGAAAACTGTGTGTGCCACTGTGTGGTCTGAACAGCCATTAAATATTGATCCTTCCATTTATGTAAAAAATGCATGAGTCATAGAACAGTCTTTGCAGGATGATAAACATAAAAACTCATTTAACCACCTTTTATTTTATTCAAATTGGCAACAGACATACTTATCTAGGGCAGAGCAAGCTAGCAAGAAGGCATTTTTCTTGGGATCAGAGCCATGCATATATTATATTCAATCTTCTATAGAAAGCAGTGTTTAGAAATAGTTTTAAATCTTACTTTTTTGGGGGAGTGGTATCTGCCATCTTTCTCCAGGTACATATATGAATATTAAGATAGTTCAATAAGCCTCCATTTCAATTTCCTAAATCCATCCAAAGGGTTTTGAAATTGCTGCACCTTTAGTTTATTATTTTGCTAGGAACAATGACAATAAGCTGGGAACTTCAAATGAAGCACTCAGTGATTAACAGAGAGTTCAATCAACCAATTACTTGTTGCTGCTATGATCACAGAGCAACAGCTCTTCCTGAATTAACCAAAACATCCTTCCACACTCCTGCTACTGAGGGGGAAGGGAAATGACCCTTTTCCTCTTTATGTCACTGCTTTTCCAAACTCAACATTGTGCAAAAATTTCAAGTATGAATATGATATGAAAACTGACTGGCAGTCAAAATGCCACTCTTCTTGCAGTTAAGTTCCCACTTAAAATGATGGAATGACACTATAGTTTGGCAACCACTGCTTTTCCCAATACTGATACAGAATTCCATGTGTGTCAGAGATGGGCAGGGAGAGAAAATACAGGTAGCCCTCACTTATGATTACAATTTAGTCCAAAATTTCCATTGTTAAGCAAGACTGTTGTTAAGTTAATTTTGCTCCATTTTACATCATTTCTTGCTATAGTTGTTAAGTGAATCAGTGCAGATTTTATATTAATAATATGGTTAAGTGTATCTGGCTTCCCTTTGACTTTTTTTGTCAGAGTCACAAAAGTTGATCACATGACCTTGGGACACTGCAATCATCATAAATTTATGCCAGTTGCCAAGTGGCCAAATTCTGATAATGTGACCACAAGGATGCTGCAACAGTCATAGAAATGAAAAATGTTCATAGGTCACTGTTTTCAGTGCCATTGTAAATTTGAATGGTCACTAAACAAATGTTTTGCCATTGGAGCTGGCCACAATTGGGCCAGAATAAGGTAAGATGGTTTGTCAGAAGAAGATATTGTGGGAACATAAGAGTAAGGTACCAGAGCAGAGATGACACAGAATAGAATAGAATAGAATAGAATAGAATAGAATAGAATAGAATAGAATTCTTTATTGGCCAAGTGTAATTGGACACACAAGGAATTTGCCTTGGTGCATATGCTCACAGTGTACATAAAAGAAAAGATACATTCATCAAGAATCATAAGGTACAACACTTAATAAAAGTCGTAGGCAATCAAATCATACTAGGAAACAGTCAATAAAAATCGTAAGGATACAAACAACAAAGTTACAGTCATACAATCATAAATGGGAGGAGATGGGTGAAAGGAAGGATGGTAAGATTAATAGTAATAGTAATGCAGTCTTAGTAAATAGTTTGACAGTGTTGAGGGAACTATTTGTTTAGCAGAGTGATGGCGTTCAGGGAAAAACTGTTCTTGTGTCTAGGTGTTCTGGTGTGCAGTGCTCTATAGCGTCATTTTGAGGGTAGGAGTTGAAGCAGTTTAGGTCCAGGATGTGAAGAGTCTGTAAATATTTTCACAGCCCTCTTTTTGACTTGTGCAGTATATGGGTCGTCAATGGATGGCAGGTTTAATAATTGTTTTTTTCTGCAGTCCTAATTATCCTCTGAAGTCTGTGTCTGTCTTGTTGGGTTGCAGAACCAAACCAGACAGTTATAGAGGTGCAGATGACAGACTCAGTAATTCCTCTGTAGAACTGCATCAGCAGCTCCTTGGGCAGTTTGAGCTTTCTGAGTTGGCGCAGAAAGAACATTCTTTGTTGTGCTTTTTTGATGACATTTTTGATGTTAGGTGTCCATTTTAGGTCTTGAGATATGATAGAACCTAGAAATGTGAAGGTCTCTATGTTGATACTGTGTTTTCTATATTGTAAGAGGTGATAGTATGGGAGAGTTTCTCCTAAAGTCTACCACCATTTCTACAGTTTTTAGTATGTTCAGTTCCAGATTGTTCCAGTCGCACCATGAGCAAGTAGTACAACCTCCCATCTGTATGAGGATTCATCATTGTCTCAAATGAGACCAATCACTGTTATATCATCTGAACAGAGATGTGTTCTTGGCTTGCACTGCTGTTTACTGCTTAGCCTATTTTTCCTTAAAAAGAAAAAAAATAATAGTATTCTTTATATTTTTCAAACCAATATGCTTTCCTTCAAATATTATCTGATAATCTGTAGAATAGCCTAGGCTGATTTTTTATATGTTTTATTTGTTGACTTATATGTAAGCCTGAAAATTGTTTTTATTGAAAAGAAGCTAACTAGTTTTATGCCAAAGCTGAGTAGCTTTGCCAATGTTTGCTTATATATTTATACCAAATGATGATGTTTCTAGGGTTCTTAATAATGGTAATTGTTATGTATGTAGGTTTGAATGTTATTGGTTTATTTGAACTGTTCTTGTAAAAGGTCAAATGGTATGGGTTTAAATAGTGCGGAAGAAACCTGCACTCCCATTGGCTGGCAACCACGGCTGCAGGCTATAAGAGGCGAGCCCAGCCAACTCGGTCCATTCGAGCTGTAGTCACTGAATAAACTCTTTGCTGGAACTCTTCGCATCTGACTCTTCATGCAAACTTAACACTGGCGACGAGGATGGGATTTCCTGAAGAGAAGCACGAAAGACAAGCAGAAGAGCGAGATGGCTGCGCTGAACACCCCCCAGCCCGTCGATCCGTGGCGGAAGACTGGGATTCAGATGCAGATTGCTTCCAGATGTACCTGGAAGGAAATGACCTCACGACATTCCCGAGAGACGGAAGAGGGCAGTATCACACGCTGTCCGCAGTCTTCAAGATGCAGCGGGAGCTGCAGAGCTAAAGGTAATGGAATGGCCTGATTTGGAGAAGCTTTTTAAGAGCCACATACCCATCAAATGTGCCTCATTAAGAGACCTAATTTTACCGTCGATCAAGGGGAAAGCGAGAATGTTAATGACTTCTGGCAAGTTTAAGGGACATTGGGGGTGCTTGTGACTTTACCTAACTTAGAAGAGGCCATGCATGATCGGTTTGTTTTAGGCCTCAAAGATAAGGTCTTGCAAAGTAAACTGTTAATGAAACCTAAGATCACGCTTAAAGAGGCCATTGAAGAAGCTGTTTCAGCGGAAGCCACCAAGTCCTCAGCAGCTGCCATGAAAAGATTAACAAGGCCTCAGCCATTCTGATGTGGAAAATCCACAACAGCCCATTGTGAACAAATAGACTCTGATTCAGATTGCAGTGAGGTGGAGGAAGGGATTTTTAGACTCAGAATGGAGAAGAAAAGGAAAGACCCTGGGAGAAAAGGCAAGAATATTATTGCAGAGAGGCTGTGGGGGCATCCCCAGCACTGAATGCAAGTTCTTAGACACCATCTGCCTAAGTTGCCTAAGAGTCTGCAAATCATCCAGAACTCCACCTAGTAGGAAGAAATTTCCTGAAAAGGATTTTAAGCCCAACAACTTCTTTGAAAAAATGGGGCGCAATGCAAAAGCAAATGGGAAGAATGAAACTCACCAAACAATCACTATTGGTCATTCTTCACCCTTGAGAAGCAGAAAAGTACACGTGAAGGTGTTCATTGAAGGAAGGTCTTGCCAAATGGAAGTGGACTCAGGCTCTTATTTATCTATGGTGTCATGGGACACTATTCCCAGGCTACTTCCCAACATTCAGAAGAAACATTTCCAGAAGCAAGCACTGACTCTTAAAGACTACCAAGGGAACAAGATTCCAGTAGTTGGAGCAAGAGATTTCAACGCAGTTTAAAGGCCACACCAAACGCTTGCTCTGACCATCGTGGACAAGGATCACCCAAGCTTGCTGGGACTTGAGTGGTTCAAGCCACTAGGCATCGAGGTGACTGGCATCAATCACGTGAGCAACTCTGAGGGAGGAGGCCTTGAAGTCTGAGTTTCCAGAGGTCTTCAGCAAGGATTGGGCAAGTATATGGGGACCCCATTACTTTCAACCTAGATCCCAAGGTGCCCCAATTGCTTAAAGCCCAGGAGGGTTCCATTTGCTTTTAAAGGAAAAATTGATGCACAATTAGACAAATTAATTGCTCAAGGGGTTTTAGAGCCCACTGATCACTCCAGATGGGAAACACCCATAGTCACACCAGTCAAGGCTGATGGGTCAGTGAGAATTTGTGGAGACTATAAGGAGACACTGAACCATGTGCTGCAGCAGAGCATACCCAGTACCAGTTGTGCATCATCTGCTACATTCACTTGGCAGGGTACAGTCTTTGCCAAATTGGACTTGGCCCAGGCATATCAACAACCAACAGTTGATGATGCCACTGCAGAGGCCCAAACCATTGTGACTCATAGAGGTGCCTTCAAATGTAAAAGGTTACAATTTGGAGTAAGCTGGCACCTGGCATTTTTCAAAGTCTTATGGAAAGAATGCTGCAAGGACTGCCAGGGTAGTGCCTTACTTTGATGATGTGTTAATCTCTGCTGAAAATGACACTCAGCTTCAAGAAAGACTCAGAGAAGTCCTTACCAGATTCAGAAAAGCGGGTTGAAAGTCAAGGAAGACAAATGCACACTTAAAACAGACAGGGTTGAGTTCCTGGGCTACATGATTGACAAGCATGGCATCCACCCTACTGATGCCAAGGTTAAAGCAATCAAAGAAGCCCTAAACCTAAATGCAAAACAGATTTGCAAGCCTTCCTTGGACTCATTAACTTTTATCACATGTTTCTATCTCAAAAGGCATCCATTGCTGAACCTTTGCACCGTTTGCTTGATAAAAAAGCTGTTTGGATCTGGGGGAGGAAGGAACAATCAGCATTTAACAGTATTAAGAGACTAATCACATCTGATGCTGTATTGATACAATTCTCTGAGAATTTGCCAGTTGTACTGACTTGTGATGCATCCCCTTTTGGAGTGGGGGGGAGTTTGAGCCACAGGCTTCCCAGTGGAAGGAAGCCCTATTGCATTTTACTCTAGCACTTTGACCAAAGCAGAGAGGAATTATAGCCAACTGGACAAGGAGGCATTGGCAGTTGTTGCAGCTGTCAAGAAATTTCATGAATATCTGTATGGCAGGTCATTTACCATTGTTACAGATCACAAACCTTTATTACACATTGTGGCAGGAGACAAACCTACACCTATTATCCTGTCACCAAGAATGCTGAGGTGGACTGAATTTCTTGCAGCCTATTCATACAAACTGATTCACAGGCCTGGCAAGGACATTGGACATGCTGATGCACTGAGTCGTTGCTCACTGCCTTGCCACAAGGTGGACTTTGAACCTGAAACACACACCTTTTTCCTAGAGACTGTTGCTAAGCTTCCAGTTCATGCTGCTGAGATTGCCAGAGAGACTGCCAAAGACACTGTGTTGGCTCCTGTTATAGGCTGGATTAAGAAAGTTTGGCCTCTTCAAGATCTACCTCACCTTGCCCAACCTTTTAAGTCCAGACAAACTGAATTATCTGTATTAAGAGGATGTATTTTGTGGGGTAACAGGGTGGTTATTCCTGCAAAACTGCAAAGAGAGGTTTTGGAAATGTTACATGAGGGTCATCCTGGTATTGTAAGGATGAAGGGATTGGCCAGGAGTTATGTATGGTGGCCAGGTATTGACAAAATGGTTGAAAACTGGGTTGCATCTTGTCCCAATTGCCAGGTAGTCAGGCCTGCCCCACCTCACGCCCCCACACAGGAATGGGAATGTCCCAGCAGAGTTGTTGATAAGTAGGAAACTTAGGTCTTCCCTTGACCACCTTCATCCCACTTACGCACCAAGCACCACTGGATTCCACTTCCAAAGTTCAGACTTTCAGTGTGGGTGATTCTGTATATGCTAAGAACCTTATAGGTGAACCTCTGTGGATTCCTGCTGAAATAACTCACATCACTGGCCCTCGTTCTTACTGGGTACAAACAGAGGATGGACTCCTCTGGAGCAGGCACATTGACCAACTTAGATCCAGGTTCCCTCAGGAACATCACCCCTGTCTCTCTCTGGGTCCCTCACCTGATGTCACTTCTAGGGGAAGGGGAGGAACAGGAGGAAAATCAGCAAGCAGAATCAACCCCATGTGTAACGAGCCATTACTGACAGGAACCATCCCGAACCCTGTCACAATGCCAAGATCCATCCTTAGAAGTGGAAGATTGCACATCACTACCTGACTTGGGTGCTGACATTGGAATGGAGATGGGTTGGGAGGAGAGACCAGATTCTAACAGTCTAACAGGGTCTCCTTTCACAGGAAGTCCCAACAGGGAAATGTCAGCAGACACATTTCCTCTCTCACTGGGTGAGAACGTTAAAACTTCTGAACCACGAAGGTCTCAACGTACACTCAAGAGCCCCACCTATTTAAAAGAATACATTAGATAGGTTGGGGTTTGGTATGGACTGAACCTAGTGGGGAGGGGTGTTATGTATGTAGGTTTGAATGTTATTGGTTTATTTGAACTGTTCTTGTAAAAGGTCAAATGGTATGGGTTTAAATAGTGCGGGAAGAAACCCTGCACTCCCATTGGCTGGCAACTACGGCTGCAGGCTATAAGAGGCAGCCGTAGCCCAGCCAACTCGGGTCCATTCGAGCTGTAGTCACTTAATAAACTCTTTGCTGGAACTCTTCGTGTCTGACTCCTCATGCAAACTTAACAGTAATCCTCTGCTGGGTCTTGTTATTATCACATAAA
Source organism: Naja naja (assembly GCA_009733165.1). Taxonomy (NCBI): domain Eukaryota; kingdom Metazoa; phylum Chordata; class Lepidosauria; order Squamata; family Elapidae; genus Naja; species Naja naja. The sequence continues at coordinate 80,813,822 of CM019155.1, read as the reverse complement.
ATCCATTCTACACAAGTCTGAGTGCATTTGGAGAGTTTGTCCAGCTGGCTCCTTCAGCACAATAGGATTCTTAAGTGCATAGCAGCTTGTGGGTTTTGCCTTATTGAAATATCATTAAAACCTGGAAGGCTTAGTTCATGATATTCTTCTATCAGTTACTAATTCAGGCATGAAGGCTCTTGTCTCCTTTCTCTGAAACAAATAATTATACGTTTTTTGCTTTATTCTTTGCATATAGCCATTTTGTTCCCTCAACCCACTATTTTCACCAGAATGTGAATTTGCTCAGCAGACTTCAAATACTGTATTTCTAATTCCTTGTGCTTCCTTCCACTTCCACAATTACTGGGATTTTTTTTTCATTAGCTCTGTGCCAGGACAAATAGAAAGAATACATATTTTTCTTTTTAATTTTAATATTTGTAGGATCATGTGGTCTTAGCAGAAAGAAAATGATCTTAGCAGAAAGGAAAAAAATGCAGCTAGGGAAATGGTTGAATAAGAGGCAGCCTATCTCACAGCAAAAATGTGCATGTGGTAAATGTCTTAGAAGGGACCCTCCCTAATTTCCTGGTGGAGGGGAGGAAACCTTCACAACCTTTAGATACTAATTCCAAGCAAAAACCACTAGATAACCAATCACATAAGGAGGTAGGCAGTAGAGAAAAAGAAGAAATAAAAAAGAAAACATAATGAAGTAGAGAGTATGGAAAGGATGGAAATCCCAGTTACAAAGTAGGAGATATAAGAAACATACCCAAGATCCATAAAGCACTCCAATGCGTATATGCTAATGTTCAAAGTTTAGGGAACAAACAGGGTGAAACTGAAGTATTAGTACATGAAGGCAGATATGATATTGTTGCCATTACTGAAACTTGGTGAGATGAAATTCATGACTAAAATGTACTGATGGAAGGATATAAACTATTCAAAAGAAACAGACCTAACAAAAGAGGAGGTGGGGTTGTATTATATATAGAAAATCACTACATTGCTACAGAAATACATAAAACAAAGGATGAAAACCCAGAATCCATATGGGTCAATATAAAGGGGGAGGCGGAGTGAATGACATTGCTACTGATGTATACCTCAGGCCACCCAACCAAGCAGAAGAAATAGATGAACTTTTTGCTAATCAATTAACAAATGTATGTAGAAAACATACTGTAGTAGGAATGGGAAACTTTAACTACCTTGATATCAATTGGGACACAAAGTCTGCAGCAAATGGGAGATCAACCAGATTCCTGTTATGTATGTAGGTTTGAATGTTATTGGTTTAGTTTGAATTGTTCTTGTAAAATGTCAAATAGGATTGGTTTAAATAGTGCGGGAAAACCCTGCACTCTGATTGGCTGGCAACTACGGCTGCTGGCTATAAGAAGCAGCCGTAGCCCAGCCAAGTCGGGTCCATTCGAGCTGTAGTCACTTAATAAACTCTTCACTGAAGCTCTTCGCGTCTGACTCTTCATGCAAACTTAACACTAACCAACCTAGCTAACAACTTTGTCATCCAAAAGGTAGAGAAGGGAACTAGAGGAACAACTGTACTGGATCTAATTCTTACTAATAGAGAAAAAAATGATACAGGGAGTTGAAATTGCTGGAATTTTGGGCAAGAGTGACCACGTCATATTGGAATGCAATATAACCCTAACACAAGCAATATAATATAATCAAACCAATGTCTTAAACTTTGAAAGAGCTGATTTTACCAAACACATAGACAGCCTAAGCAACATTTCATGGATAAAAATCCTAAAGAAGAAAACAATTCAAGAAGCATGGGAAAGTATGAAAAATATGTTCATGAAAGTCCAGTCCAACACAATACCACTGGGGGAAAAAAACAAGAAATCCAAGAAGAAACCAGCATGGTTGCACAAACATCTCTCTTATAAACTGAAGATAAAAAGGATAAGTACAAAAAATGGAAAGAGGGACAATTAACTAAGGCAGAATATCAGCAGATAGCCAGAATCTGCAAAGATGAAGTCAGGAGAAAAAAAACATTCCCAATGAACAAAGACTTGAACAAAAATCAAATATAAGTTTCTTTTAATATATAAAGTACAAGAAAAAAAAGTCAAGGAAATAGTTGGTCCACCAAAAAGAGAAGATGACAAGGAAGCAACAGGCAGTAAGAGAAAGCAAAGCTGCTTAATTCATTCTTTGCATCAGTCTTTACACAGAAAGAAACTATAGCCCAACCTACCCAACCTGTCATAACTATAAAAAGACTAGAAATAAAAATTAAATAAGCAAGAAAATGGTACGAGAAGACCTATCTGACCTGGAGGAATATAAATCACCAGGACCTGATGGATTAAATCCCAGAGTTTGGAAGAAGCTGGCATATATTATCTCAGAACCATTGTACCATATCTTTAAAAAATCCTGAAGTACCGGGAAAATACTTGAAAATTAGAAAAGAGCTGATATGTTTCCATCTTCAAAAAAGGAGAGGAAAAAAAACAGACCTAGGAAACTACAGACCAATCAGCCTAACATCTATACCTGAGAAGATACTGGAAAATTTATCAAAAAAACAGATTTGTGAACATCTAGAAACAAATTAAACTATAACTAGTAGCCAGCACAGGTTTGTTAAAAATAAATCATGCCAAACCAATCTTATTTCATTCTTTGACAAAGTGACTAAATTAGTAGACCAATGAAATGCTGTGGATGTAATATACTTAAGACTTCAGCAAGACATTTAACAAAGTAGACCACAACCTACTTCTTGGTAAACTAGAAAAATGTGGGAGACAACTAACCACCAGATGGATTTGTATGACTAACAAAACATACTCAATGAGTAGTTTTTAATGGTACTATGTCTACATGGAGGAAAATAATCAGTGAGATACCACAAGGTTCCATCTTAGTCCAGTACTCTTCAATGTCTTCATAAATGACTTAGATGAGGGAACAGAAGAGGAGCTCATCTAACTCTAACCCTCATCAAAGAAGAGGTCAAATTATTCTATAAAGCACCAGAGGGTAGGACAAGAAACAGGTGTTGGAAATTAATCAAAGAGAGAAGTAACTGGGCATCAGGGTGATGGGCATCCATTGAACCATCATATGACCATCATATATGACCATATGATGACCATTAGGCCATCATATGACCTAATCTTTGCAACAATGTTTTATAAAAGACTTTGTGAGGTTTTAGAAGAAGGACCCTGTAATAGTCAATTAATGTCAGTATAAAGCTGGTCTTTTAGTCCAACCTCCTGCTCAAGAGAAGACCTTATACCATTTCAGACAAATGGCTGTCTGGTCTTTTTTTTCTCCAGTGATGAAACACCTACAACTTCTAAAAACCTATTCTATGATCCTCACTGTTAGGAAGTTTCTCCTTAATTCCAGGTTGCTTCTCTCTTTGATTAATTTCCATCCATTGTTTCTTGTCTTGCCTTCTAGGTCTTTGGAAAATAAGTTGATGCTGGTCCTCTTTGTGGCAGCCCCTTCAAATACTGGAATACTGCTATCATGTTCCCCCTAGGCCTCCTTTTTTCTAATCTAGCCATATCCAATTCCTGCAATTATTCTTCATATGTTTTTCTCTCCAGGCCCTTAATAATCTTAGTTGTTCTTCTTTGCACTTTTTTCAAAGTCTCAATATCTTTCTTGTAATGTGATGACCAAAACTAGATGCAGTATTCCAGCTGTGGTCTTACTAAGGCTTTATAAAACGCTTCACATGATTTTGATTCTATGCCTCTGTTATATAAGGATAAGGATTGTATTAGCTTTTTTGGCTGCTGCCCCACACTGCTGGCTTATCTTTAAGTGATTGTCCATGAGGACTCCAAGGTCTCTCTCGTAGTTAACAGATAACAGTCACAGAGTTGGAAGAGATCTTGTAGGTCATCAAGTCCAACCCCCCTCAGGCAGGAAATCCTACAACATTTCTGACAGATGGCAGTCCAGTCTCTTCATGAAAGCCTCCAGTGATGAAGCTCCCACAACTTCTGAAGGCAAGCTGTTCCATTGGTTGATTCCTCTCACTGTCAAAAAAAATTCTTATTCCCAGGTTGAATTTCCTCCTTGTTCAGTTTCCATCCATTATTCCTTGTCTGGCCTTCAGGTGGTTGACTCCTTCCTCTCTGTGGCAGCCCCTCAAATATTAAAACACTGCTATCATGTCTCTCTTGGTCTTTCTCCTCATTAGAGATTCCTGTAACCGTTCTTCACATGTTTTCACTCAGTCGCCTAATCATCTTGGTTGTTCTTCTCTGCACCTTTTCTAGACCCTCAACATCTTTTTATAGTGTAGTGAAACTGGATGCAGTATTCTAGGATGTGGTCTTACTAAAGCTTTATAGAGTGGTATTTATTGTGTAGTGGGCTTCAGTAGGCAAGAAGCAGACTAGCATAGATCAGAATCTTAAAAAGGGGCTTCTGGTGGCATCCTCCTTGCTGATGGACCGAAGACCGCGATCATGCACAGCTTTGTGCTCTCTCGTCGGAGGGCTCCAAGCGTTTGCTTTTGGGGCCAGAACCACCCATAGGGGTGGTGAAGAAGGGGGAGACTGCCAGCTGGGTTGAGGGGAGCCACATCTCCCCTCTCTGGCTAGGCAATACTCCCCTCCAAAGATGGGCAGTAGTGGTGGCCAACCATAATCCATTTAAAATCATTTGGAAAGGGCAGTGGAAAAGAAAAATGAGATGGATATTAAACTCACAAATCCTGAAAGAAAAAATATAATCAGAGGATAAAAAATGAATTGGAAATATTCTTCAAGATAAATTTAAAAGAACATACCACTCTGCAGAATTTGTGGGATACTATGAAGGCATATGTGAGAGGAATAACCATAACTTATACAGTCAAGAAAAATAAGGAAGAATAGAAACAACAGAATGAATTGCAGAGGAAGATAAAAAAATTTGAGTGTGAACTCCAAAAGGACCCCAAAAATGTTATAGCGAAAAAAGAAATAACAATGGCCAGACACAAATTAAATTTGACATTTTTAGAAGAAAGAGCATGTAATTTAAAATTCATAAGACAGAACTTTTTCGAATCTGCAAATAAACCAGGTAGATGGTTATCCCATAAGTTGAAGATAGAAAAAGAAAAAAGATGAATTCAGCAACTGAAAGATAAGGAGGGAAATATATGTTATCAGATGGAAGAAAAAAACCAGATTGTGCAAAGCTATTTTGGGGAACTGTACAAACAAGAGGAAATTATTGGGGGAAATATAACAAAATACTTAGAGGAAAATGGTTTAGGTTCAATTTCTGAAGAAAAAAGAGAAATATTAAATAGAGAAATAACCCCAGCAGAGTTGAAAAAAACAGTACAAAAACAGAAAAATAATAAAACTCCAGGACCGGATGGTTTCCCTAGTGAGGTGTATAAAAACATATATAATGTATTTGAACCAATATTACTGGAGGTATATAATGAGGCACTGTCAGAAGCTAGATTGCCAAGTCCTGGTCTGTGGCATATATTACCTTAATTCCGAAGGATGGTACTGATCAACAATTAATCCAAAACTAATCCAAAACTATAGACCAATCTTGCTGTTGAATACAGATTATAAAATATTTATGATAATATTAGTGAAGAGAATGAAACCAATCCTAAATGAAATTATACATCCTGATCAGAATGGCTTCCTACCAATCAGAATCAGAAACAATATTAGAACAGTGTTAAATACGATTGAATATTATGAAGCACACCCCGAAAAGCCAGCAGAATTAGTATTCTGTGATCAGTGGTGGAATTTAATTTTTTTACTACCGGTTCTGTGGCTTGGGTGTGGCAGGGGAAGGATACTGTAAAATCTCCAGTCAGAGGTGGTATTTGCCAGTTCTCCAAACTACTCAAAAGTTCCACTACCGGTTCTGTAGAACTGGTCAGAACCTGCTGAATACCACCTCTGTCGTGAATGCACAGAAGGCTTTTGATAATCTTAACTGGCATTTGTTTACGCTACAACAAATAAAAAGAATGAATTTCAGTACTAATATAGAAAAAACACTACAAGCCATATATTCTAGTCAAAAAGCAAGCATATTATTAAATGGAGACTGTATGGACAATTTCAAAATAGATAAAGGAGTGAGACAAGGGTGTCCATTATCATCCCTGCTGTTTATTTTATCTTTAGAAGTGTTATTAGCAAAACTCAGGAATAAAAGGGATTAAAATTAGAAATGAGGAATACAAAGTCCAAGCATTTGCAGATGACCTTGTATTCATAGTAGAAGAACTAATAGAGACTGGACAAACATTATTATAAGAAATAGAAAAATTTGGTGAAGTGGCAGGATTCAAAATAAATAAAAATAAAACCAAAATGATAGTTAAAAACTGTACTGAAACACAGAAAACAGAACTAGAAAGCAAAATGGGTTACAGAGTGCAAAAAATATATATTTATTTATTATTTATTTATTTTATTTGACTTGTATGCCGCCCCCTCTCCAAAGGGACTTGGGGCGGCTAACAACTAAAAAGCAACAATAAAATTAATTACCTAAAAATAACATTAAACACTACAAGCCAAATTGCGCTAAAACCCACCAATCCTAACTAAATTTAAAACCCTCCCGAGGTCAGCACAGCCCAGCCTGTTCGAAGAGCCAAGTTTTTAGATCATGGCGGAAGGTGCGGAGGTCAAGGGCCAAACGGAGTCCCAGAGGCAGTTGGTTTCATAGGGCGGGGGCCGCCACAGAATAAGTCCTTCCCCAGGGGATCGCCAAGCGACATTGAGTCGCAGACGGCACCCCAAGGTGCCCCTGCCTGTGAGCCCATATTTGGGAATATGGTTATTCTCTAGAAGATGCTTGTCAATTAAAGAGGATAATTATACTAAACTAGTTAAACAAATTAGGAAAGAATTGGAATTATGGGGAAAACTACAACTATCATTATTAGCGAGAATTGCAGGATTGAAAATGAATACTCTACCAAAACTAATGTACCTATTTCAGATGATTCCGATAAAGTTACATTGGCTTCCGGTTGCCCTCCGGGTGAGATTCAAGGTTTTGGTGTTAACATTCAAAGTCCTACATGGCATGGGTCCAGGTTATTTACGAGAATGACTCCTCCCAACATCAAATACCAACCGCCCTGTACAGGTGCACAGACTGGATCTCCTCAGGGTGCCGTCTGTGACTCAATGTCGCTTGGCGGGGACCTGGGGGAGGGCCTACTCGGTGGCAGCCCCCACTTTATGGAATCTTCTTCCGCTGGAGCCCGGCTGGCTCCCGATCTCCACACCTTCCACAAGTTAAAACCTGGCTATTTTACAATCTGGGCTGTGCTGACTCTTTGGGGTTTGTTTATTTTAATTCTGGGGTTTTTAATGTTAATTCAGCTTCAATTTGTTTAATACATTTTTAGGTTAATTTATTTTTGGTATTGTATTTTAGCTGTGAGCCCCCCCGAGTCCTTTGGGAGAGGGGGCGGCATATAAGTCGAATAAATAAATAAATAAATAAATAAAAGTTAGGGAAATCCTTTTTTATTGAATTAAATAAAATAACTAAGTTTGTCTGGTTGGGCAAGAAACCACGTATTAAATTAAAACTATTACAGGATAGTAGGAGCAGAGGTGGTTTTGGACTACCAGAGTGGGAGCTTTATTATCAGGCAACAGTACTAAATTGGATTAAAGATTGGGTTAAATTAAAAGACAAAAGAATATTAACATTAGACGGTCATGACCTCCAGATAGGTTAGCATGCATTCTTTTGGGAGAAAAAAGGTGAAGCACATGCCTATTTCAATCAACACCAAATAAGAGATTTACTTATCCAAATATGGAGAAGGATGGTGGTCCACAGAAAAATGTCATGCCCAGAGCACTCCCCCAAAGCAATTAATCCAGGCTGCAGGAGAACACAAGGCTGTGCTGCCCACATGGCCCGCAGGAACACAAGGCTTGCATTGCTTGCATTAGGAACAAGACGAGGTAGTGATGGGACGGGGGAAAGGGCAGAGGGGGGAACTTGCCTGGCCACCAGATTGCTTCTTCCGCTTCTTTCTTCTTCTGCTTTTGGCTGCACTCAAGGAAAGCAGCAAAAGTCTTTCTCTCCCCCAATCTCCACCAGAAATGAGTCTTTGGGATCCTGCAAGGCAACCTGCTCCAAGAGGCTGCACCGGGAAATACTCATTTCTGGCGGAGTTTGAGGGGAGAGAAAGAAAGACTTCTGCTGCTTGAGAATGGAGCCTGAGAATGGAGCTCAAAAGCAGGCTAGGAATGTGGCTGCCTTGGAGGGGGTGGGGGGTATGAGGGAGAAAGAGAGAAAGAGAAAGAAAATCACCAGCCCTTGAGGTTAGATCGGATTTCTCTTTTCCCCCCTCCCTCTGAGAGGAGCTAGGAATGTGGCTGCCTTGGAGGGTGTGTGTGTGTGTGTGTGTGAGGGGTGTGTGTGTGTGTGAGAGAGAGAGAGAGAGAGAGAGACAGAGACAGAGACAGAGACAGACAGAGAACGGACACATTACCAGCCCTCCGAGATTAGATCAGATCTCTCTCTCTCTCTCTCTCTCTCTCTCTCTCTCTCTCTCTCTCTCTCTCTCTCTCTCTCCCTCCCTCTTCCTCTCCCTCTCCCTCCCACCAACGTCAGCAAGCTACATCAGTCAAAATTCACATTTGTGGTCCACGGGATTTAACATAATGAGTTTGGTAGTCCCTGAGGTCCAAAAGGTTGGTGATCCCTGCCTTAAACTATGGAATAACTGACGTGACACAGAAAGGGGAACCTGGTGATGATAAGTTACTTGCGATATGTCCAACTTTCACTCTGTTATTTTAACAAGCTAAGAAATCCTTTCTGGTTTCTAAGTCTTATTTCATGAGTTTTTATAACCATCTTGAACTGAACTTTTTACTGAATGTGAATTCCTCAAAAGAAGACAAGCAGGAAGGCATCAATTTCACAGAGAAAATTAAGAACATACAATTGTCTGATTATGCTGAAACAATCTGAGCAATTAGTATAAAAAATCCTATTATTCCAAAATAAAAAGGCAGATAGCTTCATCTAAAGAATGTATCTAGTATAGCAGCATATAGTTAATTTAATTCTTAAACTTTATTCACAACTGAAACGGGGAAAATTGTTATATGTTATGTGTAGTTTCTATCTTTGATGACTTTTAAAGAGTATCTTCTAAGACCAAGTGCCATTACCTTTATAGTCTATTGTTATGCTGCATTTAAGCATTGCACAATGCATTTGTTTTATTGTTCAAATGCCCATCCCTGTCATTCATTTCATAACTGTATAACTGAATTTTATTACTATATTATTCATTCCACAGGAACAAAAATGGAACATATGTTGGAAATACTTTTCCCTCCTTGGGATATTTTTAATTTTAGGTGTTGCAATAACAATTTTTTCAAGTATAGAATATGCTTTGCTTGAAAGATGGAAAACAATTTATTTCTCATTTGATTCTTTTTAAAAACTAGTGACTATTGATGATTTTTTTAAAAAATGACTGAATAGTATAGCGCCATACATTTTTGTATATGTAGGAACAACTGCATATTGTATCATCTATTACTGCTCCTATCAGAATTTCCTATGTTCTCTGCACTCAGTTAATTATTTCAAGTTCTATACAAACATTTGCATTCTAAAGTTTTGTCCTTGGTTTAATACAAATTAGGATGTTATATTGTTTCAGAGATTCTGATATCCTGCAATTGATTTTTTTTAAATCCTCCAATCATTGAAGATCAGAAAATATATTAACCAGTAAAATAGAAAGGCCAGGTCCCATGTCTGCTGTCAAAAATTGAAAGTAATTGAGAGGAATATAGGAATTATGTGGGTAATTGTGAGCAAGGACTGTTTAATTTATTGCCTATAATTATTTTGGTCTCTTGGTTTATGTAAAGGGATACACTGTAGATCTCAGACACAGGTAAATCATTAACCATGGATTACTCAAGCACTCGCCACCTGTATTATAGTCACTGCATGTGCCACATTCAGTGGTGGATTAAGGCTCACTGGTACCTTAAACACTGAAAAATCTTGGTGCCCCCCTCCTTTGTACATACTGTACAAATGAAGCCAAGCTTAGGCTACATAAAAGATTTTGGGGTGCCCCCTTTGGACCTGGTGCCCTAAGCATATGCTTAGTCTGCTTAATGGTTAATATACCACTGGCCACATTCTATGTCACATTGTATAGATGCCCTTGGTTTGGAAGAGAATTCTGTGAAAAACTAGTATCATTTGTGAAGAAACACTATAAGATTTTAGATTATTTCCATTGTATGTAAGTGAAGGAGATGCCAGAGAAGAAGCAGATCATGCTCATGTTACTTAGTTACCTTTCTATAAGATAGAAAGTTATAAATAGAATAGAATAGAATTCTTTATTGGTCAAGGGTGATTGGATTTGTCTTGGTGCATAAGCACTCAGTCTATACACAAACAGCAAAGTGATAAGTTACAAATCATAAATCATAGTTATAATTATTAATCATAAGATACAAACAAGTGATAAATCATAAGATATCAATAGCAGAAGATAGTAGGAAAAATGGGAAGATGAGAAGGATAATAGAAAGACAGCCTACTATATGGCTAAATATCTTTAAGCCTAAGACAGTGCTGTGCTCAGCAGAGTTTATGTGTCTTTGTATCTAATTGTTTTTGGCATGCAATACCCTATAGAAGTGTCCTGAGGGGAGAAGTTGTAACAGCTTATGTCCAGGATGTGAGGGGTCTGCAGATATTTTATCAGTCCTCTTTCTGTTCCATGCAATATACAGTTCCTCAATAGAAGGCAGACTGGTTGCAGTTGTTCCTTCTGGAGGCCTAACTATCTGTTGAAGTCTGTTTCTGTCCTGTTTAGTCACGGTACTATTACTATCTTCTTTTTTTTTGCCACAGTCCTTCTACTTGAGAGTGAGGATGGGGCTGGGTATGGGATATGTCATGACATGCAATAATAGCAACATTCCTCTTGTGAGTGAGTGTAACATTGGTGTGTGTATGAAGAGTTGGGCTTTAATCACATATTCAGACTTACTATCTTGGCTTTTGGTCCCCCTGTTAAAACCCCATTATTAGTCAGGAAACCCTCATTTTGAAAAAATATTTTTACTCAAAAACTAAATTAATCGATTTCATTGACTTGCACTGGTTAACAAAACAAGTTTTTTTTATGCCATAATATTTAAAATAAGCACTGTATTAATTTCTTAGGTTCTACCCATTAGACAAATACCATGTTCAGTATTTGAAACAGTATACCAATCTTTTTCTTTATGTAAACCAGTTTATTGTTACCAAAAGCTTTTGAAGTGTCATTATGGTACATATGAATCCTCCAGTGCCTGATTTGGGATAGAACATTAATTATACTCTTCATAGCTCAAATCTAGAGAGAGACACCTAAATCTTTTAGGATTTTGGTATGCAACCTGAAAGCCTTTAAGATTTTGGGCAATAATGCCAAATCTCATAAGATTTCAATCCATAATACCAAAACCTTGCACAGTTTAGTGATCTCTTAAGGTTTTTTTTACTTTTATTTTTTGGGGGGGAACACCGTGGATCTGGTAGCTGTTCAGTACTGGAACGAATAAGAGCTGGCTATAGGAATTCTGTTTCACGGCCTTTATCAGCATTGAATTCATCTTTTAGATGGCATGGAATATCTATGAGGCTTCTGTAAGGTCACAATAGTTACAGTAGCTTGTTGACTGAAAAAAAATTAAGCCTCTGGGACAGGAAATATGAATCAATATAAATGGTTAGAGTTACTGATTGTAATTCAGAAGTGACATTTATGGAAATGTTGTTATTCAAATACAGGTAATCCTTACTTATGATCACAACTGAGCCAAAAATTCTGTTACTATTAACAATTGTTAATTGAATTTTGCCTCATTGTACAACCTTTCTTACCACATTTGTTAAAGGAATCACCGGAGTTGTTAAAATAGTAACACGGTTGTTAAGCTTCCTCATTTACCTTGCTTTTAGAAAGTTTCAAAACATGATCACATGATTCAGGACACTGCAACCATCATAAATTCAGGCCAATTGCCAAGCATCTGAATTTTGAACACATGATTATGGAGATGCTGCAATGGTTGTAAGTATGAAAAAATGGTCATAAGTCACTTTTTTCAGTGCCATTGTAACTTTGAACAGCCATTAAATAAGTGGTTGTAAGTCAAAAACTGATACTAAGTTTGAATAGAATAAATCGGTTTATAAAGCAATAGTCCCCAACCTTTCTGGCTCAATGGACCAGCAGCAATGGAGAGGGGATGGTTTCCTGTGCCCAACTTAATCTTGCACATGTGCAAATGAAGCTTTGCATGCTTGCCCATTGCTTGCATGGCCTAATTCCCAATGGGCTGCAGTCCAATTAGGGACCCTTGCTAAAAAGGATTGTTGAATGCAAATGCAAATTATATCTAAAAATTTAGAAATTTGATATTGCCATTATATAGTAAACTCTAGCTTATAGATTACTAACATTACTGCTGCATAGCAGAATCTTTCCTAAGCTACTGAACACAAATTACCATTATATTCCCAATAATACATCTTTTGAAATTATATTTTCTCTGTAGAATAATGAATTAATATACTGCAATGGTTTGGTAATGTATCAGATTATTCAATTAATATAAGTCTTATATATTTCCTATAGGTTCTAATATAGCTATGAAAATATTATAATTGGAGTTTTATTTAGCATTTGAATTTTAGATATTTTAGTATGTAATTTTTATCAAAAGAAGCTAAAAATTAACAGAAGTTAATATAAGATGAAGTAGAAAGAAAACAAAGAAACAGCAAAATGTGCAAGAAAAGAAAAACGTAGAAGAAAAACAGAAATTTATATAAAAAGTGGCTTCTGGTATTCTTCATAACAATTATAAGTACAAATATATTTCTGTAGTTATATTACATTTCTATCTATAATCTATGCTGTCTAATCATTAAAACTGTAAGTTACAACTTTTTTAATTTTTTCCCCACTTTAACATATCAACTGGATTTTTGAAGCATGGAGTATAAGCAAAAAAGCTTTCTCTTTTATGATAAAAAGACAATGGTAACCTAGTCTGATCATTCCTGAAAAATGAATACAATAACTTATCAATGAAAAAATTAATGGTGTACATATAATTATGTTGCTAGCTGAAGAATGCTGGCAGACATTGTTCATCTGATATCCTCCCAAATAGTGGATGATGTCATAGATATATACAATTATGGATTAAGTAAAGATTTTCATTGTGACTTATTTTAAATAGTATTTTCACAAAACCTACCATTTTACCCCACACATAGAATGAATGTTTTTTCTATTGAATACACTGAGCCTTTCTACAAAATATAACTGTGAGGTTTTTCAGAGTCTTGTCCTTTCATTCTTTGCTTGGCATTTGTTAAGTGTTAGGTTTGATACTTAAATGACTGAATCTCAGACCAAGTAATGCACCCTCTAATGATTTTTAAACTAATCCTGCCAGGTCCAACCATTAGAAAATATTTTGCCAATTTATCTCCTTTGAGAGTTTTAGCATTTCAATATTTCCTTCCTCCTCCCCTCCCTCCTTCCCTCTATCCCTTCTTTTCTCTTTCCTCTTCCTCCTTAACAAATGTTCTTTGCAATAACTGAACTAGGGTATTCATGTATCAGCTGCAAAGTTCTTTTGCCAACAGCCAGTTTAATACAGCAATTAAAACAGATGAAGGCTGAGTTTAATCTGAGGGAAAAGTAATAAGAGCTGATGGAATTGTGCATGCTGTATTTCTTGAATTGTGAATTAACACATTAAATGGTTGCAGTGCTAGCAAGGTGATGGTTCACCCCTCCTGTTTTAATCTTTTTCACTTTGCTGTTTCTAAGGAAACAGTGATAAAGGATAAAGTGGACTTGACTGCTTTGGGAGATGCAAATTTCACAGGTCCAGATTTCAGGTGGAGAGGAGATTTGCAAGGAACAGACTCAAAAAACAACTGCCTGCCATTTTGCAGAGAGGAGTTTGATCTCATTGCCTATATATAGAGTCTAAAATCTGTCCTTTTTTCATAACCTCATATCCTTCCTAGTACCCTAAAACTTTCTGGATTACCTTAGAATCTGCATAGGACATTTTTCTGCATGGGAAATTACCCAAAAGGAAATCAGATATTTTAATATGCCCATTTCATCTTTGTATGTTTGATTCCACCATTTTTTCCATGTTCCATTCCATGATTCTCAATAGGTGAGTCAATCTAATTATTCCCAACTGTGATTTAACAGAGATTACCAATTAAAATTCTGTCAACCCGTTCTATATTTTTTTATACATTCCCATCATCAATCTATCTGAGAGTTTATCAAATATTGATTAACACATCCATGTTGTTTATGTTCAGCAAAGGCAACTATTCCCTTAAGACACCATCAAAGCTTTCAAATAACTATGATGGATTTAGTAGTTCACATGAGCTGCAGACTTATTGTTTCCCAAAGCCACTGTAGAATGCAATGAACACGTCTCTCCCAGGCCAGAGAAACAAGGAGCTTTTGCCTTGGCAGAATTTACTATAGTTCACTGAGTCTCTCTAAACAATTATGAAATTCTAGCATATTTCCTACTGTTTCACATGACAGTGAGAAATAGTGCTGAGTGCTATCATCTTTACAATAGGAGAAAAAATTCCAGAACAGACCAATAAAATGATGGGCCTATTTCCTATTATATTCCTCTGGTTCTATAAGTAAAAAATATTTTCTCAATGTTCTTAGAGACTCCATATGGCTCATGGCTATTAGTCAGTGATATAATCTTCATAAATCATTATTCTTTTTAAAAATTCCCTATGCTAACAGGCAAAGATAGTGAATTTTGCGTTGTATGAGAATGTATCTTGTTTTCTCCACCAATATCATATTCAAATTAATTCCATCTCCTGATTGGACTGTTGCAACACATTCTACATGGGGCTACCCCTGAAAAGATCTAACAGATCTATCCCATCTGTTCCCTTCCTCATGCATCAGCTTTCCCCCTTTCCCCCTTTCCCCCTTTCCACCTTGTGTCAATGATTGCATTCTGTTTGTATTGTGATTTTATTGGGTACATACATATATATATATATATATATATATATATATATATATATATATGTAGGTCTTGGTGTATTCGGTCTTGTCCGTGTATGATTGAGAATACCTTGGCAGCGTTTGACGAAATCTCATCCGTCATCTTCAGGCTGGTGTCTTCAGCTTCGTTCTCCTGGGAGAAGTGTGTGATCGTGGCTGTTTTTTTTTAAACTCTAGAGTTTAAAGGAAAAAACACACTTCTAATTGAAGATGACGGATGAGATTTCAAACGCTGCCTATTCTCAATCATACACGGACAAGACCAATACCCAAGACCTACATACCTTTACCCGTGAAAATCTACGAAAACAAATATATATATATATATATATATATATATATATATATATATATATATATCTGTCTGTCTTGGTGTATTCGGGTCTTGTCCGTGTAAGGTTGAGAATACCTTGGCAACGTTTGACGAAATCTCATCCGTCATCTTCAGGCTGGTGTCTTCAGCCTCGTTCTTCTGGGAGAAGTGCGTGATCGTGGCTGTTCTTCCCTTTTAAACTCCAGAGTTGGCTGTGTTGTTACTTCCTGATTGGTTGATGGAGTTGATATATGCAGATTGGATGGCTTTTTCCTGAGACCCTGTGTGGCTGAGGTGCTGGCTGTGTGTGTCTCAGCCTTTTGTGTTGTAACGACCTGGGTAATGGGCTGTGTGATGACCTTCTGAGTTCTATTGTTGTGACATCCTGGGTGTGGTGCTGTAATCTCCTGGGTCGTTGTCTGTGTTGCAAGAAAACCAAGGAGTTTATAAAATACCGTGCAAAATTTGCCCAGCCACATACATTGGACAAACCAACAGGAGAATAAATGCACGCATCGCAGAACACAAGAATGCAGTCAGAAAAGAAGAAAAAACTTCCTCCCTTTTCCAGCACCTTAAAGCCACAGGACATGAAATTGATTTTGAGGGATCCAAACTTATCTCCAATACTGAACACTTCAACAAGAGAATAATTAGGAAGCCATCGAAATAGAGAAACACCCCATAACATGAATAAACGGGATGATACTTCCCGCCTACCAGACATCTGGAAACTAGCCCTAATCAACAAACAAGTCCCAGCCACAAAAACCAACACTGGACCCAAAATAACACATGATGCCACCACCAATCTCCTTCACCAGACTCAAACCCAAGCCCATGCCACAGATGAAAGGCAACCACCATCCAGAAACGAGACCATGGCTGCAACACCAGCTGCTACACCCCTCTCCAACCCCCAAACTAAGCAAACTGACACACGCTATAAACACATAGCCAGACCTCAAACTCGGAGCCAAACCAAGGCCCGGAATGTCACATCACAGCCTTCCACCCAGGATGCTACATCACAGAACTCAGGAGATTACAATACAAACATCAGGAGGTTGCAACACAGACAACGACCCAGGAGATTACAGCACCACACCCAGGATGTCACAACAATACAACTCAGAAGGTCATCACACAGCCCATTACCCAGGTCGTTACAACACAAAAGGCTGAGACACACACAGCCAGCACCTCAGCCACACAGGGTCTCAGGAAAAAGCCATCCAATCTGCATACATCAACTCCATCAACCAATCAAGAAGTAACAACACAACCAACTCTGGAGTTTAAAAGGGAAAAACAGCAACTATCACACACTTCTCCCAGAAGAACGAAGCTGAAGACACCAGCCTGAAGATGACGGATGAGATTTCATCGAAACGTTGCCAAGGTATTCTCAATCTTACATGGGAGAAGACCCGAATACACCAAGACCTACATACCTTTACCCGTGAAAATCTAATATATATATATATATATATATATATATTCTGTCTCCCCTTCCCTTCTCCCAAAAGGTAAGGGAATCCTCACACATACACACACAGGAACTCTCACTTGAATTTCAAAAGGTAAACTTTCTGTAGCTGATAAGATTCTTGGCAGTCAAATACGTTATGCTTGCCAAGTCAGAGCTTGTAAATTACAGTCTTACTTACACAGAGAGAATTGGATTTTTATTCCAAAGTCCACAAGGTAGTTCATGAAACAAGCGTTATGCTAGATTCAGTCCAAGTCCAAGATAGTCACAAGAAAACACGAAGAGATTCTCAGTTTGTTTAAACTTTGTCACGTACAAAGTTTAAAGAGTAATCACACCCACTTTTATCCCTTGTGGGGTGTGGTTCTGTGACTCAGCTAAATCTCTGGCCCTCCCACACCTCCTACGTTGCTGCTGATGTTTCTCCCTACGAGATTGCCTGGGGTCGAGCCAGGATTCCTCCTCTTCACTCCCTATCTGTGGTTGCTCCGATATGCTTCCCTCCTGACTTTTCTCAGGCTGTTCATCTCAGCTTTCCGATGGAACCTAAGGCATTGCCAGGGAGGAAGGCATTGTCAGGGAGGAAGGTCCTGGGGAGGAAGGCATTGCCAGTTCCTCCCCTTCATCCTCCAGGTCCTCTTCCTCTGTCAGCACAGTCTTGGGAGTCGGGGCCACAACATATATATATACACACACACATACACAAACCTTTATTTGAGGTGGAGCTGGAGAGACTTAATGGAATTGAGCATTTACTGGCTGGCTGCCTTTCCTGGTGCCTATGTAGAGTTCACAGCAGATATTTTCTCTTTGCACTCTGACTGCCACTGTCTAGGATTGAACTCTCAACCTTCCAAGTGGCTAGTATCTTCACCTCTAGGCCTCTGTGCCACATATAGTTACTGACCTTATATTCCAATAGTGTAACTGAAAAAAAAATATTCTAAAGCAATGATAGATGATGACAGATAGAAGAGAATATTGAAGATTCAATGCAAACTCTCTAGGCCTTTCAATCTGGATAGATAGATAGATAGATAGATAGATAGATAGATAGATAGATAGATCAATCAGAAGTGTCAAACTGGATTTCTTTGAGGGCCAGATCAGCATTGTAATTCTCCTCCATGGGCTAACAAGGGAGGAGGAGATGGGATAGACACCTTGCCTTAAAATACAACTTACTATCTCTTCTTCTCATATCCCATCTCTTATTTACAAACAAATTCTTTAAAATATCGCCATTCAAATCCTGCTGAACAAAAGTCCATTAAGGGTTACCAGAATCATGCATAGGTTATAATTTAATAGCTGGCCATCCACATCCCAGTGAACAACTAAAAAGCCACACACAACCAGGCATCATATAAATATCACACAGAGAATAGCTCAAAGCACACAGTCTGCTAGAGAGAAGTTCTCTGAGGAAAACATACATTCTGCTAGAGAGAAGTTCCTTCCAGTACAAATCCCAAAGCTCAGAAAACTAAACCTCTGGTCCCAGTGACTGACTCAGATTGAATGCTGCAACATTATCCTGGGACAAGTTCAGTCATAAGAAATATATAAATGACTACCCCTTTAGTCACAGCAAATACAGTGAATTTTACTAACAAATCACCTTGCCTTAAAATACAACATACTATCTCTTCTTCTCATATCCCATCTCTTATTTACAAACAAATTCTTAAAAATATCGTCATTCAAATCCTGCTGAACGAAAGTCCATTAAGGGTTACCAGAATCATGCATAGGTTACTCTTTTTTCATCATGATGAAATAAACTAACTTTCCTCTTAATTTTAGTATTTTTTTTATTTTCAAGCCACTTCAAATAACATCTTATTTTTTTCTTTTTTTTTCCTTTGTTTTTTTCCTCACCAAATTTTTCACAAAATGCATGACCCAACAAATTAGAGATTGAAAGTAATGTGTTGTGACTGATAAAAATACTTGATCAGATTTTACACATGATTTTACAGCATGACAGATAAAAAGCTTCTGGTTATTATCCTGCATAATATATAAGTAATAATTATTTATGTAGGGTCACAAATAGATAAGAAACAAATGAAATTGGTCATCTACACAAATGGCTTGCAAACTATTCTGTCTAATCCAATCTAAACCAGAGTTGGAATATAACATATTTCTGGCCCAGCATTCTGGTTCCATAGTGGTCAATTAAATATGTCTGAGAAGCAGGACTGTAAGAACATTTTCTAAATAATACTTCCTATATTCTCATTTGTTTTGCTAAAAAACTAAGCTCTAAATGTTCAGAAAGATTGAACTGCCCTTGCCACTTGTTGCTCATTTGATAACTTATTGACCAAATAAACTTGGGTTCCTTCAGAAATATATCAAATTTCTGTCATAATTTCCCTGTTAAATCTCCAATTTTCCCATTCTGTCTGTTATTTTAGGATTGCAAACTCTGTTGCTGTAGCTCTGTTCCTTGACTTTTCTTATATAATAGAAATTCAATCTCCACTTATCTGGTCTATATGCCTAAACTGTAGTATTTTGTCAGGAAAAAAATTAGCAATAGCAATAGCACTTAGATTTATATACTCCTTCACAGGGCTTTACTCTAAGCAGTATACAAAAGTAAAAAATGACAGCACACACAAATCTGGATCACATTTAGCACTGAGCCATGTTTCTGAAATTTTGCAAGCTTCTTTCTTCGACCCATTTCCACTTCTATCTCCAAATCCTGGTATCATCCACCATCCTACTGGAAAGCTTTCTATCTGCTTAACTTTGACATTGTTGCCCTTGTCTTTATTAGGATTAAGATTAGGAGCTGACTCAACCATCTCACAGGCTTTTTATGTTTAATAGTGTTTAATAAGCTGATCCTTATTTTCTTCTCATTTAAATTTTGACAAATCTGGAAATTATTTATTTTATAAGATATATCTATCTGCCACTGAAAGTAGCTTATATACGAGACCAATTTGAAAAGCTGAACTCCATTACAGTTGTAACCGTAAATTGTAATAAAGATTTTTGACTACCTTTCATTCCTTTATTTGTAAATCCTAATGAGGCAGCCATCTATCTGTTATCCATCCATCAATCTATCCAGTTTACAATTTATTTAATATGTGAATAAACTGTTAATTATTTTATAACTTAAATCAGATCAGGTAAAAATGTGTCCAAACTTTCTAATTATAGTCAGTTTTCATCATTCCAAATTGTAGTTATTTAGCAATAAGAAAAAACACTTTGCATATCTACAATTACTTGTTTCCCCAAAATAAAGCTCTGTCTTTTCCCTTATTTTAAGTATGTAGTTTATTACTCATTCATTCATTCAATTGATTTATAGTGCTGTCTATTCAGCACTCAAGGGAGGGTGGTGTACATCACTTAAAAAATAATAAAAAGTATGTGGTAATTGAGACCAGAATTTCTACTGCTAAGTTACACAGTTGTAAAGTATGACATAAAGAGACTGTGTCACTTAGTTATGGCAGTTTCAGCAGTCCCAGTTGCTGTCATAAACTGAGGACCATGCAGGTCATTAAGCAAGGACATCATCTGGCCAAGTATTCTGGCTTTCTGCTGGTTTCTCTACTGACTTTGTTTGTGGGAAACTGGCAGGCAATGCCAGAAATTAGATCATGTAATTATGACTTATTGCAATATTGTAATTGCAAGATGGACAGCAGGTACCAGATTGTGATCATATAATTGTAGGGGATGCTATAATGTTTGTAACTCTTATTATAACTATAAACCCCCTCATTCAGTGTTGTTGCAAATTTGAATAGTTGCAGAATAAGTGTTCATTACCCTGTATTTATCACCTGTAAACAAAACAGGACAGACACAAAAAGTTTCAGGAGAAAAATCATTTAACAGGTTATGCTACTTCCAGACCAAATACCTGACATTAAAAAAAGTTTTCTGCAGGAAAGATTGGGATCAGCCAGATCATGGGGAGAATGATCTTTCAAAGAATAGAATAGAATAGGATAGAATAGAATAGAATGGAATGGAATGGAATTCTTTATTGGCCAAGTGTGATTGGACACACAAGGAATTTGTCTTGGTGCATGTGCTCTCAGTGTACATAAAAGAAAAGATACATTCATCAAGAGTCAAGAAACATCAGGTACAACACTTAATAATAGTCATAGGGTACAATAAACAATTAAATCATACTAGGAAACAGTAAAAAAAATCATATAAATTAACAGGTCTAATAGGACTAGGACAGAGGAGTAACCCCTGTCCCAAGCCCTCCAGAGATCATCCATCAGTGCGACCAATGC
The DNA here is from genome assembly GCA_009733165.1 of Naja naja. Taxonomy (NCBI): domain Eukaryota; kingdom Metazoa; phylum Chordata; class Lepidosauria; order Squamata; family Elapidae; genus Naja; species Naja naja. The sequence continues at coordinate 80,792,592 of CM019155.1, read as the reverse complement.
CGTCTCTGTGCTGTATCTGGGCCTGAAACCCGATTGGCACAGATCTAGGTAATCTGCTTCCTCCAGGAACCTCGGAAGTTAGGAAGCCACCACGGTCTCAACAACCTTCACCATAAAGTGAAGGTTGGAGACTGGATGAAAGTTGTTCAAAAAGGGCGTTGGTACTTACCTGATACGCCCATTCTCCATGAGCTGCGAAGAGCATCCAGAAGTGGGAGGTGCTCGGAGTCTCGCGAAGCAGGCTGGGCAAAATTATACTGGGACGCTCCTCCTGTCACTCCACCTTAACGCCCCAGTTTTTGGCGAAGACTCAGCGGCAAACCCGCCTACACTTCACCCGACTATAAAAGGAAAAAGTTTGGCCGGAGCAGAGAAAACAGCCCCACCCCCCGGACAAGGGGATGGGGCTGGATGCTCTTTGCAGCTCATGGAGAATGGGCGTATCAGGTAAGTACCAATGCCCTTTCTCCCCGAGCTGTTCGAGCATCCAGAAGTGGGACATACCAAAGCTAGAGATGCCCACAGGGAGGGATGCCGTCTGGCACTAATCCTACTCTCGGTCCCTATGCACCTGTTGTAAAACCCTCCTGCCAAATGACGCTTCAGCAGAGGCAAACAGGTCTACCCTATAGTTACGATGAAGGGCGAGGGCGAGGACCATGTTCTGCATATCTCTCATCGAAGCCTGAGTGGCCCAGGCGGTGGATGTTGCAGCACTACGGGTTGAGTGAGCCGTGATACCCGCTGGCACGGGCTCCGATTGAGTCTCATAACATTTCGCTATTGCCCTGAGCCAACGCCAACCGTGGAAGAGGACACTTTTGACCCTGGGACCTGGGGAGAAACGAGACGAAAAGGGCCTCCGTCTTCCTAAATGCCGCGTGCTGCATGTAGATGCTAAGGCTCGGCGACATCAAGGTGATGCCATTGTCGCTCCAGGCGATGACCGGATCGGGCAGAAATTTGGAAGGACCAGCTCTTGGGTCCTATGGAAGGAAGAGTTGACTTTAGGGACAAACATGGGATTGGGCCTGAGGACTACCCTGTCCAAGTGGAACACGCAGAGGTCTTTGCGAATCGACAAAGCTGCCAGCTCTGAAATCCTCCGTGCTGACGTAATCGCAACCAGGAATGCCATCTTATATGTCAGTAGCTGTAAACTGATGGTCCTCAAGGGTTCGAATGGAGCCTTGGAGAGTGCTGACAGGACTTTGTGTAGGTCCCAAGTTGGGTACCGGTGGACAACTGGTGGCCGCAAATTGGTGGCCCCTCGCAGAAAACTGCGAACTCTAGGGTGCTGAGAGACTGAACGAAACTCCCCAAAGGAAATAACTGAGGCCAGGCCGCCACCTGGGCGAGAGTGTTAGGGGATAGACCCTTATCCAGCCCCTCCTGCAAAAAGTCCAACAGCTGTGCCACGGATGGAGAGGTGGGGACAACCCCCGAATTCGCGCACCATTTGCAGAAGGCAAGCCAAGTAGCGTTGTAAATGCGCACTGTCGATGGACGCCTAGCTGCCTGTATAGTCTCAATTGCCTTAGCTGAAATATCCTCTGACCTCAGACGTTGCCGCTCAACCTCCAAACGGCTAGGCTGAGCCACTGCGGGTCCGGGTGTAGGACCGGCCCCTGAGAGAGAGAAATCATGGAGGGTGGTATTCTCCAAGGATCCTGGATGGACAATCTCCTCAGGTCCGCAAACCACGGCCTTCTGGGCCAGTGAGGGGCCACCACAATAATCTCCGCCCTTTCGTCCAGAACCCGTTGGATCAGCCCGGGAATCACTGGAAGTGGAGGGAAGGCATATAGGAGACCTGATGGCCAAGGGCAGCGGAGTGCGTTGACGCTTCTCCGCCCTTGGACCGGGTAACGGAGATGAAGTGTGGCAATTGTGTATTGCGGGGAGAGGCGAACAGGTCTATCACGGGAAGACCAAATTTCTGGACTGCCTCCTGAAACAACGAGGGGTGCAACTGCCATTCCGCCTGATCGAGCGTGGCCCTGCTGAGCCAGTCCGCCAAGACATTGGTGACGCCCGAGATGTGCTCGCCTTGATGGAAAGGAAACTGTTCTCGCCCACCAAAGCAATTTCTCTGCCTCCCGCATCAGACGTTTGGAGTGTGTGCCCCCTTGTTTGTTCAAGTGTGCCTTGACGGTGATATTGTCTGTGAGCACCAACACGTGATTGGAGCGCAGTGCCGACCTGAAACTGTGCAGGGCAAGGTGGACGGCCCGCAATTCCAACCAATTGATGTCCTGTGCCCGCTCTGGAAGAGACCACTGTCCCTGAGCCGTGTGGTGAAGATAGTGTGCCCCCCATCCGTACAGGCTGGCGTCCGTCGTGACGACCTCTCTCGGTGGATCCCTGAAAGGACAACCTCTTTTGATTGCTGCCGCTGTCCACCAGCGTAAAGATCTGATAACGCTGGGAGGTACCCTAACCCGGGCCATGGAATTGTCCCTCCCTGACCGCTGGTAAGGCAGCAGAAACCACTGTAGATCCCTGGCATGCAGTCGGGCCCAAGGGACGATGGATATACAAGAGATCATCTTCCCCAATAGCTGTGAAAGCAGCATGAGGGGAACCTTCCGGAGAGAACTGATCTCCCGTACCAGCTTCCTAATACTTTCCTGCCTGTCGGGGGAGAGGAAGACTGTGCCCTGTGTGGTGTCAAGGACCGCCCCCAGATGAATTAGTCTAGTTGTGGGCATCAGGTGGCTCTTGTCCCAGTTTATGGAAAACCCGTGACTCTGAAGAGTGTCAATGGTGATAAGGGAGTCTGCTTTGGACTGTGGAATGGATGAAGCTAAGATCAAAATGTCATCCAAATAACAATGAAGCCTAATGGGTCTGCTCCTGAGGAAAGCGGCCAGTGCCGCCAGGACCTTGGTAAAAGGTCCGAAAGGGAGGGCGACGTACTCGTAGTGAATGTTATCGTAACAAAAACGGAGAAATTTGTAATGGGAAGGCCGAATCGGTATATGCAAGTATGCCTCCGTAAGATCAATGGAGGTGAGTACGTCTCCCTCCCTGATGCCTAGTAAGATTGACTGTAGTGTAGTCATCTTAAATTTACGATAAACTAAAAATTGATTGAGACGTTTGAGGTCCAAGATCGCTCTCCAGCCCCCCGAACTCTTCGGGACCACGAAGAGGTGGGAATAAAAACCCTGGCCCTGTTGACCTAAGGGGACCTTCTGGATGGCCCTGATCTCCAGCAAATGGGAGATGGCGGATTGCATGAGAGCCCTCTTCGTGGGGTCCCTGGAGAAGGGACACTTCATGAAGAATTGCGGTGGACTGGAGAGGAACTCAAGGGCCAGACCAGACCTGATGGTATTCCTCACCCAGGCATCCGAGGTAGAGGACTCCCACTGGTCGGCAAAAAATCTCAGCCGACCCCCTATGGGTGCCAAATCCCGCTCCTCACTTGGAGCGATGGAAGCTCCTATTACTGGCTCCCCTAAACCTCCGTCTATTCTGCCCCCCTCATCGATTACTGCTGGCAAAGCCGGATGAACCCGACTGTTGCCCCTGACCCTGGGTACTGGGCCGCTGGAACCTGGTGTGATATTGTCCCGGGTAGAAAGAACGAGAGGGGCCCCCACGAAATGTCTGTGAAGGCCGGAAATCCGGCCTCCTATTCAGAGCTGGGAGGATCCTCTTCTTCGATTTTGTCTCAATAAGAAGAGGATCAAGGGCCTTGCCAAATAACTTCTCCCCGGATATAGGGGCAGAAGCGAGCCTCCATTTGTGCCTCGCATCTGCCTGCCAATGGCGAAGCCACAAGAGACGCCTGGCGCAGACCTGGGACGCTATGGCACGGGAGGAGAACTTCACTGCACTAAAGGTGGCGTCTGCCGAGAACTCGGCCGCCGCGATGATCTTGGCGACGTCTTGATGCGCCCGTGTATTGGACGGAGGTATTACGTCTCTCAGATGGTGGAGCCACCTGAGAGAGGACCGTGTAAAAAAGGAGGCGGCCGTGGCCGCCTTAATGGCCCACGCATCAGAGACGTGCGCTCTGCGCAAGGCCATCTCAGCTCTCCTTTCCTCTGCCTTCAAGGTGTCCTCCGCCTCCCCTGGGATGACTGAGGAGGATACCAGGGAAGCTATGGGGTCGTCCACTTCAGGGGTGTTCAAGTGCCGGGAAAACTCGGGGTCAAGGTTATAGAGTCTCTTATCGTGCCCTGTGGGGGGAGGATAAGAGGCAGAGAGGGCCCATTGTTTGTCCACCAGGTCTGTGAACATGGGAGGGACTGGAATGGCTTCTGATTCGATGGTAGGCTGGTGAAATATTAGGTCGCCTGGTTCCTGCTGCGACTCGGGTGACTGGGCTGGGGGAGGGCTGGCAAGCCGGGCTGTGTTTTTGCCTTGAACAAGAGTGACTTGAACAAGTGTGGCTTGAATAGCCCCATGAAAACTGGATGGTCGGGGCAATCCCTTCGTCATCGGACATCCCCTCTCAAGAGGGTCCGCTTGGAGAGATCCTGATCAAGATCGAAGGGACCTGGTCTCTTGATCCATCCAAGTCTCCTGGGTCCCCATGTCCTGAGTACCCTGTGTGCAAACTCCCTTGGGGTGTCGGGTGATACTGCTGTTCCACCATACTCACGGAACGCCCGAGAGACATGCAGTCTGGAACGATGGGTGGTTGAATGGCTGGAGAGATTGCTGTACACCGAAGCAATGCCCTCTGAACTGCCAATTCCATCCATGACCTCAGTCCGGGTGTGATTTCTGGGAGCTCGGCCTGGGCGCAGGCCCGCCTGTGGGCGGAATGTAGCCTCAGGAGTGCTACGTGCCGGTCCCGATCTTTGGGTGGATCTGGGTCGTTGTGTGGACAAGTCCAGAGCAACCAGAGGAGGACTTGGAGGTCGAGCAGAAGAAGAAGATCTGGGATGAGGATCGGGCCGGGTCCCTGGTGCGCCGCACTAGTTTCTCCAAGGCCTGGTGCCGTCTATGGGCGTCCTTCTCAGCTGCCCGGGATGGTCTGCTAGACTGTGCCATCTGTGGCCGAGATCCCTGATCACTAGCCATTTCAATGGATCTACTCTCTATAAATGTTATTATTATTATTATTATTATTATAATTAATATTCTGATTAATATTACTAATATGAATGATAGTAATATTAATATTGATAAAGGTGGTATTACTACTCTTAACCTATCACTATGCTGTGATCCACTGGCCTGCAAGTCGCTGTTACTAAGGCCCTTTCCAAATGAGGCCTGGTAAAGGCCCCCAAGGAGGGAAACCTGAAATGGTGAAGGCCTCCTTGTCAGGCAGTTGTGTGCCGGGTGGGCTGGCCCAAGCCCCCAAGAAGGGAAGCTTAAGGGAAAACAAGAATAAGGCACGCTAGAATGAAGAGGAGCCTCGGTCCCCAAGGAGGGAAACCCCGTGAGGCAGCTGGCTGCCGACGGCCTTCACCAGGGCTCCACGCGGCCCGACAAAATGGCGTCTCGCCTGTGGGCTGCGCTGAAGCGTGCACAGTCCCCAAGAAGGGAAACTGCCCAGGCACGCTGCAGAAAGTTATGGCCAATACGCCAGACCACGCTCTGGGGGGGCTGTCGAGCGATCAATTGGTGGTGGGGGACGAGGCGAGCGCGGTGATCGTATGGGCGAGAAACGCGGCGGTGCGCTGCTGCAGCCGCCCCCAGAAACACCCTTACTGTTCCTGCCGATCTTCTATGAAGCCTCCGCGATCGCTCCCAGCGGGAAGCGATCGGAGAGATAAGAGTCCCGAGGCAGCGCCCAGACCGCTAGTTAATTAGCGATCCCCGACTGGCTAATGTTGAAAATTCAGTCGGGGATTGAGTGCAGGGGAAAAAAATCCTCCAATTTCGCTGCTCCAGTCAAAAAAACCCAGCAACTCGCTCGAGGCTGAGCAAAAAACTGGGGCGTTAAGGTGGAGTGACAGGAGGAGCGTCCCAGTATAATTTTGCCCAGCCTGCTTCGCGAGACTCCGAGCACCTCCCACTTCTGGATGCTCGGAACAGCTCGGGGGAGAACGGCTGGGTCCAAAGTAGGCTTCTTGAGGAGGGGCCTCACCACCACCTCCTTCAAGGCAGCTGGGAAGAACCCCTCACTCAAAGAAGCAGTGACAACTGCCTGGAGCCAGCCTCGTGTAACCTCCTGGGTGGCATACACCAGCCAGGAGGGACAAGGGTCCAATAAACACGTGATGGAACTCAGCCCCCGCATGGCCCTGTCCACATCATCCGGGGTCACAGTGTCAAACTCATCCCAGATCATAACAGCCAGACCCGACGTTACTCCTTCATCAGACTCTAGCCAGTCGGAGTCCAAGCCGGCCCGAATCTGAGCAATCTTGTCCTGCAGGTGATGGCTAAATTCCTCGGCTCAACCCTGCAAAGGGTTGCGCCCCCCCCCCAAATTCAGGAGGGAGCAGGCGACCCCAAACAGGGCAGCTGGGCAATTCTCTGCGGACGTGATGAGAGTAGCGAAGTAAGAAGACTTTGCTGCTCTCATCGCTCTCATTGATTATTAATATTTTAACAGCAGCTAGAATTGTATTTGCTCAAAATTGGAAAAATGAAAAAATTCCAATAGAAGAGGAGGTGATTAAGAAAATAATGGAATGTGCAGAAATGAGTAAATTGACATTGGCAATTAGAGAGCAAGAAGATAAAGAATATTATAAAATATGGGATTTATTTTACCAATGGCTAGATAAGAAAATAGAGAAGTAAAATACATTATAATATAAATATAACGTAATAGTAAAGATAATACAATGTAATACAATGTTACCACTGATTACAGTGAAATGAATGATATTATAAACTAGATCTTGTAAAAATTGGGATTTGCTTGAAAAGGATAACGGGAATCTGTAATTAAAGTCTAATATTGATTTGACGGGAATCTGTAATTAAAGTCTAATAATGATTTGACAATAATATAATATGATATGGATAGTCGATTTACACAATATGAATTTTAATTTTAATTTAGGAGGGAAAGACTGTTGATATTGTGCACAAAAGATATGTATCAACTGACACACTGTACAATGGAAAGATGGTTTTATTTGATGTTTTATGTTTGTGTTTGTCAATGTTTGTTGTTAAAAATATTTTTTAAAAAAAAATTGTTAGGATACAAGCAACAAAGTTACAATCATACAGTCATAAGTGGGAGGAGATTGGTGAAAGGAAGGGAGGATTAATAGTAATAGTAATGCATAAAATAAAATCATATTTATAAAAAATAAAATCATATTTATAATAAACCATACCAGGAAACAGTCAATAAAAATAGTTAGGGTTACAAGACCATTACAAGAAAGATTATAAAGAGATAATAAACTAAACATTTTAAAATGAAGAAAACAGCAACATCTGCCCCATCTTCTGCTTCCTCTTCTGTGGCTTCCAGCCCAGTAGGACAAAGATCCCTGGAGACTATGTTACAACAAGAGAAGATGGCTACAATGCAAGCGGAGATCAAAATGATCCTACAAGCCCTACAAGAACAAATAGGAAGAGTGGAAGAGAAAGTAGGGAATGTAAAAGGAAAGGTATGGAAAGTAGAAGAAAAGGAAGAGAATATTCAGCAACTAATGATGAAAAATGAAGAACATATGAAAAAATAGAGGAGAGAGCAGACATAACAGAAAAAAAGAGTAGGAGAGATGGTGTGATGACCCAGAGTATATCAGAAACGCAAAACATAACTAAAAGTCCTTTAATGCCTTCAACTTGGCTTCACTGTTTAATTGTTCACAGTGGAGGAGTAAACTATTTTCAAAATAACATTTCAAAGGAAAAAACACAATTCAAATTCAAAGAGCCGATAACGAAGCAAAAACCAAAAACAAACTGCACTGAATAAAGTTCCATGACAGACCAGGATAGATAATTGCTAACTTCAGGAAGATAACCAGGTACAGTCAGTTGGAAGAACGTCAACCAAGATAAACCTTCTTTAGGAATAAAACACTAATTTGTCTTCAGCGTCTGTTAGCATGCAGGTCCAAACTCTTATGCAAATCTCACACCTGCAACCCATGAAGAGGATCATGACCCTCTCCTCCCGAGTAGACCACGTTTTACCCTGATTCTCTCCTCCCTGCGTGCCCTAGGATGGATAGGGGATGGGCCTGGGTCCTCCTCTGACTGCTCAGCTGGCCTCTGCCCTTCCCCAGCCTCCTCCACCACCTCTGGAGCCACACTTCCACACCCTGTTGGCTGTTCCTCCTCTTCCTCAAAGTCAGTCTCCACTAGGGGCATGACAGATGGAATATAGGCTGATACTAGCTGTTCAAAGTAAGGAGAGAACAATTATTTTGCTAGAGATGGTCCACACTGACCATTATCTAAGATTTCAAAATATTGAGGAAGAAAAGGGGGGAAATCTAGCAGAAATAATGGCAGATTTGTTGGCAGGGCCTTTGGAAGTGATTAAAGAAAAACAATGGCTGAGTTACCAAGAGAGGCAAACATTAGATTCACTAAAAAAGCTATAAGAACAGAAATCCTACAGAAAGCGAGAGATGATCCATTGAAATATAAAGGGAAAGGAATAACAGTTTTGAAGCAAATACCAAGAAACGTTAGAGATTTAAGGAAAGAATACCAATTTGTGACGAAGTGTTTAATCAAAAGAGGGATTAATTTTATATGACTGATATCAGAGGGAATAATGGTGACATGGCAGGAACAGAGACATAGGTTAGATTCTATAGAGAAAGCGAAGCAATTTTATGACCATTACTTTAGAGAGCAAGAGGGAGAGAAAATGAGGGAAATAGAAGAAATTAGACATTGGGAAGAAGTGGCAGGAGAGAGAGATGGACAACAAAGAGGAAGGGAAAGAGAAAAAGAAGAGAGAGCAACAACAGAAGAAGTTGGACCAAAGGAAGCAAGAGAGATAAGAATGACAAGAGTAACAAAACCTTATTATAAATAAATAAAGACATGGAAGAAGAAATAAAGTTAATGTCAATTAACATAAATGGACTGAACTCAGCAATAAAAAGAAAAAGGATTTTTAATAAATTAGAGAAACTAAAATTGGATATAATTTGCTTACAGGAGGTGTTGCCATTATTATTTGTATTAACTTTAGAAGTGTTAAATAGAAATATCAGGAAAGGCAAGGAAATAAAAGGGATGGATATAAGAATGGAGAAATATAAATTATAGGTATTTGCAGATGATTTGGTTTTTATACTAGATACTAGATACTATACTATACTATATCTATCTGATATACAAGATAGAAAAATATGGGAAAGTGACAGGATTGAAAATAAATAAAGGGAAAACTAAGATATTGGTAAAAAATATGACAGAGAAACAGAAAAGGGAGTTAACAGATAGATTGGATATCCAGATTACAAAGAAAATGAAATTCTTGGGGATTCAATTAATGGCTAGATGTGGAACGATTAAGGAGGATAACTATTATAAATTGAAACAACAAATTAAGACAGATTTGGAAAAATGGGATAATATGCAGTTATCATTAACAGGAAGAATTGCAATGATTAAGATGAATATATTACTGAAATTATTGTATCTCTTTCAAACAAATTCCAATAAAATTGGATAAAAATATTTTGATAATATTAATGTAATAGTACTGAAATATATATGGCAAGGGAAGAAAGCAAGAATTAACCTTAAAATGTTACAGGATGCAAGAATCAGAGGAGGGTTTGGGTTACCAAATTGGGAATTATACTATCAGGCTGCGGTATTAACATGGATGAAAGAATGGATTAATTTAAGGAAAACAAGGTTGTTGATATTGGAGGGGTATGATCTGCAACTGGGTTGGCATAGTTTTTTATTGTATGGGAGAAGTATGATACACAGTTATTTTCAAAGACATTATGTCAGGAATGCTTTATAGCTAATGTGGGGAAAAACTAGAGCACAACATTATTTGAAAATTCCAGTCTGGTTATCGACAATGGAAGCACTTATATCCAAATGTTTGTAAAAGGGGAACTATTATTAGATATAAGGATATATTGAATGAAAAGGGTAAGCTCAAAACTAAACAAGAATTGAATGAACAAGGAGTTGATATGCATTGGTATTCATATATGCAAATACAATCAAGATATGAAAAGATGTTAAAGCAGAAAGTATTTATAAGGAGTTGATAGAATTGGACAAAATATTAACAGGAACAGATGATAAACTGATTAAAAAATTGTATTGTTATTTATTATGTGCCAAACTAGAAAAAGAACAAGTAAAGGAAATGATGATAGCATGGGCAATTTTTTGGGATATACTACAGAAGTAGATAGATGGCAGAAATTATGGGAAAGAAATTATAAATTAACAATATCGACAGCATATAAAGAAAATTTGTATAAAATGTTTCATAGATGGCACTTTGTACCAGCAAAATTGGCAAAGATGTTTAAAGACAAATCAGCTAAGTGCTGGAAGTGTCATCAGACACCTGGATCATATTACCATATGTGGTGGACATGTATAGAAGCTAAAAGATATTGGGCAAAGATCCACATATGGTTGAAAAAAATGATAAAGCAACATAGATCTGAAACCTGAAATATTTCTATTAGGGATGATACCTGAGGATTATAGCAAAGAAAAAGTATATTTGATTATTCATGTATTAACTGCAGCTAGAATTGTATTTGCTCAGAATTGGAAAAGTGAAAAAATTCCGATAGAGGGAAAGGTGATTGAGAAAATATTAGAATGTGCAGAGATGAATAGATTAACATTGGCAATTAAAGAAAAATAAGGAACTGAATGTCATATGGCATGGAATCTATTTTATCTATGGTTGGAAAATAAAACAAGTTAAAATTGAGTAGATGAATATATAGAGAAACAATTTAACATTGTTATAAAGATAATAGATGTAAGAAATAATGGCATATAAAGAAATTGTGATTATTGTTATATTGGTAAGGAAAGTATTAATTATAATTGTTGGCATAAGATAGTATATGTATCCAGTCGACACACTGTTTAAATGAAAGATGAATTTATTGTAAATATAAAATTAAAAACTTTAATAAAAAAATAGTTAGGACACAAGCAACTAAATTACAGTCATACAGTCATAAGTGGGAGGAGATGGGTGAAAGGAAGGGAGGATTAATAGTAATAGTAATAGTAATGTAGACTTAGTAAACAGTTTGAAAGTGTTGAGGAAATCATTTGTTTAGAAGAGTGATGGTGTTCAGGAAAAACTATTCTTGTGCCTAGTTGTTCTGGTGTACGGTGCTCTAAAGCGTCATTTTGAGGATAGGAGTTGAAACAGTTTATGTCCATACTGTGATACTGTATTGATACTGCATTGTCTAGTATTGTAAGAGGTGGTAGTATGGGAGGGTTTCTCCTAAAGTCTACCACCATTTCTAGTTTTGAGTGTTACAGTTCTGGATTGTTCTGGTCACACCAAGAAAAAGAAAAGAGCTTTGGTGGCTCAGGCTGTTAAATGCCTGCTCTTAAGATCCAGCTATCTACAATTACTGTAGGCTCGAATCCCACCAGGCTCAAGGTTGACTCAGCCTTCCATCCTCTCGGGGTAGGTAAACTGAGGACCCAAGATTGTTGGGGGCAATTAGCTGACCTTGTAAAAATGCCGCTTAGTAATAAGCAGGCATATACAATGGAATGAAGGCTATTGCTGAGCGCATTGGGTTGTGCTCCAAAAATTGTAAGCCGCCCTGAGTCTTCGGAGAAGGGCAGCATATAAATGTAATTAAAAAAAAAAAAAAACAAGTTGTACAACTTTTCTTCTGTATGCGGATTTGTCATTGTCTCAAATGAGACCAATCATCTGCAAACTTCAGTATTTTAACAGATGGATCATTTGAGATGCAGTCATTGGTATATAGGGAGAAGAATAGTGGAGAAAGCACAGAGTCTTGTGGGGGGCTGTGCTAACTATACAGGTATCAGATGTGATTCTGCCTAACTTCATTTACTGCTTCCTGTTTGTTAGGAAAAGGGAGGAAGAACATTAGAGAATGGTCATTTCCTGAGTCTCATCAGGAAAATAACAGGACCCAGAGAATTCCTGTCATATCATACTGGACAGATAGTAGATGAAAATAAACAGTTGTGCAAGTAGCCTGGCTTTATAGATAAGGATCAGCCCCTTGAATTATCCTGAAAAGTGAACTAGTAACCAGTATTGCTTGTGAAGTAAATGTGTTTTCATATTAATGTATGCCCATAATTACCTGCACCATTCCATAAAGAATGAACTGAAACTACTGAAGTGAAGTCAATAGCAACTGAAGTCAACAAGAGTAGCCCAATATAGTGTCCACTGCAGTAATTTGAAAGTGACAAAAATGTGCAGTTGTGAATGGGCCTCCTAATTCAGAAGTGAGGCAGTAGGCATTTAAGATGAAACTGTACAAAGGATCTCCAAGCCCCAGTTGCCAGTTGTTTGAGCATTAGTTTAGGAGATCCACAAACTGCATAATGGATCTGGGGCAATGCTATCCCATCTATAGTTGAATCACAGGGTTCCACAATCCAAATACCTGGGAACTGAATTTAACTTTTGTTTTCATTTAATACGCTAGTCTTCATACACTAAGATAGAATCTTAGTGACATTACTTGCATGGCCTGGAGTTGATATACACAATAGAGTATCATTAGCATATTGGCGATATCTAATCCTGTGTGATGAATGACTTTACTCCGGGATCTTTGGTAATTGTTATAAAAGGAACAGGGAGAGAAATGATTCCTGAGACACTCAGATAACAGATAACAGATAATCAGAGTTATTTAGTCATTTAGTCATTTAGTCCAACCACCCACTCAAGCAGGAGACCCTACACTATTTCTGGCAAATGGCAGTCCAATCTGTTCTTGAAAGTCCCAAGTGATGACACTCCCACAACTTCTGAGGGCAAGCTGTTCCATTGGTTGTTCTCACTGTCAGAAAGTTTCTCCTTATTTCCAGGTTAAATCTCTCCTTGTTCAGTTTCCATCCATTATTCCTTGTCTGGCCTACAGGCGCTTTAGAAAATAGCTTGAGCCCTTCCTCTCTGTGGCAGCCCCTCAAATATTGGAAGACTGCTATCACGTCTCCCCTGGTCCTTCTCTTCACTAGGCTAGCCATGCCCAGTTCCTGTAACTGTTCTTCACTCCATAGGCCACTAGCCTCAGAGGAAGTAGAATTGCCACAGTATAGTAGTATCTCCCACTTCCAAACCCTGAGCTTGTCCAGAATGATATCAAAAGCACCAAGAGATCAAGAACAGCAAGTTGGATGTTCTCCAGATTCTTCTTGATCCCATTACAGGTCATCAACCTGCATAACCAATATTTTTCCATGTTACAATTCAGGGAAGATGACTACCTTCTTCTTTGTCTTCCATCTTTTTCAAGAATGTTTTTGATTCCATATCCAATACTGTCTTTTATTTTTCTGATGTCTGAATAAATACCTTTATTGCATACAATTTTATATCTATAACCCAGTATTAGATAATTAGATATCCAACAGCTAGATCTTCTGGAAGATTAGCCAACATAACGATGTAGCTGAAAATAGTTCTGTCTCATAGCTCATTGCCCCAGTCATCAGTGGATTAAATTTTCAGCCAGTACAGGGATTAGAACATTCCCAAGTTCTTCCTGAAATCAACCAGTCTTTAAAAAAGACTGGAGAAAAGAGTTGTGCTATCATGTGGCTCTAGATAGTTCTTCTTTCTTTGCATTTCCTTAATTAATCTAGTAATTTTTATAGCTGTAATATTTTAAAAATTTCACTATGGGATTATGTGCCATATGCTACAGAGAACTTTCTCTCTTCAGCTACTTTGTACCCCATGGACATCTTGATTCCCTCTGATTTGCCTCCTCCCCCATTTTAAAATCATCATTCTGTTCAATATTTTCTGGAGTTATTTAATATTAAGCAGGTGAATTACTCTAAGCATTATTTTCTTCAACAATAAATTCTCTGATCTTCTGCTCATCATTGCCACTGTTATAAACAGAATAACCTTAAAACAAAACCATCAGCTTATCGCTGTCCCACTCTATGACTAGATGAATTTGGTAGCACTCATTTGTAATATTGAGCATTATCTTGGTGTATTCCTCTCAAAAATGTCCTTGTCTCTCCATTGCATATTATTGATGGAAGAGTTTTCAAGCTCCAGCCAGCAAGAGGTAGAATTACAAAATGATATACATCTTTATATCTGAGACTTGTTCAATTTTATGACAGCCAGAACTGAAATCAGCATGAGCTTGATGTATATATCATTCAGACTAAAAATGTCTTTATTTGAGCAAGTATTAATGAGAGGCAGACTTATGGAGTCAGATTTTTTCATGAATATCAATTTTGACTGCCAAGCTTCAATCCAAATTATGCTTAAGTATTTACTTAAAACATAATATATTCAGAATTAAGCTTAAATCCTATTATAAAGAAAAGTAGGTATATATTTGATTTGTGGTCTCTTTGGAAAAACAGCACTTTTGAAGATTTTTTTCATAATATTATAGTCATATTTTTACATATAACTCATCCTTAAGTAACAGAAGTTTTTATTAGAATATGAGGGAAAATTTAGTATAATCTTTATCTGTTTCTCATATTGATAAATTACCAGTTATATTCTAATTCATATTCTATTTGTGTGAGACGCCTATATGACAATGGCCATGAAACTACAGAAAAAGAATTAGCATCAGACCTGGCTATGTGATTGAATGTCTGGACAAGTGATTTAATAGCCATAAAGTTGACACTGGCAAGGCAGGAAAATGATTTGCTGAGAAGTATTGGGCCTGATCTGTGTAGTTTTGAAAATTCTGTTCCAAAGAATTTATTATTTTGAGAAAGAAGATCAATAGCTGCCTACTAAAAGCTTGACTTCCAAATAGCAAAGTAATCAGGAAAGAGTTCACACTAGTATCCCTTTGTTACTTAAAGATTGAGATCAAATGTTACATTTATCATTAGACAAAAAGAACTGGAAGTTATGGTATTTTTTTTATCCTTATTGAGATCTTATGGTGAAATTTTACGTATGTCACAGTCAAGTTTTTTCAAGAATTACTGCAGTCTCTGAAATTGTCACTTAAGAAAACCCCTGAATAGTACCAATTTTTTTGCTAGACAAACAGTAATGTTTTTGTAAAACAAAACTGTTAGGTATGAGGCATAGCTTGGATCATAAAACTGGCTGTTACTTTTCTTGCTGTAGTTTTAACAAAAATGAAGGCTACCTGAAAATTATATTGTTTTGTTTACTTTTTGTTTGAGAACTTGTATAATATTCCAGCTATCCTCACCAGGTAAACACGATGGCATCATACTGTGTATTTTCCCATTTCTGCTTATTTTACTGCAGTTGGAGATAGGGAGTGTAATGTTACATTGTGATAAGGTATCACATATTGAATTAGCATAAATTTTATTTAAAAAGAAGGGAAAAGCATAATGAGCAATACACCATTCAGTGCAATTCCAAACCTTGATTTTAAAACAAGACATCAAAACATTTTAAACTGTATCATATTTTGCATTTTTATTATATCTCTTAAATATTCTAATTGTAATTCATATTATGTGGTGGCTTTGGGCAAATAAGGAAGAAATAAGGAGGAATTTTCTGACAGTGAGAACAGTCAATCAGCTTGTCTGGAACATCTTGCCTTCAGAAGTTGTGGGAGCTTCATCCCAGGAGGCTTTCAAGAAGAGACTGCCATCTGTCAGAAATGAAGCAGGGTCTCCTGCTTGGGGGGTTGGACTACATGACCTACAAGGTCCCTCCCAACTCTGTTAATTTGATTAAATAATTAATAATAATTAATTAAATGAAAATATATTCTAAAGAATATAAAAACACTAATTATATGTGCAATATAGATTGTTGTGGCCAAGTGGCTAAGGGTTTTGTATTTTGGAGTTTTATTTCTGTAGGCCACCAAGAGTCACTATGAAGAAGTTGCATGACCATATAAACTTTCTTAATAAATAAATAATGTGGAAGGGAAAGAACAGCTGTTAAAGCTATTTTTAAAAGGAATTTTCTGTCCGTATGATGCCTGTACTCACTACTCAGAGAAAATTAGGAATGGCTGCTTCTGCTATTCTCCACTGGAGAATGGTCTTTATTAGCTGAAGCACGCTTTGCAAACAGCCCTGGGAAGTTTTGCATTTTGGCTCACTATGTTTTATGGATTTTATAGTCCTGCCTAATTACTACAGAAGTGATCAAGGCCTCCCTTCTTTTAGACAGCACTGTAGAACAAGTCAGGCTTGCTAAAAACTGAAGGATAAACTTGATTTGAAAAGAAAGTTAGTAGCATTATGATTTATATTATACAATAGGGAAATCCATTTCAGATTTTTTAATATTATATTTTGTTCATTCTCCCTTTGCTCTGTAGGCCCACGGCTGTTGATATTCATTGGGTGAGATTACTGTTAGTAGCACTAGAAAGAAGATAATAGAAAAAAGTGAGTGATTTCCCCATAACTAACTTCCCCATAATTAATGATAAACTAAAAGACAAAAAGAACAAGTATAAAAAAGAAGGCACATAACTAAGACAGAATATTAATACATATCCTGAATCTACAAAAATGAAGACAGGGAAGCAAAGACTCAGAATGAACTTGCAACAAATGTCAAAAATAATTTTAAAAAGTTTCTTTCAATATGTAAAAAAACAAGAAAAAAAGTCAAGGAAATGATAAGTCCATGGGAGAAGATGGCATAGAGAAAATGGAATTGTTAATCTATTTTTTGTATCTGTATTCATGCAAATGGAAGAAACAGTCCAGCCTATCAAAAACAGTACTGTAAAAGACAATCAAAATAGTCAAGAAAGGCAACACCTATTTACTCTATACAAGTTCAAATCACCAGCACTAGATGGATTACATCCCAGAATTCTGAAGGATTTGTTAGATGTGATCTCAGAACCATTGAATCATATCTTTCAAAGATTCTAGAGCACTGGAAAACTACCAGAGGAGTGAAAAAGACTAGATATGGTTCCTATCTTAGATTAGAATAGAATAGAATAGAATAGAATAGAATAACACACCCTTTAGAAAAACTCTAGACAGTGTGGAGAAGACCAACAAAGATGATAAGGGAGCTGGAGGCTATATATAATATATGATAAATGGCTGCAAGAACTAGTCTAGACTTTGTTAGTCTAGTCTAACAAAGAGGAGGAGGGGTGACATGACAACAGTCTTCCAATATTTTAGGGGCAGTCACAGAGAAGAGGGGATCAATTTATTCTCCAAAACAACTGAGGGCAGGACAAAAAATAATGAAGGAAAACTTAACAAGGAATGATCCAACTTTGAACTGAGGAGAGATATCCTGACAATCAAAACAATTAATCAGTGGAATGGCTTGCCTTCAGAAGTTGTGAATGCTTTGTAAGAGGAGATTTTAAGATGAGATTGTACAACCATTTGTCCAGAATGATATAGGGTCTCCTATTTGGATGGGGAGGGGGTGAGTTGGATTCAAAAATCTCTAAGGGGGTGGGTTGGATTCAAAAATCTCTAAGGATTCAAAAATCTCTAAACTCTGTTATTCTGTATTCTATAACCCTTGTATTTGAACTATTACTGATAGTAGTATAAAATAGATACAAACAATATTCAATTATATCAGAAATACTAGAATATATATCTTTATGCATGCATGTTTCTCTTTTTCCTTAATTTTGCTTAATCTTTTTTGTTTCTGGTGGTTAGAATTGTTTCTATGTCTAGACATGGCAATATTATGTCTGTATATGCACTTGGGTACAAATAAAAATTTCCTCATTTATTTCTTAGCTCTGGAAATTGTTTCAGCAGCTGTTGTTTCCAATGGGCTTAGAATCAAGCAATTTGCTGATAACCTTGTTCTTTTACTGCATTATGCCTAGGAATAGAGAATTATCTTGGATAAGAAATTGGTGGACAAGGATTATTTAGAGAACTGTAAGTTTTTCTGGGTAATGGTACACATCCTATGTTAACTGCACATACTTAAAGAAGAGGGTACAGGCCACCAAGCTGCAGCTAATAATTATGCTCTTGATTAAATTCAGCTAATCTCCCAACTGCAATGCATTCATAGATGGGGAAAAAATCTTACATTTTCTCAAATGTACACCACATTTTAAGGTCAGTCTTTCTCTTGTGACAATAGCTCTGCAATTTGAGACACCTGATAGCTCCTGGATCCACTAAAATATACTGTTTCTCATTCCCATGCTTGCTCATGTTATACAATTAATGTCCCAATTTCCAAGCCTTGAAAAGACAGGAGATGATCCATTTAAGATGGTGGGCAACAACAATGCTGCTTTTTTCCTAGCTTTCTCCTGGAGAAGCAAAATCAGGTGAAAGAAGCAGAAATTGTGAAAATGAGGAGATATAAGTGGATGGATAAAAGAAAGAGAGGACTATAAGTGATTTGGCCAGCAATAATGGATGGAGACCAAAAGTGAATTAAAAAAGGAGAGGAATGGTAAGTAAAGATATTTCTTTCGCCTCTGCCTATCAGATTTCATTTATCAGGTAGTAATCAACATTAGACAAACAGGCTAACAGACAGATAGGCAGAAAGGAAGGGTAGGAGAGTTTTTTATTACTTTTAACTTAGGAGAAGAAAATATTAAAAGCTTCATAAAAACTATTCCAATGAAGTGGGAATACAAATGTGATTTACACACACACACACACACACACACACACACACAGAGTCTACTGATCATTCAAACACAGTAAATACACAGAGAAACATACAATCTAATTGTTCAAACCATGTTCATTTTACCTTTTTGCTGGTTCACTGTCAAGATTGAACCGCTTTGCTTCTTTTGAATGCTATCACAATTCAACTTGCCATTTAACTGGGTGGAGGGAAGGGCAGAATGGAAGCTGATATTTTAAGCACGAATTGTGAGAGCCTAGAAACCATCAAGGTCACTACTCAGGTGCCTGAGAAGGAAGTGGATTATTCCCATGACAAAAGTCTCATAACTGGACAATGTGAACACCCGGGGTGGAGAGAAGGGAAAGCTATTGCTTAACTAAGCAAGCCTTTGGGTGTGGAAACCAGAGCTGGTTTTGTTTCTTCAGTGCCAAAATGGTGTATCCAATAAAGTTTTACTTTTGGGAATTCAAAGTTCCCAAGAGTGTATACTTATTTTGAATCCATTAATCGGACAGTTGACATTCACAAACCTTCAGAAGACCAGGCTCACTGTTATTTGCTGAGGTTTTTATTACTTGATGCAGAAGTTTCTGCTATTAAAAAGAATCAGTTGTTCAGGTTACTACTGGCCTGGAATGTGGGAAATGTTATGGAAAATTTAGAAATTTAACCATACTAGACAGTGTCACCAGAGGAAAAAAATTATCTCTCCCATAAACAATACAGTGACAGTGCATGCAACTAAATAAAATCTGCAAAATTGTTTGTCAACACTGTCTGCATATTCAGACTGGACAAATATCCTGCTCTTGCCATCAGCAGGGGAAAAAATGAAAATGGAAGGATTCAAGCTGTTCTATGGAAATTGTTATGTAAGCAGGTTTAAAGTCATTGGTTTAGTTTGAACTGTTCTTGTAAAATGTAAGAAATGATTGGTTTAAAAAGTGCGGGAAAACCCTGCACTCTGATTGGCTGGCAACTGTGGCTGCTGGCTATAAGTAGCAGCCGCAGCCCAGCCAAAGTGGGTCCGTTCTGAGCTGTAGTCACTAATAAACACAGAGCTTGAAGCACTCCGCGTCTGTCTCTTCATGCAAACTTAACACTGGTGACGAAGGTGGGATCTCCCTGAAAAAGAAGGCAACGCGGAACAGAAGAAGAGAGAGATGGCTGTGCTGAACACACCCCCAGCCCCGTTCGATTCGACGGCAGAAGACTGGGAGTCGTATGCAGATCATTTCCAAATGTATCTGGAAGGAAACGATCTCGCCGACATTTCCGAGAAGCAGAAGAGGGCGGTCTTTCTCACGCACTGCGGTCCAGCAGTTTTCAAGATGGCGAAGGCATTGGCGGGAGCTGCAGACGTGAAGGTAATGGAATGGCCTGACTTAGAAAAGTTGTTAAGAGCCCATTACGCCCCACAAGTATTGTGCCTCATTAAGAGATACAAGTTTTACCGTCGGGATCAAGGGGAAAGCGAAAACGTAAACGACTTCGTGGCAAGTTTAAGAGACATTGGGAGTGCATGTGAATTTAACAATTTAGAAGAGGCCATGCACGATCGATTTGTTCTGGGCCTTAAAGACAAGGTGCTTCAGAGCAAGTTATTACTAAGACCTAAGATCACGCTGAAGGAAGCAATAGAAGAGGCCTCTTCAGCAGAAGCTACCAAGTCCTCAGCAGCGGCCATGAGGAAAATCAACAAGGCCACAAGCCATCCTGATGTGGAAAGTCCACAACAACTCATTGTGAGCAAATAGATTCTGAGTCAGACTGTAGTGAGGTGGAGGAAGGAATTTACAGACTCAGAATAGAGAGGAAAAAGAAAGACCTAGGAAGAAAGAGGCAAGATTTCTACTGCAGAGGGTGTGGGGAAGCCCCCCGCACTGAATGCAAGTTTTTAGACACCATTTGCCTCCGTTGTGATAAAAGAGGACACCTAGCAAGAGTCTGCAAATCATCCAGAACTCCACCCATCAGAAGGAAGTTTGCTATAAGCAAAGACAAAGAATTCAAGCCGAACAATTTCTGTGAGAAAATGGGGCGCAGCACAGAAGCAAATGGGAAGAATGAAACTCATCAAACAGTCACCATTAGTCATTCATCACCCTTAAGAAGTAGAAAAGTGCACGTCAAGGTATTTATTGAAGGAAGGCCTTGCCAAATGGAAGTGGACTCAGGCTCATACCTATCTATGGTGTCATGGGACACTATTCACAGTCTTCTTCCCAACACCCAGAAGAAACACTTCAAGAAGCAAGCACTGACTCTTAAAGACTACCAAGGGAACAAGATTCCAGTAGTTGGAACAAGAGAATTCAACGTGAAGTTCAAGGGCCACACCAAATGCCTACCACTGACCATCGTGGACAAGGACCAGCCAAGTCTGCTGGGCCTTGAGTGGTTCAACCCATTGGGCATCGAGGTGACTGGCATCAATCACGTGAGCAACACTGAGTGGGAAGAGGCCTTGAAGTCTGACTTTCCAGAAGTCTTCAGCAACGGATTAGGCAAGTACTTGGGGACCCCTATCTCCTTTAACCTAGATCCCAAGGTACAACCAAGCCATTTAAAACCCAGAAGGGTCCCATTTGCCTTAAAGGAAAAAAATTGATGCACAATTAGATAAACTAATAGCCCAAGGGGTTTTAGAGCCCACTGATCACTCCAGGTGGGAGACACCCATAGTCACACCAGTCAAGGCTGATGGGTCAGTGAGAATCTGTGGAGACTACAAGGGGACATTGAACCATGCGCTACAACAGAGCGCATATCCAGTTCCAGTAGTGCATCATTTATTACATTCCCTTGGAGGGGCACAGTTTTGCCAAGTTGGACCTGGCACAGGCATATCAACAATTAACAGTTGATGATGCCACTGCTGAAGCCCAAACCATTGTAACCCATAGAGGTGCTTTCAAATGCAAAAGGTTGCAGTTTGGAGTAAGCGTGGCACCAGGCATCTTCCAAAGCCTCATGGAAAGAATGTTACAAGGATTGCCAGGGTGGTGCCCTATTTTGATGACGTTTTAATTTCTGCTGAAAGTGACACTCAGTTACACGAGAGACTCGGGAAGTCTTAACCAGATTCAAAAAGCAGGGTTAAAAGTCAAAGAAGAAAAATGCACACTTAGAACAGATAAAGTGGAATTCTTGGGTTACATGATTGATAAACATGGCATCCACCCCACAGAAGCAAAGGTTCAGGCAATCAAAGAAGCCCCCAGGCCAAAATGCAAAACAGATCTGCAAGCATTTTTGGGACTCATTAACTTTTATCATATGTTTCTACCTCAGAAGGCAACCGTTGAAGAACCCCTACATAGGTTGCTGGACAAGAAATCTGTTTGGGTCTGGGGGAGGAAGGAACAAGCTGCATTTAACAATATCAAGAGACAAATCACGTCTGATGCTGTGCTGATACAGTTCTCTGAGAATCTTCCTGTTGTTCTGACTTGTGATGCCTCCCCTTTTGGAGTGTGGGGGGGTATTGAGCCATATGCTTCCAGTGGGAGGGAAGCTCCTATTGTATTTTACTCTCGCACCTTGACTAAAGCAGAGAGGAACTACAGCCAACTGGATAAGGAAGCCTTGGCAATTGTAGCAGCTGTCAAGAAATTCCATGAGTATTTATATGGGAGAACATTTACTGTTGTCACAGATCACAAACCTCTTTTAGGTATTGTGGCAGGGGACAAACTACCGCCCACGATCCTGTCACCAAGAATGCTGAGATGGACTGAATTTCTTGCTGCTTATTCATACAAACTGATCCACAGACCTGGTAAAGACATTGGGCATGCAGATGCTTTGAGTCGCTGCCCACTTCCTTCACACATTGAGGACCCTGTTCCTGAGACTCATACCTTTTTTCTAGAAACTGTTGCCAAGCTTCCAGTACATGCTGCTCAAATTGCCAGAGAGACTGCCAAAGACACTTTATTGGCTCCTGTTATAGGCTGGATTAAGAAGGGTTGGCCACTTCAAGATCTACCTCAACTCGCCCAACCTTTCAAATCCAGGCAAACTGAATTATCTGTATTAAGAGGATGTATTTTGTGGGGTAACAGGGTGGTTATTCCTGCAAAACTACAAAAAGAGGTTTTGGAAATGTTACATGAGGGTCATCCGGGAATTGTCAGAATGAAGGGATTGGCCAGGAGTTATGTATGGTGGCCAGGTATTGACAAAATGGTTGAAAACTGGGTGCATCTTGTCCCAACTGTCAGGTAGTCAGGCCTGCCCCACCTCTCGCCCCACACAGGAATGGGAATGTCCTAGGGGCCCATGGTCCAGGATTCACATTGATTTTGCTGGCCCTACCAGAGGGCACACTTTCCTTATTATAGTTGATGCATATTCCAAATGGCTAGAGGTTATCCCTATGGCATCCACCACAACTGAAGCTGTCATCAAACAGCTTAAAAGGGTTTTGTAACCCGGGTTACCTGATGTTCTTGTCTCTGACAATGGCCCTCAATTTACATCCAACCTTTTTGAATCCATCTAGCACAACAGGGTATCAGACATGCCCTGACAGCCCCTGGGCATCCTTCGCTAACGGCCGGGCTGAATGTATGGTACGATTTACCAAGGAAAACAGCAATTGGGTCCAGGGGATATCACTGAGAAGTTAAAAACTTCTCAGTGTTCAGCATATCACTCCCAACCCCTCAACTAATTTGTCCCCAGCTGAATTGTTGATGGGTAGGAAACTCAGGTCTCCCTTGATCGCTTCATCCCATTTATGCACCCAACGCACCACTAGATTCCACTAGCAAAATTCGCACGTTCACTGTGGGTGATTCTGTTTATGCTAAGAACCTTATGGGTGAACCATTATGGATTCCTGCTGAGATAACCCAAATCACAGGCCCCAGGTCTTACAGGGTACAAACGGAGGATGGTGTCCTCTGGAGCAGGCACATTGATCAGTTAAGATCCAGATTGCCTCAGGAGCATCGCTTTTGCTCTCTCTGGTTCCCATACCTACTGCCTCTTCTAGGGAAGGGGAGGATCATGAGTGTAATCAGCAAGCAAGAATCAACCCCATGTGTAACGAGCTAACATGACAGGAACCATCCAAAACCTGTCACAATACCAACAACCATTTTCACAAATGGAAGATTGTACATCACTACCTGATTTAGGTGCTGACATTGGGTTGGAGATGGATTGGGAGGAGAGACCAGGTTGTAGTAACCAAACAGGTTCTACCATTACTATAAGTCCTAGTAAGGAAATGTCAGCAGACACATTTCCTCCTCACAAGGTGAGAACCTTAAAACATCTGAACCACGTAGGTCTCAACGTACATGTAAGAGCCCCATCTATTTAAAGGAATACATTAGATAGGCTGGGGTTTGAGTATGGACTGAACCTAGTGGGGAGGGGTGTTATGTATGCAGGTTTAAAGTCATTGGTTTAGTTTGAACTGTTCTTGTAAAATGTAAGAAATGATTGGTTTAAAAAGTGCGGGAAAACCCTGCACTCTGATTGGCTGGCAACTGCGGCTGCTGGCTATAAGTAGCAGCC
>CM019155.1:80708191-80767372 GCA_009733165.1 Naja naja | reverse complement strand
AATGGATGTGATTAAATATAAAATGGCTTTAATGGACAAGGAAGAAATTGCTCAAAAGATTAAAGGCGCTAAACAAAATTACTTTGAAAATGGTAATAATCCAGGAAGGTGGTTAGCATATAAAATTAGAAAGGAAAGAGAAATAAAGAAAATTAGCCAATAATAGATGGAAAAGGGAATATACAGCATGGGAACGATGAAAAGAAAAAAATTATTCAAGACTACTATGAAAAACTGTACTCTCAAGAAGATATTCTAGAAGAAAAAATTGAACAGTATCTACAAAAGACAAGACTACCACAGATACCTGAAGACATTGAGACAATGTTAGAAGGGAACATAACCATGATGGAATTAACAGAAGCCTTGAAGAAAACAAATACAGGAAAAGCACCAGGCCCAGATGGTCTACGGCGGAATTTTACAGGACCTTCCAGGAAGTGTTAAGCACTCCCCTTCTAGAAGTGATGAATGAAGTCTTACTAAAAAAGAGAATACCTGAGACATGGTTGGAAGCTTATATTACCCTAATACCTAAAGAAGAAATGGATCTACAACAAGTTAAAAATTATAGACCTATCTCATTGTTGAATTCAGATTATAAAATTTTGCTTCAATTTGGCAGAAAGAATGAAAAGAATGAAAAGATATTAAATGAATTTATCCACAGGATCAAAATGGATTTTGCCAAAACGACAAATCAAGCAAAATGTGAGAATAATTTTAGATACTTTGGAGTATTATGAAACACATCCTGAAAAACAGATGGCACTGATGTTTTTAGATGCTCAAAAAGCATTTGACAATGTGAACTGGCGGTTTATGATATTGCAAATGATGCAAATGGGCTTTGGAAAAAACTTTATACAAGCTATTGAGGCAATATATAATAATCAAACAGCAAAGATATTGGTAAATGGAGAGCTGACAGAATCTATAGGGATAAGAAAAGGAACCAGACAAGGTTGTCCTCTGTCGCCCCTACTGTTTGTTTTAACACTAGAAGTACTGAATAGAGCTATCAGAGAAGATGAAGAAATAAAAGGAATGAAAATTAAAAAAGAAGAATATAAACTACAGGCGTTTGCAGATGATTTGGTATTCATACTAGAGGATCCACTTAAATCAGCACCTAAGTTGATAGAACAAATAGAAGAATATGGAATGGTGGCAGGTTAAAAATTAATAAAGACAAAACAAAGATCCTAACAAAGAATATGTTAGCAAAACGCAAGAAAGATTTAGAAGATTTATTAGAGATCAGATTGCAAATAAAGTTAAATATTTGGGAAAATATATAACACCAAGATGCAGTACATTGAAAGAAGATAATTATATAAAACTCAAACAGCAGATAGCGACAGATCTTGAAAGATGGGAAAATATGCAATTATCTCTTATTGGCAGAATATCGACAGTTAAGATGAATGTTTTACCCAGAATTTTATATTTATTTCAGACAATTCCAATTAGACTTGGGAAAGAATACTTTGAAGATTTAAATAAAATCACATCAAAATTTATATGGCAGGGCAAAAAGCCAAGAATCAAATTTAAGCTATTACAAGATGCAAGGTCAAGAGGGGGATTTCGCACTACCAAAGGGAATTGTATTATCAAGCTGCAAGTCTGATGTGGGTGAAAGAATGGATAACATTGAGAAATAATAGATTGTTAACTTTAGAGGGTCATGATTATTACTAGGATGGCATGCTCTTATGGTATAAGGGAACTAAAAACAAGGATATTTTAGAAGACACTATGTTCGAGAAGCTTTATTTTTAAATTGGGAAAAAACTAGAAAACAACATTATATACAAATTCCATTATGGGTATCTACTATTGAAGCTTTTCATATGCAATAATATACAAGAAGGAACAAACAGTTAGATATGGAGAGATTTTAAATGAAAAGGGTGAACTCAAATCGATGCAAACACTACAAGAACAAGGTATAAAAAGGAATTGGTTTCATATTTGCAAATACAATCTAGATATGATGAGGATGTTAAGACTGAAGGGATTTATAAAAAACCAACTGAATTAGATAAAATCTTGATGGGCACGAACGAAAAAATGATTAAAAAACTTTATGGTTATCTATTAGAAGTTAGAATGGAAGAGGAGCAGGTTAAGGAAACAATGATTGCTTGGGGGGAAAATTTTGGTTATGGGATAGATCTAGAGAGATGGCAAACACTGTGGGATCAGAATTATAAAATGACAATGTCAACTGCATATAAAGAAAATTTGTATAAGATGTTTTACAGGTGGCACCTATCCCGAGAAGGATTGCAAGAATGTTCAAGGATAAATCGGATAAGTGTTGGAAATGTCATCAGATACCTGGCTCCTACTACCACATGTGGTGGACTTGCGCTGATGCTAAAAGATACTGGACTAAAATCCACATGTGGTTGGAAAAAATGACACAACAACATATAGACTTGAAACCTGAGATATTCTTGTTGGGAATTGTACCAGAGACATTTAACAAAGAACTGAAATATTTGATTGTTAATGTACTGACAGCAGCTAGAATTGTATTTGCTAAAAACTGGAGAAATGATAAGACACCTACGCGGAGGGGAAGTGATTAAGAAGATTTTGGATTGTGCCGAAATGAGTAGATTAACATTTGAAATTAGGGATCAAGAAGAAAGCAGTTTTATAAGATATGGAATATGTTCTATCAATGGTTAGACAAAAAAGTTTGGTAATGTATTTTGGGAAATAAAGATAGATAGAACTGTTGAAACAATATAGAGATTATAATATGATAAAGGATTAATAATAATGATTATAGTTTTCCTTTTTGTAATATTGAGTATGAATAATGAGGGGTAGGCACTGTGATTTTTGACCGACCGACATACTTGAAATTGATATGGATCTATGTGTTGTATGTTTGTTTGTTATGTTTGTGTTTTTGGAAAAATAAAACTTTATAAAAAAAAAAACAGTTAAGATTAGAATAACCAAAGGCCACTTCCATTGGGACTCTCCATGCTAAATATGTTCAGTATTGTTTCTAGATGCTCTACAAATGCCTGTGGCTTTTCATATATACATAACTATTACTGTAGATAATGTAGAGAATTGTTAAAACCTCTGCCTGTTGTCCATCATTCATTTTCTACCTCTTTCTGCCTTGGCCTGTTTTTTGTCCCATTTTGTCACTATTTTTGATCTTTGCTGATGTTTAATAAACATCTAGTTAGCTGAACTGTGCCATGACCTAGATGAAAGGATTGGCTGGGAGTATGTGAGTGCAAATTAAACAAGCTTTTATTCAGTATAATATTTAAATGAATAGAAGGGGATCTTTTGCAGGAATACTCTACCTGCATGCAACTGTTGGGCACATTTTATTTGAAACTATATTCTTGAAGGTAGGACTGAGATTGTGAGTTTTATATATAGCTTTATAGGTAATAAACAACATTACTGTCAACTCATAAAACATTTTGTATACATGTTTTATAGTTGACAACAGAAAGAAGGGAGTTCAAAGAGCAGGCAGCAGTGGGAATCGAAAGACATTCCATCATATTTTCTTCAAAGACTGATTAGATGGACGAACCTTTGCCAGAAAAAATCTAATGGACAGCATATTGATGACTCTTGGCTATGGACATTTTTCGTTGGATGATACACCCAGAGGGGTAGGGGGGAAAGCAGAATAAAGGGGGGTGGGGGACAGTGGAATTAGTATCTCAGAGTTGGCTATGCCCAGGTAAATACCAGATGTAGAATGTTAACTTCAAATAAATCTTATTTAGTTTTGGGAGTGTGGCTTGAGGCTCATGATTTAATTGGAGTAACTGCCAGAGTCCTGACAATTACATATGGAAACATAGTGATAGTTACGTTATGTGATAAAATTGGGTCCAGCCCATTATCAAAAGGATAACTGTTTTCTAGACCAACTGAAGTTTCTAGACATTGCTGATATTGGTACTTCCTTCTTTTTTTCCCATCAAGTGACACAGCATATGCAACTGCTTCTATGCTCTCTAGGTCACACATACACTAAGAAATGCAGAGATGCAACGTAAGGGGGAAATAGAAACATTTACACAAAGATAATACATTTGTACTTTCCTAATTAGGACCTTACCAACACGTATTTACAAACAACACACATATCCAGATGCTTATTAATCTCTCGTGGAAATATATACTCAGTACTTGCTAGGCAGAAAATGCAACTGCCTCCTATGGCCACAGTGGTAAAGGGAATAAAAAATACTTAAGTAAGGCTCCTACCTTTTTAATTTGGACAGCAGTTCAGTCTTGGTATATTCATCCTGGGCATCACTGATTTTCATACTGAGGTTGAATATTCTGCTGCTTCTCTCCATTCCCACCAAATGTCTGGTATGCCAATCTATATTTGCTTTAAAAGCAAGCATTCTCTCATCCTCACATGAGCATTCATGCTTTCAGCATTAGCATAAAAACCTCAATAAAGTCTCAATATAATGAAAAAGGTAAATCACATTTCCATTTCTATTATTGATCTGTTAACTACAGTAATTAACCAACTGATAAACAGAGAACATATTCATTGGTTTCCTTTGTGCAGACTACTACATTATCATCAAAAACTTCTGAGGTTCAGCAGTGTGACACTTTAACAATAAGACTCAGACTGTCATTGCAATACTTGTGCAACTATGACATGTTGAAGGAATAAAGCTCTGAGACAAGAATCAGTGGGGGGGTTTATTAGGAAGAGTTGTTATTTCATTAGAGTGGATACTTTACAGCCACTGAGAGAGTAGCAAGTATATCTTGACTCAGAAAGCAAGGAGAAAAAAATTAAGATTTTAAACCATGGAGCATACATGGCCCTTTTCTTCTCTATACAACAACAAGTGAAAGTATTGTATTGTGTTTTTCTTTCTGCAGTAACTATACAAATCTTGTTTAGTTCTATTTTGAATAAAAGGTTAAGCATTTGGAAGGGTGAGGTTTACTGTACATCCATATGAAATCTTATAGCTAGTTCTGCCGACTTTACCCTCGTCACTATGTGAAATAAGGCAATCATATCACCCCAAACCTCAAAGGCTAGGGAAACCAGAAAAGAAGCAATGAGTAATGAGTCCAGACATGTGGAGTTTTACTTAGACTTTCTGTTATTCCTGAAATACTGCTACTAGCCTCTAGTACCACAGAATTCTTCACTGAGTTCTGACTGATGTTCTGTCTGACAAACAAATAATTCAAACTTAAAAATCCAATATCAATTAACTAGGAAAGGTAGGAGGCAACAGTCTAGAATTTAAACCCCAGGATATAGAACTTTATGTAAGCTTTGATTTTGATGTACTACACATCTATGTGAAGGTAACTTCATTCATTTTACAATAAAGAGACCGATCTTATCCAGTTGTATCTGTATCTTCTGAGTAAAATAGTTTTGAATAAGGCATTAATTATTTAGTGAACTGTGATTGAAGATTGTGCCTGGTGTGAAAAACAAATGATCTCTAATCTCAAAAAATGAATGAATAAATACATAAATAGTAAATAATTAATAGGAAATAAAACAATGTAAGGCCAGTGACAGAGTCATAACTTGAAAAATTGCCAAATCTCAAGAGATTTTGATATTTTTTTATGACATATTGCAAGACTGGGAAAAGGCAACATGTGATTTCAGATAATGCTGTATGAGAATTGGAAATTTCTGTTGATATAGGTCTCTAAAGACAATGTTTATCTTGCTTTGGAACCAGTACCAATGATCAGCTTCAGGACATTTCTGGACCCATAGTGGCTCTAAACTATGGACTGGGAATCACTGTTTTCATAAATAGACTAAAAATAAGCAATTGACAGTATTAATATCAAAGAACATGTAAATGTATTGTGTGTGTGTGTGTGTGTGTGTGTGTATGAGAAAAAGGGGGGGAGAGATAGACAGACAGCAAATGTATGTATGTATGTTTTTTCTACAAGAAAGTTAAAGTGATATTCATTCTGAAAAGCTGCTAAAAATATTTGAAATCTGTCAAAGGAATGCTCTCTTATCCTACATTTCTAAAGTTTTACAAATTGGTGGTTCTCTTCTTCTCTAACTTTTTAGCTTACAACTAATGTATTTATATAAACTGTAACTCTAATTAAAAGTGGCTGCGTCGGTCTCCTTTTCAAAGTTGCTTCCTTCCTTTTGCAATTAATTTCTCTTTTCAAAACATGGACATCTGTGTTGTCCTTAAATAAGCACTACCGAGGTAACATAGGCAAACATTAAAATTCAGAATATAGCAGTTTGAAAACTTGTTTGTCTTGGTTGCCTACAGCTGGTAATTCACTGATGTATGCATATCAAAATGCATATTAGGATTATATAGATTGTAATTTTTTTATAACTTCCATGAATACTTTCTTTGTTTTGTCCTTAAATAAATAAGCATGTTTTTTATTTTGAAATATAATTGTCCTGGTAATGTATAAATAAGAAAATATTAGAACACCTTCAGCAAGCAGAATTTTTTTTTTGAATAATTTTACAACATACCCCATGTGATTATATTACTGTGGGACCTGAATGTAATATTTGAAAGTAAACAACTGAAATTTGCCAGCAGATATAAAATGTATTCAGTACTTTTAAATATTGAAGGTATTTTAAAAGTCATTGGAAGACAGGGTAGAAGGTAAGGATCAGAACTTTCATAAATAGAAATATTTCAATTATTCTCCACCACCAAATAAAAAATACACAAAGCTACTCACTCAATATACTGGCAGAGTTTACACACTGTAGTAGGATCTATTGTGAATTGTTTAATTTTGGCTTTGTGGTTTGTGAATTGTAGAAAGTTAGCACCCACCCCTCTCCTAGAAGAATGAAATATTCTAGAAAATATTAAAAAGCAGAATATTATTTTTCCCTGGATGAGAAAAGGAGAAACATGTTTTTAAAGACAAAGCAGCTCCCTGCAGCTCCCTGCCTCCCCTTCCCTCTTCAGCACCAGGGTGATGGGATCAGGACATGATAGGATTAGCCCTCTACCCATCTCACCACATGGCACCTGAGAAGATTTTACCACCCAGCAGAATTCAACCAAACTTAGCACACAGACAACCTACAGAGCTAGCTATGACCCCTGACAGCAACCAATCAGGATACTCTTCCTGTGCTCCAGGAAGTTCAAAGCCCAGAGAGAGCATAAAATCCAGGGACTCTCAGCATCTCTTCCCTTTTCACTTCAGTAGCGCCAGGGAATGTGATCCTGTTCGCTATTAAACAATATTTCCAAATAGCCTCCATGTTTCCAGTGTCTTTTTCCCTACTTGGAACTGAACCCACAAGGATATTTCTTCCAACAGAGTTATGATTTAAAGTTTAGTGCAACCCATTTTTGTGGCCATTATAGCATCACCAATATTATGTACTAAATATAATAGCATTAATTTTTTAAATAAAACTAAGTTTCATCGGTGAGGAAAATGTTGAATTTCACACTAACCTTTAATTATGTTGATTTTATTTTATTGGGAATTCAGTAATTTATTTGAAATAGACTACAAGGTGACCCACCTATCTCCTTTCTTCAAATTGCTTTTTTAAAAGATGTAACTTTTTAAAAAGATGTAACGAGTCCTTTCGGAGACGGGGCGGCATACAAGTTCAATTATAAATAAATAATAAATAAATAACTCCAGTAATTTAATTATATTAAGTAGGCATCATACTGGCATCATATAGAAAAAACAATGCTTTCATATGAAAAGCTTTTTAATGTTATGCATATATTGCTCCCTATTAATGCATTTAAGGTGAGCGTAATAACAATAGATAACAAAGCAGGCGTTTGTGGCTTAAATTTGAATAACACAGCACTTTAAAAATTAATCTCATGAAAAATAATAAGAGTGATCCATGGATAGAACTTTAGCCTTATGACTATAGGTGACAGGCTGTTTGGTAAATAATTTACAGAGAGTCTCCTCTCCTATCCATGGGCATTGCAAGCTCATTCTATTAACCTTAATAGGTTTGCTTTCAAAGTGTTTTACTTGGAAGATTAAAATATAAACACTGTAATATGTCAGCCTAGAGGGAAACCAAACCAGTAAACAGAAAAGTGAATTCAGTGTATCATATTTTGTAACATGAACGATATGACAGCCTCTGCATGATGAGGCAAACTTTCTGTTTTTGATTATACAACAATACAATGGGAATACATGACATTTAATATTTCAGAAGATAAGAATACTGAATATTTAATCCAGTATTCTGTTTTTCTACAGGCCAGTATGATATCTATGGAAAACCCATCAACAGGACATAAATTGCCAATCGTGTTTACTTAATATATTGGAGATAGTTCATAAATATTGCGATTACTAGCTGTTGATATCCTTATTCTCCTGTTGATGTTTTTGAATACTTTCATGTTCTCTTTTCACAGAAATTAATAGGACAAAGTGAAAAGTCCTGTGCAAAGAAAGTTCAGAGCATTGTTTTGTTTGCCATTCTGAAAGGCTTTTTAAAAATTAACAATTGCAATAGTGGTGTCTAGAAAATCTGTCTAAAATTCTTCAACATTGTAATTTAGCAATAAAACTAAACTTAAATATTTGATAAGTCATCAGCATTGATTTCCTGTGCAGTGCAGAGGTAATATCATGCCTCCTTTTTTCTATCGGTTCTGCATGTTTTAATAGTAATGCTATGCAACACTTCTGACTGGAGTTCTAAACAGATGATTCAACACACATGCGAAGTGTATGTACTTGAAAATATATTTATATCCCAGGTGCTACAAAGCAGCTTTCTTACTCAAATCCAAAGTGTTTCACAGTTCTATTGTATACTCATCTCTTTCCATGGTGAATCTGAAGTAAACAAGAGAACAGGTACCTCCAAAATTTGTCACCACAGCAGTTACCATTTCTTTTTCCCTGCATTGATTTATCATATGCTATCAGTCAATATTGATTTATCAATCTGAACTGGTCTCTCCACACATCTTTCTTAGTGAAGCGTGCAAACCAGCATCTGCATTTCCTGTGTCGGATGAGGAAAGCACAACTTTCTCCTTCTGGCCACTTTTTACAGAGGCACAATTGAGAGCATTTTAACAAACTGCATCACTGTTTGTTTGGTGGCAGCAGTGCCTCAGATGAAAGATCCATATAGAGAATGGTAAGGAAGCTAAGATTATAAGAAGCCTGCTTATTCAGGATATTGCTTATATGTGCTATTGTTCTTACAGCTCTAAGCATTGTTAGAGACCCTACACACCCACTTCATGGCCTGTTTATGTTGTTCCTCTCTGGGAGGAGGTTTCAAAGTATTTCTAGCAGGACTACTAGATTCTGTAACAGCTTTGTTCCCTAGGCCATCCGTCTGGTAAACTTGCAAGATTCATATATGCATAATTTTGTAATTATATATATGCATATTTTTAGTTATTCTGTCATGTTTATGTAGTGTATATTGGAGATGGTGACCCTTTGAGAGCTATATGTAATAAAATTTCATTTTAATGTATGACATTAGTGTACATTCAAAGTGATAAAGTTGTTCTAATTCAGAAGCTAATTCAGAAATTATAATATGTCATCAAGTCAGTATTGACTTTTAGCAATTACGTGGATAAATGTTTTTCCAGGAAAAGCTGTCTCCAACTTGGTCCTTCAGATTCTCCGGTGCCATGCCCATTGTTGCTGTAATTGAGTACAATCACCTTGCTGCCGATCTTCCTCTTCTTATCTTTCCACTCACCTTTCTCAGTGTATTATTAAATTAAAATCAAATCAAACCAATATCCACTAGCTCTCTAGTTCTTCTAAGAAAACTAAGTATTATAAATTTCTCTGAGAAGCTTCATCTTCACACAATGTGTCCAAAATATGATAATTTGAGCCTGGCCACTTATGCTTTCAGTAAGAACTCTGGAATTATTTCTGCTATGATTCATTTGTTTATTTGTTTTTGGCTATCCATAATATTTTCAGGAATATTCTCCAACACCAAAGTTCAAAAGCACCAATATTTTTTTAACTTTCTTCTTCAGAATCCAGCTTAAACTTATATTGTCCAATGTTTCATTGCTACTTTGCCATTGCTAAGCTGAAGTGTATTTTTTGATTTGTAATTCTTTTAATTTTAAATTGATCCTAAAAGACAACACTACCAACAGTCCAATATTTTTATTGCTAATAAAGACTGATTACTGTAGCTTTTGTGATTAATTTAGTCTCTTTATATTTACCAATCTTAAACTCCTTGTCTTTATTAGTAGTGATTGTAGATCATTCACTCTGAGTTTCAGCTATCAAAATATTATCATTATCATCAACAGATTTGGAATGATATGATGGAAATGGAATGTTCTGGAATTCTCATTTTCCTAACCATTCCACAGTTTGATTTATTTGCCATAATCAAAGGTCTTTCTATAATTAGTGGAGCATATACTGACATATTTATAGTGTTATGTATGCAGGTTTGAATGTTAGTGGTTAAGTTTGAACTGTTCTTGTAAAATGTCAGAAATGATTGGTTTAAAAAGTGCGGGAAAACCCTGCACTCTGATTGGCTGGCAACTGCGGCTGCTGGCTATAAGTAGCAGCCGCAGCCCAGCCAAATCGGGTTCGTTCTGAGCTGTAGTCACTAATAAACAAAGAGCCTGAAGCACTCCGCGTCTGACTCTTCATGCAAACTTAACACTGGCGACGAAGGTGGGATCCTTCCCAAAGAGAAGACAACGCGGAGAACAAGCTGAGAGAGATGGCTGTGCTGAACACCCCCCCAGCCCCGTTCGATCCGACGGCAGAAGACTGGGATCGTATGCAGATCGTTCCAAATGTATTGGAGGGAAACGATCTCGCCGACATTTCCGACAAGCGGAAGAGGGCGGTCTTTCTCACCCACTGCGGTTCGGCCATTTTCAAGATGGCGAAGGCATTGGCGGGAGCTGCAGACGTGAAGGTAATGGACTGGCCCGACTTAGAAAAGTTATTAAGAGCCCATTACGCGCCACAAGTATCATGCCTCATTAAGAGACACGAATTCTACCGTCGGGATCAAGGGGAAAGCGAAAATGTTAATGACTTCATGGCAAGTTTAAGGGACATTGGGGGTGCATGTGAATTTATCAACTTAGAAGAGGCCATGCGCGATCGATTTGTTCTAGGCCTAAAAGACAAGGTTTTGCAGAGCAAATTATTAATGAAACCTAAGATCACGCTTAAGGAGGCATAGAAGAAGCTTCTTCAGCGGAAGCTACCAAGTCCCGCAGCAGCCATGAAGAAAATTAACAAGGCCGCAAGCCATCCTGATGTGGAAAAATCCACAACAACCCATTGCGAGCAAATAGATTCTGATTCAGACTGTAGTGAGGTGGAGGAAGGAATTTATAGACTCAGAATGGAGAAGAAAAGGAAAGACCTTGGAAGAAAGAGGCAAGATTTTATTGCAGAGGTTGTGGGGGGGCAACCTGCACTGAATGCAAGTTTTTGATACCATCTGCCTCCGTTGTGAAAAAAGAGGTCACCTAGCAAGAGTCTGCAAATCATCCAGAACTCCACCAAGCAGAAAGAAGTTTCCTGACAAAGAATTCAAGCCTAACAACTTCAGTGAGAAAATGGGGCGCAACACAGAAGCAAATGGGAAGAATGAAACTCATCAAACAGTCACCATTGGTCATTCTTCTTCCCTCAAGAACAGAAAAGTACATGTGAAGGTACTAATTGAAGGAAGGCCTTGCCAAATGGAAGTGGACTCAGGCTCATATTTATCTATGGTGTCATGGGACACTATTCACAGACTACTCCCAACATTCAGAAGAAGCATTTCAAGAAGCAAGCACTGACTCTTAAAGACTACCAGGGAACAAGATTCCAGTAGTTGGAACAAGAGAATTCAACGTGAAGTTCAAAGGCCACACCAAACGCTTTCCCTGACCATCGGGACAAGGATCGCCAAGCTTGCTGGGACTTGAGTGGTTCAATCCACTAGGCATGAGGTGACTGGCATCAATCACGTGAGCAACACTGAATGGGAGGAGGCCTTGAAGTCTGAGTTTCCAGAGGTCTTCAGCGACGGATTGGGCAAGTATATGGGGACCCCTACACTTTCAACCTAGATCCCAAGGTGCCACCAATTGCTTAAAGCCCAGAAGGGTCCCATTTGCCTTAAAGGAAAAAAATGATGCACAATTAGATAAACTAATAGCTCAAGGAGTTTTAGAGCCCACTGACCACTCCAGATGGGAGACACCCATAGTCACACCAGTCAAGACTGATGGGTCAGTGAGAATCTGTGGAGACTATAAAGGGACATTGAACCATGCGCTTCACAGAGCGCATATCCAGTTCCAGTGGTGCATCATTTATTACATTCACTTGGCAGGGGCACAGTCTTTGCCAAATGGATCTGGCCCAGGCATATCAACAACTAACAGTTGATGATGCCACTGCAGAGGCCCAAACCATTGTGACTCATAGAGGTGCCTTCAAATGTAAAAGGTTACAGTTTGGAGTAAGCGTGGCACCAGGCATCTTCCAAAGCCTTATGGAAAGGATGCTCCAAGGACTGCCAGGGGTAGTGCCTTACTTTGATGATGTGTTAATCTCTGCTGAAAATGACAATTACAAGAGAGACTCAGAGAAGTCCTTACCAGATTCAAGAAAGCGGGGTTAAAAGTCAAGGAAGAAAAATGCACTCTTAGAACTGACAAGGTTGAGTTCTGGGCTATATGATTGACAAGCATGGCATCCACCTACAGATGCCAAGGTTCAAGCAATCAAAGAAGCCCCTAGACCAAAATGCAAAACAGATTTGCAAGCTTCCTTGGACTTATTAACTTTTATCACATGTTCCTACCTCAGAAGGCAACCATTGCAGAACCATTGCACAGATTGCTTGACAAAAAGTCTGTTTGGGTCTGGGGCAGGAAGGAACAATCAGCATTTAACAGTATTAAAAGACTAATCATGTCTGATGCTGTACTCATACAGTTCTCTGAGAATTTACCTGTTGTACTGACTTGTGATGCATCCCCCTTTGGAGTGGGGGTTTTTGAGCCACAGGCTTCCCAGCGGGGGGAAGCCCCTATTGCATTTTACTCTCAACCTTGACCAAAGCAGAGAGGAATTACAGCCAATTGGACAAGGAAGCATTGGCAATTGTTGCAGCTATCAAGAAATTTCATGAGTATTTATATGGGAGAACATTTACCATTGTCACAGATCACAAACCTTTGTTAGGCATTGTGGCAGGAGACAAACTACACCCACTATCCTGTCACCAAGAATGCTGAGGTGGACTGAATTTCTTGCTGCTTATTCATACAAACTTATCCACAAGCCTGGCAAGGACATTGGACATGCTGATGCCTTGAGTCGTGCCCACTCTTCTCACAAGGAGGACTTTGAACCTGAGGCACACACCTTTTTCCTAGAAACTGTGCCAAGCTTCCAGTACACGCTGCTGAAATTGCCAGAGAGACTGCCAAAGACACTTTATTGGCTCCTATTATAGGCTGGATTAAGAAAGGTTGGCCTCTTCAAGATCTACTCACCTTGCCCAACCTTTTAAGTCCAGGCAAACTGAATTATCTGTATTAAGAGGATGTATTTTGTGGGGTAACAGGGTGGTTATTCCTGCAAAACTGCAAAGAGAGGTTTTGGAAATGTTACATGAGGGTCATGCTGGTATTGTAAGGATGAAAGGATTGGCCAGGAGTTATGTATGGTGGCCAGGTATTGACAAAATGGTTGAAAACTGGGTTGCATCTTGTCCCAACTGCCAGGTAGTCAGGCTGCCCCACCTCTCACCCCCAAACAGGAATGGGAATGTCCTAGGGGCCCATGGTCTAGGATTCACATTGATTTCGCTGGCCCTACCAGAGGGCACACCTTCCTTATCATAGTAGATGCATATTCCAAATGGCTAGAGGTAATCCCTATGGCATCCACCACAACTGATGCTGTCATCAAGCAACTTAAAAAGCTTTTTGTAACCCACGGGTTACCTGATGTTCTTGTCTTTGACAATGGCCCTCAATTTACATCCAACCCTTTTGAATCCTATCTAGCACAACTGGGTATCAGACATGCCCTGACAGCCCCTGGGCACCCTTCGGCTAATGGCCAGGCTGAATGAATGGTACGTTTTACCAAGGAAAAGCTTCAGCAATTGGGTCCTTGGGACATCACTGAGAAAGTTGAAAAACTTCTTAGTGTTCAGCACATCACTCCTAACCCATCAATTAACTTATCCCCAACAGAGTTGTTGATGGGTGGGAAACTTAGGTCTCCCCTTGACCGCCTTCATCCCACTTACGCACCCAACGCACCACTTGATTCCACTAGCAAAGTTCGCACGTTCAGTGTGGATGATTCTGTTTATGCTAAGAACCTTATGGGTGAGCCTTCATGGATTCCTGCTGAAATAACTCAAATCACAGGCCCTCGTTCTTACAGGGTACAAAAAGAGGATGGAGTCCTCTGGAGCAGGCACATTGATCAACTTAGATACAGGTTACCTCAGGAACATCGCAATTGTTCCTCTCTAGTTCCCATAACTAATGCTTTTCTAGGGGAGGGGGAGGAACATGAGGATAATCAGCAAGCAAGAATCAACCCCATGTGTAACGAGCCATTATGACAGGAACCATCCCAAAACCTGTCACAATGCCAAAATCTATCTTACAAGTGGAAGATTGCACATCACTACCTGACTTGGGTGCTGACATTGGGCGGAGATGGGTTGGGGGAGAGAGACCAGATTCTAACAATCAAACAGGTCTTCTTTCACAGGAAGTCCAACTAGGAAATGTCAACAGACACATTTCCCCTCTCACTGGTGAGAACGTTAAAACCACTGAACCCGAAGGTCTCAACGTTAAACGTAAGAGCCCCACCTATTTAAAAGAATACATTAGATAGGTTGGGGTTTGGTATGGACTGAACCTAGTGGGGAGGGGTGTTATGTATGCAGGTTTGAATGTCATTGGTTAAGTTTGAACTGTTCTTGTAAAATGTAAGAAATGATTGGTTTAAAAAGTGTGGGAAAACCCTGCACTCTGATTGGCTGGCAACTGCGGCTGCTGGCTATAAGTATCAGCCGCAGCCCAGCCAAATCGGGTTCGTTCTGAGGTGTAGTCACTAATAAACAAAGAGCTTGAAGCGCTCCGTGTCTGTCTCTTCATGCAAACTTAACACATAGTATATTTTAGTTTCTCAATTATAAAGTATACATAAGTTCTTGTTCTTAATCTTTTCTAGAGTCAGCTTGAAATCTTTCTTTTCACATAGTTATAATCTTCAAAAGATGACCCTTATTATTATTTTGCTAGGTTGTGAAATTAATTAAGAATACTATACAAATTTTTGCACACTCTGTAAAGTATCCTTTATTGGCATATCAGTGTAGAATTACTTCTTCGAATCTGTTGACTACTGTGTTCTCCAAATGGTTGTCATAGATTAATAAGAATCTTTACCAATCATTCCTCAACTGCTTGCCATATTTCTGTATACATTCCATTATTTCCTGTTGATTTCTAGCTTGATAATGACCTGAAATGCTGATATAAATTTATCTTCCAGTTCTGGAAACAATGAAAAGACTTTGATTGGCAAAAACAAGTAATTCTCCTGCTTCGTTCTTCTTTCCTAGACTATGCACTCCAACTATGTTTTCCTCCTTAATACTTCCAATTTTGCATTCCTTATCTTGCTTGCATATTTTATCCATTTTTCCTTGAATTTAACCATAAAACCCACCAATCTCCTCTTCTGCAGTGTAGTTGGAGCATAAACTTGGGCAATTAAATTAAAAGACTGTTGATAAAGCTAATTGATATTATTTAGCCTCTGACTGCATTGTACCCAAACACTGTTTTTTTTTGGTAAAAGTTTTATTTGGGTTTTCACAAAACATAATACAAATAAAATATCTTTTTTGAGAGCAGCGTGATTCCAGGTTATCACATCTCCATACATAATCTCAGTTACATATTCATCTTTGTATTCAATTTCATATCTTGTCACTATTTTACCAATTTCTCAATAATTTTTCCCTTCCCTTATTTTCCTCAACCTTATTTATAATTATCTAATTCCTTTCTAATTCAACTACATATCTTTTTCTAAATTTCTATATCTTTCTAGTCATTATATTTGTACTTTTGTCTGTCCTGTTTACAATTTCATACATTCTTTTTCCATCATCATCCCGAAAGGGGAAAAAAAAATTTCCCTCCCCTTCCAGGCATTGAAAAACAAGGTTTCCCCTATGATTAACCAAGTAGAGTGTGTCACCTTTATATCTTATAATTGTTATCCTTTCAAATCTCATTAAACATTTAATTTATACCTTATACAATTATAACGTTCAGTTTCTAATATCTATTTTATATCATATAACTCTTATCAACCGAATTCCGCTTGGTACTTTCCCTTAAAAATACACACTAAATTCTAAAAAAAGAAAAATTATATAACAATAATGAATAAAATGGTTATTCTATTCAAATTCATTCTGACAACTGATATTGATTCCATTATAAATCTTTTACATTTCTTTTCAATTGCATTTTATAAATCATTAAAAACAATTAAAGTATTTTCATTTCTTCCTCTTACTCCCTATTCTTCTACTTTTATTCCCTTTTTTATTTCATTTAATTATTAGCAAACATTCCATTACATAACAATACCAGTTTTGTCTTTTACTTTAATTACCTATGTTTCATATTTTCTAGCTTGTTATTATTTCCAATATAACAACACTACGTCTTGTACTCTTGCAGAATCCTCTCTTTTAATTTATATTTTTAACCATTATCTTTATGTCTTTTAATCCTTGTACATTTCCCGTTTCTTTATTTCCTGTTTCTGACCCTTATAATTTCTTTTCCTTTTTATCGTTCCCCTCTTTTTCTCACTACCCTTTTTGTCCCCCCCTCTCTGATTCTCCCCTCTGTAATCCTCTCTTCTGCTTCTTCCTAATGTTATATTTACTTTTCAGACTATTCTCTTTTTGTTGTTTCCTCAGATCTTGAATTTTTAACTCCCTTTCCCCCCTTTTTCCATTTTACCCCACATTGAATTGTTTGATCATTAAAGATGGCTTCTTCTTTGTCCAGCCCTTCTTGTTCTTCAAGCATTTCTTGTTGTTTTTCATAGTTCAAAATCTCCATTTCTAAGAATTGAAGTGCGAAGCCAAAGGATCCTCCTCCCTCTTGCGACTATTCTTTTATTTTTTTAAGTTCCATTTTTAATTCCTCAAGGAGTATTGCCATTTTAAGCACTTTTAAACAACCACCCTTTTAATTTTAATTCAAACCACTAAAAATCCAACACCCAAAATTTCAAAAATCACCAAATAATCCAAAACTATTTCTTCTTGCTTCTTTTTTTTCCCTTTCCCTTTCTGGGGGCTCTGTTATCTTGTAACAAAGTTTCAGTTACAATATATCCTTTGGAAGTCTTGTTAAAATTTCACAGTTAATTCTTTTTATTTCCAGGTGGCACTCTCTGTTGTTTCCAAGTCCACCCTTTCTTTTTCCCTCCACTTTCCTCCTTTTGAAGACTTTAGAATATCCAGAAAGTCTTTATTTTCCCTTTGACTCTTTAATTTCAGCTTAAAATTGCCTGTTAGTGTCAAAGTAAATTAACACAAATTTCTTACTTAAATCTCTTCTTTTTAGCATTCAAAGCCAATTGCAACTGTCCATGTGAGAAAGAAAAAAAACTTTTTTCTTTTCCCTCTCTTCTCTGCCACTTTAAAAATCTTCTTTTAGGAATAACCCTCTTAATAATTTTAGTTCCAGGGTACCTTGCATAGATGTTATCTCTGCTTAGCCCGGTCTCTCAAGCTCTCCCCTTTGTCTTCCCTCCTGCTCAATCTTGTCCAGTTGGGTTCCTCTTTGAGGTAGCTATTTCTGACCACCGCTGCAACTGCCTTCGGGAAAGGGAGTAATGGCCAGCTGAGGAGGAGATATGAGGCTCCCCTCGACTCATCTGGCAGTCTCCCCCCTCTTTGCCACCTCTACAGGGTGGCTTCAGCCCCGAATCCAAAGCATCAGTGCGCTCCAGTGGTGAGCACGGATCGAAACCGCGCACAATCGCGGATCTTGATCCGTCACTGAAGAAACCCAAACCGGAAGTCCCGAAGCACTGTTCTTATTATAGTTTTTGCTATTGTTATTATGAAAGCAACATTGTTCCCTCTTTTTGTTTCATGTCCTGAATAGTAAATATTCTGATAGTCTGACTGAAAGTTCCAGTCTATTTCAATTTGTTGATGCCTAAAATGTCAGTGTGTTGTCAATTTGTTTCATTTTTTGGGTTGAAAGATGAAACATTCATTTCCATGTTTATATTTCTTATATTCCAATGTAATTTTGTTTTTGCAGTTTCTGATTTTCTTTTTTTGCAGTGACATCTAGATATATCAAAATTTTTTAATTTAACTGTATCATAAACACTATTACTTTTCTGAAAGATCTTGTCATCTACCTGAGAGTACCTCTGGCAAAAGATCATCAGTCACTATTTTATCTATCCATATAGTTTTCTAAAACACAGGAGTGGTTTACCATTACCTTCTCCTGTGCATTATGAAATGATGTCTTTGCCATCGTCATCCATGTTCAGCATCCTCCTGTACCATTCCTTCCTAATAAAGGTGCTTTAACTGGCAGGTGGGTGATCCTGGGTGATGCCAAGAGTATATAAACCCAAGGAACATCTTGGGTTTGCCCCCCGCCCCCCCCGCCCCCTGATTCTATGAGTACTCAGAATCAAGGAATTGAATGACTATTCAACGGGCTTTGAACAATCAATGACTGTTCAAAAATAAGTAATGGACAGCTGCTATGTAAACAAATCCTAGTATATATATGGGATATATAATAAGATGTTGTCCACTCATTGTG
This sequence comes from Naja naja, assembly GCA_009733165.1. NCBI lineage: Eukaryota > Metazoa > Chordata > Lepidosauria > Squamata > Elapidae > Naja > Naja naja. The sequence goes on along the minus strand of CM019155.1, from coordinate 80,748,449 downwards.
ATAAACTAATAAGTTCAGCAAATTGAGTGTAAAGCTGTACAAAAGGAAGGATCTATTTAACATTGTATTGCATGCTGTGATTGCAATGAGAGTCTATTTGTATAATGATCAGCAAATTCATTAATAAAGTAATTAAACCTTTTCTCCATAGTATTCTATTACGAAGACCAGAGTTTAAGCTTTTCCCTGATTGAAATTCAGGTTGAGAGGTAGGCTAAAGAATATAGTAGATAGTCTGTACCATGAGAAATAAAATAAAAACAGAACAACTTCAGGATCCAATCTGGATCAGTGATCAGGACCAGAGGTTTAGTCTTCTAAACTTTTGGACTTGTGCTGAAGCCCATCCTCTGGGAACTTCTCTCTCTTCAAAGAATGTATGCTTTGGGCTGTTTCATGCACAGTATTTATATGGTGCCTGGTAGAGTGTGGCTTTTTATTGATGATTGTGTATTGATGGATGGCTATTAAGTCATTGACTGTTGTTTCCTTGTGCTGCCAAGTCCTAGGTGCCTAAATAACTGTACGTGGTACTTAGAAGTCTAAGTATTTGGAAGACTAAAAGTCTTCTAGTCCTAGTGTCCAACCCAGATTGGATCCTGCAACATTATCTTGGGACATGTATATTTGCCTTCATTCATGACAGAACAATTTCATTAGCATATGAGCTTTATCTGAGTGGGGAGAAAGAACTTTTTTCTGACAGCTTTAAGATTTTGTTTTTGTATTTTTTAGCTGTTTATTTACAAACAATGACAGTGCTTTGACATTCGCATTATGCAGAAACTGTAGGGCAGATCCAGGAATGGATGTAGTTTATAATCTCAATGTATTTGATGGCATGACTCACATTTGAATTCCATAGTATCATTTTCTTTTCCTTATCAATAGTTGTATTGAATCTTTGCAGCTAAACTAATTAAATTAATGTAAATTACAGTCTCCAATAACATTATTTTCATTATTTCCATCTCATGTTCCTTCCAGTATTTGTAATACTGAAATTAAGTTTGTAGAATGGAACCATACTTTTATTCTGGTTGTCTGTAGGGAAAAGCCAGACATCTATTCCTAATTATTTAATTTAATTTTCTAGAATATCTGATATTATAATAAAAAATAAAAAACTTTTGAACAAGAAGTTCAGAATGACTCTATTAATTTTGGATTAAGTTTTGGATTAATTTTGGATTAAGATTAAGTTTTAAAAAGAGAATTTTCTTAGATCCACATATGGGATTAGGCAAAAGTTATAATCTATGCATGATTCTGGTAATAAAACCACAAGTCTATGCTACCACATTTTACAATGCCTTAAATCTAATTCAAAACAAATTCATTGGTCAGCCTTGTATAATTATTGCATATTGCATATGTACATAATTATTCCTTATTGATTTTTTTGTAATTCCTCCTGCCTAATTTGTTTTGGCCATGCTTAAAAGAGATTGTTAATGATATTCATGCATTCTGTACAAATTAGCAGATAATTCCAGCAAAATTAGTTATTAATAGATTTATTTATTTTAAAAGTGTTTACAAATGTCAAATGTGATGTATCCTCATTAATCACATATATAATCAAGAGGCAATCTTGCCTAATAATATATGATATGTGGGAATCTTTTCCTGTGTAACCTCTCTCAGATTTGGTGTCAATGAAACACCATCATCAGGAAGTTACGTAGCAATACTGCTGTTAAAGGACCATTTTTCTTGCTTGTTCTATGACACAGGAGCACATGCACGCATGCACACACACACATATACACACACACACAGAGTGGGGGGTGGGCAGGAAGGCAGGCAGGTAGGCAGAATTTTAAACTGGAAATGCCTAGTGATTTTCCTCCCAAGTACTAACTAATCTTAATTTTTAAGCTCAGAGGATATTGGTTACTTGCTGTTTCTTGTTCCCTGCGAAAAAGCAGGATACAATAATTACTTAACAATACTAGAATGTCATTGCTACTATAATAGTAATTATTATTAGTCATGTACCAATTAAAATAATGTTAAACTCAGAATGGATTTAGGTGTAGTAATAATTTCCCTACTTCTCATTTGTAGAAAAAGAGATGAGGTTTTATTACATAGCTCCTGCCTTCATCTTGACTTTTTCAGGACTTTATTGCTGTATGTCTGGTCAACTGTATGCATTGCAGATATAGAAACAGGGCTCTTCCCTCTACAAACAGATTAATTTTGAGACAAATTCTGGGCTGCCACAACAGGGGATGGGCAAGCTGTGGGAACGGAAGAGTAGCGAAGGGAGTATAGCCACAACAATATTCTTTTGCCAGTGATCAAGGATGAGCTGCTGGCACCTGGAGAGGAGTGACTGGAATTTGGAGACAGGAGATTGATTGGCCAATGTGATCTGAGGATCACTAAATGTGGCAGGGTGTGAGTTTTAGTGTGGAGGGGAGAAAACGCGGGAATTCAGATTGGGGTTTTCTCCAGATGTGCCAACACGACTAATCTAATAAATTCTTACTTTGATGGACTTTGTCTTGGAGTTCTGAATTGTTTGGAGAGTTTACTCGGAACACTGACATTAACCCAAATCTGCATCTAAAGAAAATCCCAGTAGCTTCTCACAAAGCGGTGCCACTGTCTGGGTCCTGAGCCCCGAGTGCACCCCAAACTAATGGGGTATGTAAAGACTCATGGAAGATAGAGCAGGAAATGGTGATCCCTGACAAATCTACCAGATCCACAGAGCTACTGGATCTGCTTCAGAGGATGTTTGTAGAGCCCTTTGCTATCCATCAGTTACTACAGTAGCTGAAACAGAGGCAGTGGAGGCCAAGCTCCGGAGGCCATCTGATCCAAGGAGCTGGTCCTATGGCAGTCCCAACCAACTGAATCAGCTGCACAGCTAGAGTTGGAGCCCATGATGATAACCCCAGGGCCTCCGGGGTGGCGGGGCAAACCAAGCAAGTAGCAGCCTTTGAGTGGAAATCTTCAAGGCCCCTGGAACAGTCCAAGGAATGGAGGCTTCGTCATCACGAAGCCAGTTGCTTACAGGGTTACCCGAGAAGTTTGATTAGCTGAGTGTGGGACCCACTGCTCAGACATCTCCATATCTGATCCAGCCCAGTTGGACTCTAGCCCAGCCTACATTCCACTTTCCAGGCTCAGGGAGCACGGCAGTCCAAACCGGGGCTTCAGCTTCATTCCACTTGGCACTGGCTGGACCAAGGCTCAGCTTTCCACCTTGGACCCAATCAGTTGGAGCCGCGGCACAGCAGGCACAGTGGCCAGGTGACACCCTGGACCCATGGGGCTATCAAGCCAGGGGATGAACGAGAGGGCTACCAGGCCTGCCCATCATCTCCCACTGGCGCCTCCCAGATTAGCACCAGCTGACCAAATTCCACCCAGATGGGGCTTTTACCCAGGCCAGGGGTGGATCCAGTACCAGTGGATGCTGGATCCTGTCCTACCACCAATCCCACCAGCCACAGCAGCCCCACCAGCAGCTGCCCCACCACAGTTCCTGGCAACCTTTGATAGCACCTGGGAAAACTGGCCTATTTCCTAAACCGAATCTGGGCTCACATCGATTGATATGGGGCTCAATATAAGTCAGACCAAGACATGATCTTGATCATTGCAGATAATATGAGAGAGGGGGAAGTTACAAATTGGATTGCTTAATTCCATGACAAAGGAGCCCCTAAATTGGAAGATGTGGATGAATTTGTGCAGTCCCTAAGAGCCCGATTCAAGGACACAGGCAACCGGGAGGAAGCTGAGGCAGAAATCAAAGGACTGAAACAGCGCAGTCACCCCCCCCCCCCAGGAGTTTGTATGGGACTTTAGAAGAGTGGCTGGAAAATTACGAGATTGGCCTGAGTGACTCTTCTTCCACTACTTTAAAGAAGCTCTGGATCAGGACCTTAGGCAACCAAGCGCCTTCAGGGGGTGCCCAACCGAATGCAAGATTGGTACTGGATGGCAGTGACTATGAACTTAGAAATTCACCCCCACCAGAGATCTGTGCCAGAGAACCCCCCTAAGCGGCCATTGGGACAAGACAGGCCAGCAAGCCTCTGATAGAGAAGTGATCAGCGGCAGCCCCCGGAGTCAAGTGCTTCGGGTGCAGTCAGCAGGGCTGCCCAGCCTCGGAATGCCTCGCACTGACCCATATTGCTCGAACACCAGCTGCAGCTAAGCCGAAGAAAACTCCCCAATAGCTGCAAGATAACAGGAAGTTTGCTCAGCAAGCCATAGAGGTCCCCCCCCCTTGCACTCCGGTGAAGTGGGAACTCCGGCTCTGGAGGTTATTGACTTTTAACAGAAGTGGCGATGAAGACCCAATGGTAAGTGAAGCCATCCACCTTTTTGCCATAAAATCTCACATAGTGGTTCCCCGGACAAGAGCTCATGAGAAGCTAGAGGCCATAATAGACACTGGTTGCACCCAGTGCTTAATCAGTTCTTAGACTGTACAAAATTTAGAGATACAAATGAGAACACTGAGCTGCCTATCTGCTTTGAACAGGTAGATGGTTCACTAATTGGGCACTCATCCTTGGCTTGGCTTGGCTAGACAAAGGGACCCCACAATTACATGGGAAGACGGCTATCGTAAGATAAGGATAGGCATCGGGCCGCTATTACCCCTCCTGCAATCTGACAACCGGCCATCTTTGGAGCCCAGCGACCACAGCCAGAAAGAGGGAGTAACCTCTACAACAGAAATGCCACCCGGTTGCCTACATATGCCCAAAGAATACCAAAACTTAGCAGAATTCTTTAGCGAAGAGAAGTGCAATGTACTTCCTCCCCACCAACCCTCCAATTTGCTCGATAGAATTCATAACAGGGGCAAAACTACCAAAGCCAAAAAAGTATTCGATGACCCTAAAGAAATGTATGAATTGAGGAAGTACATTGACACCAACTTAGCAAGAGGATTCATCCAGCCCACCAAATCTAAGGTAGCAGCCCCCGTATTGTTTAAAGAAAAGACAGGGAGGTTGAGGCTTTGCGTTGATTTTTGGAGGATAAATGCCATGTGTGTAGAGAACACCTCCCCCGCTCCCTCCCCCTCATGATGGACATGCCCAACCATCTGGCGAGGGGAAGAGTGTTTACAAAGCTAGACAGTAGAGAAGCTTTCTACTGCATGCGGATAAAAGAGGGCTATGAATAGAAAGCTGCCTTCAATTGTCTGTTAGGCAGCTTCCAATTTAAGGTTATGTGATTTGGGCTACAGGGAGACCCAGCAGTGTTTATGTAACTCATTAACGAGGTGCTACAAGAGCACCTATAGAAAGGAGTTCTAGTTTATTTGGACAATATTCTCATCTTCAGCAAGACAATGGAGGAACACATCAAACTAGTGAGACAAGCATTAAAAAACTCCTAGACGCTAAGTTTTATGCCAAGTTGTCAAAGTGTGAATTCTACAAGACCTCCTTAGACTACCTGGGCTAGTAAGTGTCAAACGTGGGGATTGAAATGGACCCAGGAAAAGTTAAAGCCGTACTGAATTGGCAACCTCCTCGTACCCGGAAACAACTTCAAAGCTTCCTGGGGTTTGCAAAGTTTTACCAGCAGTTCATTACTGCATTTGCCGAGATAGACCTGCTACTTACTGAACTATTAAAAACCAAGGGGACCAACCCCAACCCCAACCAACCTCTAAATTGGATATTTGAATGTCAACGAGTATCCGAAGAGTTAAAAGGACTGTTTTCCAAAGAAGCAATCCTAAAATATGTCTAGCAAATGTTGGAAATGTCACCACAAAATGGGCACATATTATCATATGTGGTGGATTTGTTTTCAAAGCAAAAAAAAATTGGGCAAAATAAATAAGTGATTAGAAAAGATGATAGGAAAACATGTAGATTTTAAACTTGAACTGTTTTTATTAGGTATAACATCAGAAAAATTTGATAAGCAAAAGTATATATTTAATATTGTATATCTTAACAGCAGTGAGAATTATATTTGCACAATATTGGAAAAATGAAGAAATACTGCAAGATGAAGAGATAATTAGGAAGATACTAGATTGTGCAGAAATGACAGACTGATTAAACAAAAAGAACAGATTAAACAAAAAGAAGACACAGAATGGACTTTATTTTACCAGTGGTTGGAAAAAAGAGGTGGAGATTAAGAATGTAACCTGTACTATTAAGCAATTAAATAACCCAGACAACACAATGTTTATTAAGCACTAACAAAATAGAAAAACAATAGAAAATCAATAAAATTTAAAAAAACAAATACCAGTTGCCAGCCAGCCAAGGTCCACGGAGTTTTACCCACACACAAAAGGCGTCTGCTGCTGGCTGGATGATGGCTCTTCAGGTCTGGTCTGGTGGCTGGGTGAGTTGGGAGTCACTTCGTGGTTGCTAGAATTGTTGGGAAGAAAAGCTCCCAGTTGGGCTCTTCCAACCGGGATGCCGCAAACAACGCCTGAAGAAGAAATTGAACAAGGAAGCAAGCTGTAGGAAAGAAGACCTTTAATGATGGAGAACCAAGATGAGTGACATTCAGTAAGGTTTCCCCCCCAGCTAACTAGAAAGATTGACTTCCAAACATGAACCCCGAGAGATGGCACAGCGCGGGTAGGGGTTGGGGTCCTGGGAGGGGTAGTAAGAGGGTCGCCGGGGCTTCGTTGATTCGGTTTTTAGACAGTTTCTTAAGGGGGTTAGGGAGGGGGGCGGGTTGCGAGGGACTCAGAGCAGCCCAGGTCAGGATCATGGGGGGGGTGCAGGGGGGTGGTGGGGCCCCAGAGGGCAGAGTGGGAGTGACGATCTCCAGGGTGGTTGGGTTCCGCAGGAGACGACGAGGCGCGGGGCCAGATCAAGTTAGGGGAGCACGCCCCCGATGTCTTCGTGCAGTGGTGCGCTCCCACCCCGACACCTCCTCCCAATGCCCTGGGGACCTGGGATCTAGGGCCCCTGGACTCCGGCTGGTGTACTTTAATGCCAGGTCCGTGGCTAATAAGGCAGCCCCCTCCGTGAGGTAATCGAGGAGGAGGTCATGACCTGGCCTGCATCACTGAGACCTGGGTGGGCCCAGAGGGTGGAGTCCCTCTAGTTGATTTGTGCCCCCCAGGTTTTCGGGTGTTGCACCGGTCATGAGTCCAGGGGAGGGGTGGGGGGGTTGCTGTTGTTATTTGGGAAGCCCTGATTCCAAGGGAGGCCTCTGTTCCAGAGATAGGCGGGTGTGAGGCCCTCCTCTTGAGATGTGGGTCTGAGAGTCGGATGGGCTTACTGCTTACATACATTTCCCCCAGCTGTGTGGCAGCTGCCCTGCCTGGGCTGCTCGATGCCGTCTCGGGTGTGGCAGTGGAGTTCCCAGGGCTTATTGTTCTGGGTGACTTCAACCAGCCTTCCCTTGGGGCAGCGTCGGGTTTGGCCCAGGAATTCATGGCCTCCATGGTGGCCATGGGTCTGACTTAGGTGATTGATGGCTCGACTCACGAGGGGGGCAACATGCTCGACCTGGTTTTTGTCTCAGAGCAGTGGCGTAATGATCTGGGGGGTGGCGATCTTACTATCCACCCTCTACCATGGTCAGATCATTATCTCCCACGGCTGGCTTTCCGACAAGCTGCCCCATACTGCTGGGATGAGGAGCCACTTAGATGGTTCCACCCCAGGTGCCTGATGGACCCGGAGCGGTTCCAGGCAGAACTGGAGTTTTTTCCTACATCCCTGGTCCACAGCTCTGCTGAGGCCCTGGCGGCTACCTGGCAACGGGAGGCCGCGGGGGCCCTCAACAGAGTTGTCCCCATGCATCCCCTTATTCGTCGCAGATCCCTTGTGGCTCCCTGGTATACTGAGGAGCTCCGGGAGATGAAGCGACGGAGAAGGGGCTTAGAGAGCAGGTGGAGATCGACCCGTTCCGAGTCTGACCGAGCCCAGTTGAGAGCCTATATTAGGACTTATCTGGTAGCTGTGAGAGCGGCGAGAAGGGTTTATTTCTCCGCTCTCATAGCATCTGCAGGAAACCACCCAGCTGCCCTGTTCGGGGTCATCCGCTCCCTCCTTCAGCCGGGGGTTGCGGTTGATCCCTTGTGGGGTCGAGCTGAGGAATTTGGTCAATTGCTGCAGGATAAGATCACTCGGATCCGGGAGAGGTTGAACTCCAATGTGCAGTGGTCTGATGCCGAGGGTGCGAGTGGTCTGGCCAATGCAATCTGGATAGAGTTCGATCCTGTTTCTGAGGATGAAGTGGACAGGATTATGCGATGGCTGAGTTCCACCACATGTTTGTTGGATCCATGCCCTTAGTGGTTGGTTTATGCCTCCAGGGAGGTGACATGCGGCTGGCTCCAGGCAGTGGTCAATGCTTCTTTAGGGGAGGGTACCTTCCCTGCCACCTTGAAGGAGGCGGTGGTGAGGCCGCTCCTGAAGAAGCCTGCCCTGGACCCAGCCGAATTGAACAACTTTCGTCCAGTCTCCAACCTTCGCTTTTTAGCGAAGGTTGTTGAGAGTGTGGTGGCTCAGCAGTTTCCGCTTTTCCTGGAGGAAACAGACTACCTGGATCCTTACCAATCGGGCTTCCGACCCGGGTACAGCACAAAGACGGCATTGGTCGCACTGGTTGATGATCTCCTGAGGGCTTGGGACAGGGGATTTTCCTCTGTCCTGGCCCTGTTATATCTCTCAGTGGCTTTCGATACCATTGACCATGGTATCCTATTGCGGCATCTTGGGGGCTGGGAGTGGGAGGCACTGTGTTGCAGTGGTTCGCCTCTTCCCTCTCGGGACACTCACAATCGGTGTTGGCAGGGGGGCAGAGGTCGATGCCAAGAGCTCTCACTTGTGGGGTCCCCCAGGGGTCGGTCCTCTTGCCCCTCCTGTTCAACATCTATATGAAACTGTTGGGCAAGATCATCCATGGCTTCAGGGTGAAGTATCATCAGTACACTGATGATACACAGTTATACAGCTCCACCCCAGGCCACATCAGTGATGACCTCTCCGTGATGTCCCGTTGTCTGGATGCGGTATGGATCTGGATGGACAGAAACATGCTTTGGCTCAATCCGGCTAAGACAGAGTGGTTGTGCATACAGACATCTCGGCCCAGTCAGGAGATTCCATCTTTGGTCATGGGGGGAGAGGTGTTGCCTCCCGTGGATAGGACACGGAATCTTGGGGTCCTCCTGGACTCACGGCTCAGGTTAGAGGAGCAGGTGGGAGCCGTGGCCAGGGGGGCTTTTGCCCAGGTCTGGCTGGTTCGCCAGTTACGCCCATACCTGGACTGAGATGCCCTGCGCACGGTCACTCAGGCACTTGTCACCTCTTGGCTCAACTACTGCAACGCTCTCTATTTAGGACTGCCCTTGCATACCATCTGGAGGCTTCAGCTGGTGCAGAATGCGGCTGCGCAGGTTGTGATAGGATCCCCCCGGTACTCCCATGTTACACCCCTCCTGCGTGGCCTGCATTGGCTACCGGTTGCCCCCCAAATGAGGTTCAAGCTTCTGGTATTGACATTCAAAGTCCTACGAGACATGGGTCCAGGCTATTTACGGAAGCCTCTACTGCTGGCATCGAATACCAACCGCCCTGTATGAGCACACAGGCAGGGACTCCTTGACGTGCCGTCTGCGACCCAGTGTCGTTTGGCAGTAACACGGGGGAGGGCCTACTCTATGGCGGCTCCCGCTCTGTGGAACCAACTACCTCTGGGGCTCTGCCTGGCCCCTGACCTCTGCACTTTCCGCCACAATTTGAAAACCTGGTTGTTTGAACAGGCTGCACTGTGCTGACTCCTCGGGGTTGTTTTACAATGTAAATTATAAATGGGTTTTTAGTTTAATTTGGCTTGGTTAGTTTAATTCTATTTTATATAATTAATTTATTGTGTCGGTTTTAATTGTGAGCCGCCCCGAGTCCTTTTTGGAGAGGGGGCGGCATACAAATCAAATAAATAAATAAATAAAATAAATAAACTTATATATCTTTTCAAAGTTTTAGTCTGAAAAACTGTTCTTGATGACGTTTAATCCTGTGTCTATTGATGGGATCATTTTCTCTATTCAGACTTGTTTGAGAGGAAAAGGTTAATCTCTGCTCCTGAAAACCAGGACTCAAACAAAACACACAGAAACCAGCTGGATTTTCCAATCCTGCTCCTCAGAAGGAGCAGGGTTGGAAAATCCAGCTGGTTTCTGTGTATTTTGTTTGAGTCCTGTCTGTCTTAATTAGTTGACTACTGGCACTTGGGCTATTTCCTTGCTTGCTATATTCTTGTGGTCAGGTTAAGTGTTTATACTAGCAGCTTGCCTGGGGCAGTAAGCACTGGCAACGCGCTAGACAGAGTTTTTTTCTTTTCCCTGAGGTTTCAATTTAAGGATTTAAATGGTTGTAATTTAATTATTTGCTATTGTGTTTGGATTATTTACTGTCTCTGAACTCTAAAAGAAACACACAGAAAACTTTACTGATGTGCTAGAAAAGAAAAAAACAAAATGGGAATATGGGTAAAAGAGATGTCATATTTTAGTGAATGTATTAATAAAGAGCTTTTTATTTGCACCAGAAATGATTAACAGAGCTTGGCAGTTTGCCACTCCTGAGTGATTTCTAGTGTAATGAAGCTTATATTCCTTTAGCAGGGTATTTAAAGGGATAAAGCAGTCATGAAAGTAGACTGCAATTAGTCAAAACTTGCACTGTCCTTATGTAAGTGGAAAGTATGCAAGAATGTACAAGGGAATGGAGGAGGATAATTTGTTTCCATGCTTTATTAAATTTATTTCCTGCTTTTTCAACAATAAAAACAATCACAGCACAGGATATAATTCATACTGTAGTTCATTGGATACTTGTTTCCACTTTTCTGAGAAATAACTGATTTTACACCAAAAATGATTCCCCCGCTACATCTGACCCTAAATTTTGATTAAAAATACAGAGATATTTAAGTCAAAGATGACTCTCTTATGACATCTGTAGTATTTGGTGAGCTCTTAAAATAAAATTTTTACTGTATCTTGGAGGATTATTTGCTCAGGTTAATGAAGACTTAGAAAGAAAGGAAAATAGAAGTTGGGTTCTACATAAAATAGATGCTGAACTGCTCTCAGTTTTAGGGTAGAAGGAGATGGAAAGCAGGCCTAAATGTGGCATTAGACTATGTCGCTTCTGAAGCTCAATAACCCCTCAACACCAATTCTATCTTAGTTAGTAATATATTTGGCCCTTATATGCACTCACATCATCCACATGTCAAAAGCACTGAGTGGTTTTCTTATTGAAATGATTGACCAGTGACATCACTGTTCCCTGGGGATACCTAATTGGGGATCTTTTCATGTAGCCAGCAGGAACTGGAGCAAAGGAGATGAACTCATCCCATCCCATGGCAGCACACAAGTTTCAAATATGGCCTTGTTATCCTCCAACCCAGCATTCTAACCATAAGAGCCATTGGCCTCATATGCACTGAAAGAATTATAACATATTCTCCAGTTAGTGATTCAAGTGTTAACCTATAAAGCCCTTCATGGCATTGGACCAGGGTATTTACAGGAAACCCTGCTGCCGATAACAGCTTCTCGACGACCCATGCGCTCCCACTGGCAGGGCCTTCTCAGGGTGCCATCAGCCAGGCAATGCCGGCTGGCGGCTCCCAGGGATAGGGCCTTCTCTGTGGGGGCACCCACCCTTTGGAACCAGCTACCCCTGGAGCTCTGGGTGGCCCCTGACCTCCAATCCTTCCACCGTGCCTAAAAACTTGGCTGTTCCAATTAGCCTACCCGGACTGAAGGAGGGGGGGAGGGTTTTTTAGTGGTTGTTTTAAATTTTTAATGGATTTATGAGATTTTCCAGTTCAATTAATTTTTAATGTTTATATTGTATTGTTTTTTAGTATTGTACGCTGCCCTGAGTCCTTAGGGAGATAGGGCGGCATATAAATCTCATAAATCTCATAAATAAATAAATAAATAAATAAATAAATAAATAAATAAATAAATAAAGTAAGTATGCTTGGACTAAAAGAATCCAAAGTACCAAGGCAGAGAAGCATGATAGTCGATCCTTTGAAAATAATGACTGTACAAATGTGGAATTTTCAAAGTCCAAATAAACTCTAATTTAATTAAACAAATGGTACATCTGCATTGTGTTTTAAAATGCAAACCTTTTCCAGCATGCACAAATTACCTAGTTTTCAATATTCACATTTCCTTTACTTACTTTGTATTTTGTATAGACATACATATACTGTACAAAAAGACAGAAACAAAGTGAAATATTTAGCATATAACATTATACAACAATTGCTTGAATAGTTTCATTCGGGCCTGAAACAGCAGAAGAGTATTATGCCATTTGCTTTGCATCAAGAGAGATACCTATAATTTTTATTTAATATATTATCGGTGTCCTTTCACTTATGCAATGATGTTCCTTTGCTGCCCCCTACTGCAGAGCATAGCATCATTTTCCAAAAATGATTCTGACAAATAAGTGGAATGAAATCATAAACTGTAACTTTTGTACTAAGGCCTTTCCAAAGTTAGATAGTAGTAATATTAACTTCTTCATATTGTAGAATGTTAGTATCCATCCCTCTTCTAGAAGAATGAAATATTTTAAGAAATATTAAAAAGGCAAAATATTCTATTTCCCTGGATGAGAAATGGAGAAACATGCTCTTGGAAAGCAGCCCCCACCTTTCTTAATAGCCCTCAGCAGATGTCAGCACTTAAGAGATAAAGAGAAAACTAGCTCTATTCAGGAGCAAATAACGTCACCCAAGATCCAACAAAGGTAGGATTAGCCCTGAGCCACAATAGGAATTGTCCAACTCCCCTTCATTGCATCACCCTCAGAAACTGAACTTAGACAAACTCCTAAGATTTGTACATGGCCCCAGGGAGTCTGACAACAGCCAATAGAATACATGTTCTTGCACAGGAACAGGAAGTTCAAGTGCAAAGCCTCCACTATCAGTTTATTGGGAAGAAGAGATTGGAGTCACGGTTTGTACTTTTAACAAACATATCAATTAACGACAGAGACATTGCAATTATTAAAAAGAATGGGAATATTGAAAAATTAAAAGTATTACCTACATATATTACCCTTACTCTTTTTATAAGATGAAACATTTTTGATTAATTTGTAATGTGGGTTTGGAGACTTTGTGTTACAGAATGAATAATTGAAGAGAAAATGTGAAGTTGGCAGGTTAGATGTTATATGATTTGCTGACTGGAAGCAACAAAAGATTTTTTTAATCTTACAAAAGGTTTTTTGTAAGATTTGTTTGAAAAAAACCTTAGAAACTTTACAAAAGATTTTTTTTAATGAGATACAAAATTTAAATAGATAAGAATGAATAAAATGAAAGGTATCTAAATAATAACAAGCTATATGAAAATAGAGATGCAAAACTGAACTGATTCTTATCACTTGAGTTGCGTGTTAGGCATATGAACAGAATTCTCCCCATAGAGTGTAATAATCTTGGAACAGTTCTCAGATTAGGTGTAGAAATATTGTGTTTTCACCAATAAAAATGATAAGCCTGGCATGAAAACTCAATATATAATTAGAAGATTCTGCAAGCTCAAAGTATTGATACATTGGGATTCTTGTTTTCTACATATGATTTGCTGATCTCATCTTATCTAATGGCATCTTCTGGATATGTTTCCCCAATTCCTTCACTAGATGTAGAGAATCATTGATTTCCAAAATGTGGAAGTGATAATACGTGTGTGATATTATGAAAATGTTGCAATTGTTGTCATTCTGGCTTTGATGCTTCCTTGCATCAGACACTAAGCAGGAACTTTCCATCACTCTTACTGCAGCTGGTTTCCCCTTCCATATGGTTCTTAACTACATTTCCTAACATTCTTGAGTATTCTATGGATTGAATTTTATATTAAATAATCATATAGGAATGTCAAACTTGTGGCTGGATGCATAATGTGTTGGCCACGCCCACCCGTTTTAGCAAAAAAAAAGGGGGGGAAAAAGTCACATGTCATGTGATGATAATGTGACACCGCTAGTTTGACACCCCGAACTAGAGTAATCAGTTGGGTGGTCTGTAATACTTCAAAGGTGAACAGGCTATATATGTACTATATGGCTGCATGCTTTGAAACTTTTGTAACTACATACATATGTCCATGGTTCTGATAAAGAGGTGTGGACATATTTGGCATCTCTGACCACTGTCTATCTAAGTGGAGCTCTTCAAGAATCCAAGGTATTTTTATTTATTAATTAAATTTCTACACCCATCTCACCTAAGTGACTCTGGGCAGCTCACAAGATGTAAATGTGAAATTCTTCGTGTATCCGTTTTCCATTCTTTACAACTGTTTCAGACATGTATATGGAAGAAATATCCATCTTGTTTAGTTCCAAGCCAGGAGAAAGGCACTCTGAGAAACGGAGGCTTGAGGATGATTGGAAAGATGGTTTAATGATGAAGCAGAAGCACCTGGATGATCCTGGGCAATTGATGATATATGGAGTGAGAGGGGGGTATTTATACCTTCTCTTGGGCTTTGCACTTGAACTTCCTGTTCCTGTGCAAACATGTATTCTATTGGCTGTTGTCAGACTCCCCAGGGGTCATGTACAAATCTTAGGAGTTTGTCTGAGCTAAGTTTGGTTGATGTTTCTGAGGGTGATGCAATTAAGGGGAGTTGGACAATTCCTATTGTTAAGGTGACAGTCCTCCTTCTGTAAGTTCTGTCCTCCCTCGAAAAGTGTCCTCCTACATGTCCTCCTTTTTGATATTTGAAGACTAATCTGTAAATCTCCATAGTGGATCGATGCCGATCCGATCTGTTGCATGTGATGTGATGTATTTGTATTTGACATGACGATTCATCAAGGCTCGGTACAGTGTGGCGAGACGTAATTATGAGACACATGCACTCCACACAGGAGAATTGTTTTGAGAGAGGGTGCCACGCGCAAGAGTGCACCATGCACAAGAGTGCGCCGTAAGAGTGCGCCACATGCAAGAGTGTGCTGTGCGCAAATGGCTTTGTTTTTTTTCTTCAATTTATTTGTGTCCTCCTTCTCATTGTAAAAAAGTTGGTCACCTTACTCTTGTGGCTCAGGGCTAATCCTGCCTTCTTGGATCTTGGGTGAGGTTATTTGCTCCTGAATAGAGCTAGCTATCTCTGCTGAGGGCTATTAAGAAAGGTGGGGGCTGTTTTTCAAAAGCACATTTCTCCATTTCTCATCCAGGGAACTATTCTGCATTTTTTGTATTTCTCAAAATATTTCATTCTTCTAGGAGAGGGGTGGATGCTAACTTTCTACACACCTAAGCTGTGTTCATGGCCTTGGACAATCAATTTAGTCATTTAACATTAGTTTCCACAGAAAACAGATAATTTATTACAGTATGATTTGCTTAAAATCATTGTAGTGAAATATAGATCTGCCAATAATTGTAGATTATACCAATATATTCAAAACAATAAATGCCTCTGAGAATTTATTTGCAAAGTACAGACACTAAACCTACTTTTAAAATCTGTGGTAGAAGAGAGGGGTCACATAAGCGTTTTAGGGATAAATGGTGCTTAACTGTAAAGTAGATCTTAATAGTTCTTATTAAGAATCAAGGACTATTGTATGTAGGAGTGAAAAAGTTATGACCGTGACCTGAAATTTTGTGCTCCAGAGCTGTCAAACCCGATTTTAGAAGATAGCCTGCAATTTATTCTTCCAATGCAAAGATATGGTTGTATCTTTAGTTTGTTGCATGGTTTGTCGTAATGCTAGCAGCATTGCGGAGGTTTACAGTATGTGCCATGCTTGTTTCAAATGTCTCAGTGCCTTCCTGATTAATCCTAATAATTTAAGGCCCAGGAACGGGCAGCTAGGCAGTCGGCAGTAACAACTTTTTCCACGAAACATCCTTCATTCTAAAGGTGGTGCTTTTCTCACACAACCTACCTTTTTGCTTCAGTTTCCCGGCAATAGGGACAGCCTTTTCTAGCTTTCCTTTCACTTCCTCTCCCGGCGATTACCGGCACTGTTATAAATCAAATGCCGAGTCGCTGATTACCGTGGCGATCGATGTGATCGCCCTCTTCGCTCTCTCACTTCTACACGCAGCGTCTGCGGCGCGCCAGTGCAAAAGGAACATCTGAAGAAATGCATGACAGGAAAGGTGAGCCGGCGACATCAGGTTCTCTGCAGAACGAAATACTCCTCCCGCCCCTTTGCTTATTAATTCTTTCGTGTTTTCTGTAAGGGCGAGAGACAGCATATAGTTTCAAAAGACAGCAGTAGCGGCGACGACGATGATTTTTGCAAACTGTACAATTACTCGCCAGTAAATCCCTGCGACTTATCCCTAAGAAGAGCGTATAGGAGCGTGGATCTTGACCCTAGGTAGTGTTCTTTTGTAGCATCTTAACGTTTCTTTTGATTTCTGCGTCTCTTCTTTCACAACCTGTCGAGAGATAAAGTGAAAGCGTAGAGTCGCTTCCTGTCCTTAGTTAAGAGAGGCCTCCAAAGATCTTAACGGATCTTAATTTCTATAGCGAGGTCTTAAATTTCAGACTTGCCGCGAGGTTGCATGTTCACTTTCTCAGTCCTGAAGAAGAAACAGGAAACGAGGGCTTTTAAATTTAACGTATGAACTTGGGCAGGAATTTAATCCCTCTGCCTGCTTTTTCCAAATATACCACAACTCAGACCACTGTATACCCTCCAACACATCCTTTGGGGTGTTGTAGCTTCAAGGAAGAGATCTATTGATCTGTTTTATAAATAATAATTCAGATTCCCCAAATACATTCAAGGTGGATTCAAACAAACAGGTGATAACTTGTTGGAGAAATTCAGGGGCATTATGGGAGCAAAAAATCTGGAATTACCATGAATGAATTATCTCACAAAGAGGATTATTTTTTTAAAAGTCAATTAAATTTTTAGATTTCAACACCAAAGAAAGAAACCAAAGAATGTTAAATGTTTGCATTAGCACTTGGTGAGGGACTGCATTTTAAGCTCCTTATGGTTTTTTTTCCTGTCATAATTGTCTCCTTGCTTTTATTAGCCTCCTAGAGGTAGAAATGGAGTGATAGCAAGTTATTCAAAAATCCCAAACGAAAACAAACAAATCCTAAATGCGAAGAAAGGTAGCCTAATCAGAACATATTTGTCCTGTATCTTAATCATTTATTCTGTATCATGGTTTAATTTTTTTCATGAAAAGAGCACTATAATATTTTTACATGTGTATTCTTTTTGAACTCTAGCTAGTTGAATATACCAGTACAACATGAAACTAGAACAGGGCAGATCCAAATTCAGCTCCCAAGTCAATATTGATAACATTGATTAAGTGTCTTACCAACATAGTGACTAAACTAGTAGACCAGCAAAATACTGTGGACGTAATATATTTAGATTTCAGCAAGGCATTCGACAAAGTAGACCACAACCTACTTCTTAGTAAGCTAGAAAAAAGTGGAATAGACAGCACCACCACTAGATGGACTCGCAACTGGCTGACAAACCGTACTCAATGAGTGGTCCTTAATGGGTCTAAGTCTACATGGAGGGAAGTAAGCATTGGGTGCCACAAGGTTCTGTCTTAGGCCCAGTACTCTTCAATATCTTCATTAACGACTTAGATGAGGGAATAGAAGGAGAACTTACTAAATTTGCAGATGATACTAAGCTGGCAGGAATAGCTAACACCCAAGAAGATAGGTTCAAGATCCAGATGGATCTTGACAGACTAGAACACTGGCCCTATCTAATTAAATGAAATTCAGTGTAGAGAAAAGTAAAGTCCTACACTTATGCAAGAAAAACCAAAAGTACACATATAAACTGGGTGAAACCAGGCTCAACATCAGTAACTGTGAAAGGGATCTTGAAATCTTAGTGGACAACCAGCTAAATATGAGCCAGCAGTGTGCAGCAGCAACCAAAAAAGCTAATGCAATCCTAAGTTGCATTAACAGAGGGATACAATCAAGATCAAGTGAGGTACTAATACCACTCTATAAAGCCTTAGTAAGACCACACCTAGAGTACTGCATCCAGTTTTGGTCACCACATTATAAAAAAGATGTTGAGACTCTAGAAAAAGTACAGAGAAGAGCAACCAGGATGATTAGGTGATTGGAGACTAAGGCATATGAAGAATGGTTACAGAAACTGGGCTTGGCTAGTCTAGTGAAGAGAAGGACCAGGGGAGACATGATAGCAGTCTTCCAATATTTGAGGGGCTGCCACAGAGAGGAAGGGGTCAATCTATTTTCTAAAGCGCCTGTAGGCCAGACAAGGAATAATGGATGGAAACTGAACAAGGAGAGATTTAACTTGGAAATAAGGAGAAACTTTCTGACAGTGAGAACGATCAACCAATGGAACACCTTGCCCTCGGAAGTTGTGGGAGTGTCATCACCTGAGATTTCAAGAAGAGATAGGATTGCCATTTGTCAGAAATGGTGTAGGGTCTCCTGCTTGGGTGGAGGGTTGGACTAGGTGGCCTATAAGGTCCCTTCCAACTCTGATTATCTGTTATCTGATTTCAGAGGTATTTATTTATTTATTTAAATCAGTCTAACCCACCTCCCAAAGTTTTCAAGAAGATAAAAGAACTAGGTTGCCTACTTGAAGGAAGGGATGGGTAATACTGATGGCATCTTTGTTTTAAAAACATTTTGATTAGAATGTATAATTTAGATAAGAATAACAATTTAGAGAAAAGTTTAAATATTATTTCCTTCAGGGCCATTGCCAAAATAAACAAATAGAGTCCTTTGCTTATTTTGGAGGGAGAGTCAAAGTTTTCCTCCTCCACCTGTTCTCTCCCACAGCAACCCCCACTTAGGCAGTCTGGGCTGAGAGAGAAAGTGGCCCAAGGAGCTTCTGTGGATAAGGAAAGCCTAAAATCTGTGTCTCCTTCGCCTTATTCAATATTGTATTCAGAACTTGAATAAAGTGAACTCTTTGGCCTTATTCAGTACTTGTATTGAGAACTTAGGGAGTCTTCAAGCCACAAAAATCTAGAGACTACTCAATTTGTACTTTCAAAGCTCCCTGTTTTTGGTCTGGATGGCGTCCTGCAGCATTTTGCCAACCAAAACGGGGAGCTGGGGAGCCCCCCATGCCCCATTTTGGCTGGCAGAGGCATCATGGGACCAGTCCTTTGCTATTTCAAGGCCGGCCCCATGGGCCAGATTTAAGCAGTCTGCAGGCTGAATTCGTCCGTGGGCCTTGAGTTTGACATCTCTGGTCTAATGGTTAAGATACTTAACTAGAAGTTAGGAGATTGGGAATTCGTGTCTTTCCTTATATATGAAAACTATTCAGGTGACTTGAATCAGTCACTTACTCTCATCCTAACCCACCTCATAGATGGGAGAAATAGAAGAAAGGAGTTATTTATTTATAAAAATAAGAAAAAATGGAATGGATCATAAATAAATGATAATACCACAATATCTTTAGCATCATCAAATAACAACATCTTAAGAAGGATGCAATAAGTGGACTAAAAATCCAGTCTAAACGTCTCACTGACTATGTAACAAATACTAATGAAGGCATGTTTTGGCTTGTTTGTCTAGGTTAAATTGTTCAATAATCCATTTTTTTTCTTGGCTATCCACAGTATTGTCTGGAGTCTTCTCAAACACTAAAGTTGAAGGCATTAATATCTTACTGTGACTCATTAAAGTTCAACTTTGAGTTCTACAATGTGTCACAGGGAATATATATTACTTTACAGATTCCTAAGTACAGTAATTGCGACTCAAGTATTTAGTTGTGATATTTCTTCTGTTTTGTTACCTCCCTATAATGCAATGTAATATTTGGAGCAGTTCTAGCTTTTTATAATGTTGTTGGACAATAGTTGGGCGATAGTCACAAGACAGTTATTAAAGCAAGGACCTTCTACTTTGCTCCGTGAAATTTCTGTTCCTGCAGCTATTTTAATCTAATCTAATCTAATTTAATTTAAATATAATTTAATTTAAAAAAATACCTCTGAACCTAGGCTGTCTTCTGCATTTGGCAGACTCCTCTTTTGTTTTATTATTTTATATATTTTATTTAATTGTGACCCTTATGTTAAAATAAAATAAAATAATAAATGTGACAGATATTTATCTGTGTTTGCTATTCAAGTGACACACACAAAAATACATTTGTATGAGTACATTTATATTCACAAAATATTTTGAATGTTTTTCAGAGGTATAAAAAACAATTTTAATTATTTATTGACACTCTTCCTAAATGTGATGTTACAAATTAGAAATATATCTATCAAAACATTTATTTTTTTAAACTAACAGCCATGTTTAATTTATTTTTTAAAACTAACAGCCATGTTGTTTTGTTATTTTTCATATACATCTTCAAGACTAGTTTTTTTAAAATTAATGGACAACAAAATTTGCTGTTTAGGGTGTGTCATTTATCTTATTCTGTTGTGACCTGTGATTATCAGATTAATGTCAGACAGAGCCAAAATATTGGCATGTAGTTTGGATGACTAGGATGATTAACTAAGAGAGAAAACCTAGTCTGATACATGGGTCATAAATAGTTGAGATGGAAGAGAAAATGGATACCAGGTAGCCCTGATATTATGAGTCAGGGATTCAGACTAATTTGAACCTATTTCCAAGCATGAGTCAATAGAGTGGTTGGCTGTAAATTTTATTTCCAGCAGTGTGCCTATTGAACTGAGTATATCCTTTTATTTTGGATAACTAAAACACACCTTAAACAGCAGACCCTGTCTGCTGACAGTTGCCACCCTTGCAGTCTCGTACTCTTCCTTTGTTTAATGTTCTGTCTCATACAATGGAATTGCCTTCATTTCAAACTAGGTTTTGTAATGAACTGGGTTCATTCAACAAAAGAGAGAAAACTTGAACCATACTCTGTGCCAGGATCTAGATCTTCAGGGCTATATGGCCCTTAACCTTAGCTTCTTAATTTTGATAATTTCTTTTGTTTTTTGAGTCTGCAGGAAACATCCCATTGGGTCGTATTTGTTTACAGATTTGCAAATTTCATAAATCTTGCTTTTTAAAGGGGTGTGTGTGTGTGTGATTCTTGCGATCTATTTTTGTAATAAATAAAACTTTTCTTGATGGTGCAATTATTATTGAAGAGAGTGCTTCATTTCAGCATGACAATTCTGACATAGAGATTTTATTATTGTATAATTATTTAAGTACTGCACAGAACTCAGGAAACTCCTTAAAAACAATAGGCAGATAAACAATTACAGAGCTCCTATTCGTACTCAGGTTCATCTCTGGTTTTTTCCCAGAATTCATTTGCATTAATAAATCCATCCCACTGTCATCCCATGAATGCCTACTCAGAACTCATTGTTCCCAGGTGATGGGTATAGGATTACAGGTTAAATAATACTGTTTGTATTATTAACTGTACTGATTAACTGCATTTTTATATACTTTAAGCAGTTAAATTTGTGGCATTTCAGTTTGGACTTTTGCCCAATGGTTATTTTCAAAATATAGATGATAGAGAGGACCTTTATGTTTAATTCTAAATATGTGAGGCTTGAGGGGGATGCTTCAAGGGGGATGCTTCTTATGCCCATATTTTTTTTCTCTTTACTGGTAGTTTAGCTAACTTAAGTACATGGTTTGGGACTGTATAATGCTGTAAATTAAGCTGCGTTTTCCTAGAATTAAACAATGGTAACCTGTACTTGGTGACTATTATGATAGGATAGTTACATGTTACTTCTTTCTGTTAAAAAGTTCCTTCTTTTAAGACAGAATGTATTCTCATATGGAAAGGCAGGCAAGGAATAGGTAATTATTAATAATAGTTTATTACATTCATTGTTAACTCCAGTTCTTAGGTATTATATCCCTTGCCCAGCAACTGCTGGCAGAGAAAAATGCATCTGATAAAACTCAGTAAAGTACAATAAAAAATTAAAATCTAGAGATAAAAGAGCCACATGGAGGAAAAATAGCTAAAGGTACTACTTAAACTTAACTATATAAAAGAGGAAAATTGTATAGTCTCATTTTTAAGAGTGGTTACTAGGAAGGGATGTTTCTAGGGCTTATGTCTAAAATAAATGAACACCAGCTTGAAGTTGGTGTATTGTAATGTATAGTAATGCTTTATTTGCTAAGGTTTTAACTCTGTAGATTTGAGCAGGACTGTCTCGCTAGTAAACATGCTAGAAATAATTATCCTTGTCTTATGTGGGGCATATAGGAGTGTGCTTTAGATCATAGTCTGATAACCAAAGCCTAGCTCTAAATATATGTTTGATTACTTCTGCATCCCTCCCTTTTAATAAAACTTGGCTTTCTATAAAGTGAGCAAGATACAGTATATGCAGGATGGAGAGAAAGGGTGAAAACAGCACTGTGCCACTCTGATGCAAGCTCCTCCATTGTTGTACATGCATTGTGTCAATACATGCAGTCTGGGAAGGGCAAAACTTGGGTTACCCTATTAGACCACTGCTTTTAGCATTTTAATTAAAACTGGTATCTGCAGACACTTGAAAGAGGGCCAAGACTAGGCAATCCCTATCAGTATGTGGTTCATTTATGAGGAAGAATCACATTAGAAGGAATGGCTGTTTTTATGAAGAGCGATATGCCCTCATCTCTGACTTGAAACAAAACAGAATTTTAATAAAACCCTTTTATTGCAAGGGATATACTATTACTCCCTATAATACAGATAGATTCATTTTCTATAAAGAAACCAACTTCTCACATGTTCTTTTCTAAGTAGTATTATTTATTCATGCAACTTTCAACACGATCCAATTAGTCTGTTTAGCTTTTTGATTCTATGTCTGCTCCCTGTAACTCATATAACAGCATCTGAGGATGTATTGCTTCTTTTAGAAGAATCCTACAACTGCAAAATAGATGCTTTACTTAGAATTCTTTAAGTTCTGATGAAGTCCAATGCCAGATAATCTATATTCTACTAAAACTCTTGTATCTGATTGTTTATAACCTTCAATTTGGCAAAAGAGTGCATCATAGAGCAATCAACATATCTGAAATGTACTATGTGGAACCATAATTCCTGTGTGATTGAAATTTGACAAAGCTGTGGCTACTTCAGCATAAATGCACATTCTGACTGCACATTTCTTAGACAGCTGTTGTTGTGTGGCAAAAGGGAAGAGAGGAGAGATGTATTCCCATCTTCTTTCCTGCCTTCCACTGACCTCTAAATCAAGTTGGCTGGTGGCAAGGCCTTATGATCTTATGATGAGGTAGGATTGGCTGGGGACTACTAGACATCAACAGGACAGCCCTTTTATAGAATTGGGAGTGGGGGTGCAATTTTCTGTATAGTTCCTCACTTCCCCTCTCTCCAGCAAAATGGCAGACTTGGGTTAGCTGAAGAGGAGAAGTGATTTCTGATGCTCCCTGACAGCTTCCCATTCAGAGTCATTGAGGAAGTTGGCAGGCAGTCATAAGCAGGTTCTATAGGGATTCAAATAATTTAACAACCGGTTCTCTGCCCTAATGACTGGCTGGTTAGACGTGGCTGGGTGGTAATGTGACTGGGTGGTCGTGGGCAACTCAATGTTACTCACATTGAGGGGCACCTCTCCTGGCCTCTCCTCACCACACTCAGCCATGCCTTACCCCTCCCCTCCCAGTCATTCCTTGTTACGCCTGGCTTCGCCTCTCCTCGCCTTGACTTATGACCACAGTTGAGTCCAAAATTTATGTTGCTAAGTGAGAAATTTATTAAGTGAGTTTTGCCCCATTTCACGACTTTTTTGCCATATGTGAATCACTGCAGTTAAGTTAGTAACACGAAGTAAGTGAATCTGGCCTCCCCATTGACTTTGCTTCTCAAAAGGTTGCAAAAGGGGATCACATGATCCTAAAGGAGACTACAACTGCCATAAATGTGAGGCAGTTGTCAACCATCTGAATTTTGATCACATGACCATGGGGATTCTGCAATGGTCATAAGTGTGAAAAATGGTCATGTTACTTTTTTCAGTGCCATTGTAACTTTGGTCACTAAATGAACTGTTATAAATAAATGATTACCTGTACAAAAATACAAATAAAGCATTATGTTGTAGATGCCATTCTTACAAAGGCTTTGATGGATGGCAGCAGACCTGTGTGTGTGTTTAACCATTAAATCAGATTTTTTAAATAATTAATCCTGGTTGGTTGGTGTATATACCTGAAAAAATACCTGTGTTTTAGTTCTTCAAATGTAGAATATTTTTATGCCCTTCAAGTGTTTATGACTAAGGCTAAAAGTCACAATTCTTTAAGCTTAATACTTTACCCAGAAAAATGTTTAGTTTAAATGAAGGAATGAGAGAAAATTGCTAGAGTGTTTGTCTTTCTCTCCACTGTTGCAAGAATGGCAACTCACTAGCCTAAGAGTTGCAGGTAATCAGCCAATCTCATAGGACACTTAGGGCACAACAATAATTGTCTCTCTAGAAACTCAAGCAGCACTCTTGAGCTAGTAGAGGAGGAGTCAAAGTTAAGGCTTAGGTAGAAAGTGTTCTTTATTACTAACACAAGACACTCTTAGTAGAAAGATAATCAGCTATTGCACAACTTAGCAATCCACCTTGGGGTTCAAATCTTGCCTCTCTTTCTTCCATTTTTCTTGTTTTTTTTAAATCTGGATATGAAGGGGAGTTGCATTCTGTTTTGATCATGATCTGGTCTGGTGTCCAATTTCCAGCCTTGGCAGTTTCAATTCTCCCTTCTTCATGGTTATATTTATGAAATTTTCATTACTTTCTTCCAGAGGACAAATGTTTTTTTCAACTTCCCCATTTAGCTTACAATCATGGTTTTCTCCACAGGTCTCCCATTCAAATATTAACCAGGCCTGTCCCTACTGAGGGGTAGTCATTTGCTGAGCCCAGCCATTAAATTAAACATAAGGAGTTCCATGCACTATGGAACCAGAATGACTGGTTACATTATACAAAATTCACTTTACAAACACTGTGAAAAATCTTATTTGCTTGCAAAAAGCTGCCCTAAATACCAATCATTAGATTAGAAATGGGGGAATACACACTGAAGATCAATGACAGTCACAGACATCATGGAAACCTAAACAATTCTGTCCAAATACCTTCCTTTTCATCAGAAATGCCTGCAACCCAGAGTTATAAATTAAGCAGGGTGCCAGAGCAGGTTGAGGAATTAAAATATTTAAAATGCAGTGATAACTATCAGCAGCCAACTCTTGTTCATAAAGTGAAACCTTTAGCAGAGAGTTCATTTAAGCTCTCCAGAAAGTGGATGGGCACACTTGCGCTACAAATGTCGAGCTAAAGAGACAAATTAACAAAGTATTTTCAGAATATAAGATGCACTTTTTCCACCCGCAAAAGTGGGTGGAAAGGTCTGTGTGTCTTATACCGCCTACCCGCCAGCCCCCACCCTTCGGCCTCTGCTTCCCAGCAATTTGACTCCTTGCAGCAAACAGCCTGGTCAACTTCAGCACAGCCTGATTAGCACAAGAAGCTGATTGTCAGTAGGATCAGCCTCCTGACAATCAGCTGTTTCAGGCTGCAGGGATCAACGTTACCTATTGCCACCTCCGTGCGCCCCATTTTCAGCCTCCGCATCCCATTTTTAGCCTCTGCGTGCCCTGTTTTTTGCCTCCATGCACCTTATTTTTCACCTGTTCCGATCTCCGCAGCCCG
Source organism: Naja naja (assembly GCA_009733165.1). NCBI lineage: Eukaryota > Metazoa > Chordata > Lepidosauria > Squamata > Elapidae > Naja > Naja naja. Next base: position 80,722,760 of record CM019155.1, on the reverse strand, counting down.
GAATGGGATGAAAATGGAGTGCAGAGGCTGAAAATGAAGCATGTGGAGGCCAAAAACAGGATGCAGAGGCTAAAAATGGGGCAAGCAGAGGCAGCAATAAATGATGGCGATCCCTGCAGCCTGAAACAGCTGATCGCCGGGAGGCCGATGCAACCGACAATCAGCTGTTTGTGGTAATCAGGCTGTGCTGAAGTTGACCAGACTGTTTACTGCAAGGAAGCAAATTGCTGGGAGGCAGAGGCAGATTTTTTTTCTTGTTTTCCTCCCCCAAATCTAGGTGTGTCTTATACTTTGGAGCATCATATACTCTGAAAAATATGATATATAGGGGACCCAAGTTCAAATCTCTGCCCTCCCAAGCTTGTCAGAATCACAATAAAATTAGTACATGCCACAAATATCTAAATAAACTTCAAACCTGGTGCCATGTTACTAAGCCTTATTATCATGAGAAAACTAAAACGAATTGGAGGGAGGATCCACACTCCTTTTTTAAAAAAATGTTACCATCAGTGAACAATCATGTGCCTTGGTCACTCTGAAGCAATGCAAGAGACTCCTGTCCCAATGGTGCTTTTTCAAGAGGCAACTGGACTTTCTGGAAACCAAGAAAGTCCAGTTGCCTCTTGACAAAAGCACTTTGGGACACCCATGACCTGGATGTCTGAAGAATCCACATAGACAAGAGACTTCTGTGCTCAGTGACAAAGCACCCTTTCTCACCCAGGAGAAGCAATCCTTAGATCCATTTGCACCACTTAAAGGCTGGTCTCACTCATCTCAGAAGATATTCTAAGGAAATCATCCAAATTTAAGACAAGATCACATGCCCCTAGAAAGGCAGTAAAAAAAAATCAGAGTGCCAAGCTTGCATCTTGCCTCTCAGCCATTTCTTCTATGGCTATGCCAACCCTTATGTAAATACCTCTAAATCCAACCAGTCTCTCCTCCCAAGGTCTCTGCCTTTACAATGGATCTCTGGGGCTGCCTCAAGGGTGATGGCCGCTGCTGGATCCACATCTAGAAACACCTCCAATCCAAGCCTGGAAAGGATCCCTGATGAAGATTGGCTACAATCTTTCTTGGGGGCCCTTTCCCCCAGTTTCCTCGAGCACCTGTGCCAATGCCCCTTGAATGCTAATTTCATTAACAGCAGGATGAGAAGCTGCGTTGGAGGGAAAAGGGAAAGATGCAGCTTGAAAAAAAATTTTTTTTCCCTCAGCAGCATTGCTTAACTCGATCAGGAAGGCAGCGGGGGTCCAAAAAGATTATCTTATCACTTTCCCATCAGTGAAGGGAGAAAACCTCCCGAAGCCCTTTTTTTTGAACAAACAAATAAACAAAGCCAATGACTAGCCAGATTGCTCTATTTAGAGAATATTATGGATCCAGGGAAGAAAGAGACCTGTGATTGACTCCTCCGACACTTAATTGGGGACGGAGGCAAGGAGTGGCTGGGAGGGAATTCAGCTGGTTCGCTAAACAGCTCAGAAAGTTAGTTACCCATTTTTCTGATCCGGTGTGAACTGGCTGAATCCCACCACTGGTCATAAGTCTCTACAGGTCTCATTGCTTTTTTGCCTGCCCATAATCTTTCTGTTTCTATGTTTAGATAAGAAAATATCTGTGAAAGAATGGGTTAATAAGTCATTTAGAGGAGGATTCCCTGATTGAGAATACATTTTGAGATCCAGTTTACCATCATCATGATCCCCTGTATCTGTTTCTTGACAGACCACTTTGGCATATCTTCATTTGTGTTTACTTCAGATCTGATTTACTGCAATCTTTCATTATTATTTCTCCTAGATTCTATGCAGTATTTCATGAATTTCAAATGAACGTTTTGTTATTATTCAATATTTAAGGATTTGTCTTTTCTCAGTACCATCATATATTGGTGATCATGTTCTTCTGTTGTGGTCTTCTACATTCCTGATTTCTGGAATCCCTTCCAGAAATGTTGAATTATAAAACACTTCCTATTATAGCATTTAAAGCTATACCAAGTATATCATACACAGGCGTATGCTTTTTTTTCATTCAGTGATGTGTAATCCTAGAGTCTAATTCTAATCTGCATCGTACAGACAGTACTTAACTATAACCCAGTAACAACAGCCAGCCAATCAAACAGTCCGAAATATCCAAACAAACAACATTCAAATTAATTTGCATCTCACAAAAAGGTATTTAAAGAGCTGTGCTTTGACAGATGAGCACAACTCAAAACATACTGACGATGGTGTCTCAAGTGGTGATGAAATGTTTGCAACCAAATTGCCCAGCTCGAAGCTCAAATGAACAGCCTAACCACCAACCTGAGCTATTAATATTCAAACACATTTCACATCCTTCAGAGTGTGATTGCTACTTACCCCAAAGAGATAATGGCTGCTGTAATGCTGCAGTTAGCCTTATAGCTTTTTGATGTGACTGCATAGTGACTATTTTCTTCTTTTAACAAGATACCCTGGATCTTAATTTATTTCTGTTTTGCAAAAACAAGGTCTTTAGGTCATTATCACTGATGGTGGTGCCTTGGTGGTGCAGGCTGTTAATAGCCTAGCACTTAGCTCCAGCTGCCTGTAATTATTGCAGGCTCGAATCCCACCAGGCTCAAGGTTGACTCAGCCTTCCATCCTCTCGGGATAGGTAAACTGAGGACCCAAGATTGTTGGGGGCAATAAGCTGACTTTGTAAAAATGCCGCTTAATAATAAGCAGGCATATAAAATGGAATGAAGGCTATTGCTGAGCACATTGGGTTGTATCCCAAAAACTGTAAGCCGCCCTGAGTCTCTGGAGAAGGGTGGGATATAAATATGAATAAAGATAAGAAAGATAAAGAAAAGATGGTAAGGATTCTGTTTCATTTTGACACAATGTATTGTTCATATATATGTGAAGGCAATAACTTATGATTACCTTTAAGATCAGTTTGGATTAACCTTTTACCTTGAAAAAAGAATAATGTATTGTGAGGAATGGACTCCCCATACTAACTTATTTAAAATATTATCTAAAATCAAGAGGGTTAGTACTTTGACCCTTCAAGAATGAGGAACCTTTATAAGATTTTTGGACAAGATTTAGAATATATCTGATAAAGAAGATTTACAAAGTGGTGATGATGATGGAAAAATTATAAAACAATTTAAAATGAAAGCCAGCATTTGGATGTATTTAGAAGACAGTTCCAAAATATCTCACCATTATTATTCAATGGGTCGTAACATTTCCTCTAATTAAGAGGTGTCAAATTTGCATTGTCATGGCAGCATCAAGTGACGTACTGGTACTTGTTGCCCATTCGCTAAACCAGGTTTGAGTATGGCCAACATGTGACGCATCTGGCCCATGGGCCAGGAGTTTGACAGCCCTGCTCTAGTTAGTTTGCTGCTTGCAGTGCTCTGTTTTAGATCTGTTTCTAAATTTAGCTCAGTAAAATTATTGGAAACTAATCACTTTCTAGTCTGCCGATTATCATTTGGAATGAATCAATCAATCATGATTTTTGAGGCAATTATGATATATACTACAGGAATCATACTTGTCCCTCAATGTGTATTTGTTGTATCCATGATTATTGTTTTTTTCTATTTAATTTTTTGTAGGAGTACTATGTCATATCTGTGTTATATCTATATTAAAAATATTATGAAATCAGAATCAATTATTAGGCCAACATGTGATGTTGCAGGACACAAGGGAAAGAAGACTCTGTGGAACATAATGTCATTCTAATTGCTATGAGAAAGCCTCAACAGTTGGGACCTTTTTCTGGGAGATCCAGAATTTCCGCTGAATATTATTGTTGTTTAATACCTTGTTGTTTAAGGTATTATATGCATTAGATAGGTAAGTGGGCTTCTGGAGGTTTTGATACAGTAGATGACATTCTAGATCTTGCATTAATTGCTACGATGTCAGTAGGAACTAGGAATTAAAGACCTTGGATATAGGATGTGGGATATGATATAATGGACCCTTTCATTAATTCTATTTAGCTGGGTTGTCAAATAGATTAAGATGCATCAGATCATTAGGTGAGAATGATAGCATGTGGATGAGGATTCAGTTTGGTTTTGAGTAGTTAGACTTGCAAGTGTGCTGTGACATTTCATATTTTCCTGACTTTGTAGAGTTGTCAACTTACAGTGATATGAAGGTATATGGCAGTTCTTAATATTACATCCATCAGCTATGAAGTCCAGATATACCAGCTCAATCATTGTTTAAGTTCATTATCTCTTCTCCACGCTGCTACAAGAGTCCAGGAATGGGTAAGACTCCTCCCTCTGACATCATTGAGCTGAGTCTGCCAAAGTATAAAAGCCAGCCCCTGCTGCTGGCTCCCCAGCTTTTTGACTCAACTCCTTGAGTGTCAAGAGCAAGTGTCTCTGGAGTTTTTGCTACTTAGCAGCAACTATCTCAAAATTGAAAGGAGAAAGCAAACAAAAAATAACATCAGCACAGCTCCCGGGGATCTGGTGGAGCTGTGCCATCAGGAGAGTGGGGATCCGAGCTTCAGCGTTGAGGCTTCAGCATTGGAACTCCAGCCCGTTTTGACTTGTGAGTACTTGCTGGGAGCATTCGGCTGAGCCTCTTGTGCCATGCAACCCATTTTCAGCCACCAGAGTGCTGCAGGAGGGTGAAAATGAGGTGCAGGGGGTCAGGGTGCAGAAACACAAGGCTGCGCTGCCCACATGGCCTGCGGGAACTCTCCCTGCCCACTCCTTATCCGGCAAACTTGCCTGCTAAATTGCTGTTTTTCCTTTTTCCGACCATCAGCTGTTCTGCTGTGCCAGGAGATTTAGATTAGCTAGGAAGCAGGAAATGGTTGGATTTCTTGCTTTCTAGCTAGTCTTTAGATCTTCGGCTCTGCTTTTAAGCTGAAGGTTGTTATTCAGTGCAGACTCATGGCAAGCAAATTTTATGCGACAGACTGAGCTAGCCGATGGCAGATAGATAGATCACTGAATGATTCTGTGAGCAACTCAATCTGCCTGCCTGCTTTGCCTGATTTCCGGTAAAAGTTGCTCTTTTTTAAATAAAAAAATTCAATATTTACATACATGGTGTGTTGTGAGTTAATTTTGTGAGTTTGCTTGCAAGCAAATTTTATGTGACAGACAGAGCTAGCCAATGGCAGATAGATAGATTTCTGAATGAATCTGTGATTCTGTGAGCAACTCAATCTGCCTGCCTGCTTTGCCTGATTTTGGGTAAAAGTTGCTCTTTTTTTATAAAAAATTCAATATTTATATAAATATTTATAATATTTACATACAAGCCATGCCCAGCCAGTCATATGACCACCAAGCCGCACCCACAAATTAGGCTACGCCCACAGAACCTGTTAGTGGTCCCTGGGATTTAAAATTATGAGTTTGGTGGTCCCTGAGGTCCAAAAGGTTGGTGACTCCTGCTTTGGGGAGTCACGATGCCACAGATTGATGTATGTTTCTGCTCACTCCTCAAAGAAGAAAGATTTGTTGAAAAGATAGCAGTTATTTCAATCCCAGCCAGAGGTGGTATTCAGCCAGTTATGACAGGTTCTGGAGAACTGGTACAGAAATTTTGAGTAGTTCGGAGAACCAGTAAATACCACCTCTGGTTGGCCCCGCTCCCATCTATTCGCTGCCTCCCAAGTCCCAGCTGATTGAAGTCCCAGCTGATCACTGGGTTTTCTTTTGTTGCCCTGCACAGAATAATGGAGATGGAAACCAGATTAGTGGAATGGGGAGGAAATGGCGATTTTACAGTATCCTTCCCCTGGAGTTTGGTGGAAATGGAGATTTTGCAGTATCCTTCCCCTACAATGTCCACCAAGCCATGCCCACCAAGCCATACCACATCCACCAGGTCACGCCACGTCCACCAAGTCACACCAAGCCTGCTAAGCCACGCCCACAGAACTGGTAGTAAAAAAATTTGAATACCACTACTGATATCAGCAGTATAAGAAGCTAAAAGGGGCAGAGAATCATTCTGGTGTTTTGACTCCTCATGCAGAGAAAAGGAAAACTCCGGTAATTGGTGTTTCCCAAATTCTGATTCAACGATCAAATTCAGATGGTCATATCTATTTGTGGTATAAAGTAAATAAAATAGTAGGAATTTTCTTTTTTAACAGCTTTACTTACAGATTTCTCATCTAGTAAATGAATCAGTTCATAAACCAGGATTTGACCCATTGTGGTCCTTCTGCTTCTCAATTCCATCTGCCTTAGAGTCTTTCAGTAATAAACATGTTTCAACTTTTATCAGCTTGGCTGACTTAGGTGTGGGTTGGAGCCCAAGACAGATACCATAATTATTTTTTCCTTTTGTCAATAATTATCCAAACCAATGATAGGAACTTTCCCTTTCTTCTTTTGCTTCCTCCTTGATTTCCTTAAAATTCTTAAATTATTTGGGGAATTTAAAACTTTTATAGGTGTTTACAAGCTTTTAAATGTTTTAAAGAGACAATTATACTATCAATTTGATTTAATGGTTAATGTACCAGGCCAAAAACCAAGAAATTGTGAGTTCTAGTTCTGACTTACATAAAAGCCACTGTGGGACTTTGGGCTAGTTACTCCCTAAGCCCAACTCACCTAATTGTGGGAAAATAAGAGAAAGGAGGAAGATTAGATATGTCACTGTCTTGTGTTATGTATAAAATAATATAAGAATAATAAACGTGGAATAAAAAGTGGGATAATCTTTAAATAAGGGACAGGAGACAGTGAGCACATAAAATTTCATGTTAGCTGAATATCACCTTGCTGCTCTCTCCACCCCACTCCCCATTTTTGTTGCATATCTACACTTTCTTATTGCCAGCCTCCATTATTTGATTCTGGTAGAGTCTGGGTTATTTGTTCTTTCTACACTACTTAGAATCATAAAGGATGAGAAAGGTGGATCTATACATTTTTAAATTAAAAAAATACATTATTCAATTTTGACTTCAGGGAACAACTTCTACAACAATCAGATAACAGATAACAGATAATCAGACTTGGAAGGGATCTTGTAGGTCATCTAGTCCAATCCCCCCCCCTGCCCAAGGGGGACACCCTACACCATTTCTGACAAATTCCATCTTCACAGTTGTTTCCATCTAGCTTTTAGCCTATTATACTGATATGCCCTGGAATGTATTTATTATGCCTGCCTACTCTCCGCTGGAATTACGGGCACTCCAGGCGGTTCCCCTGTCTGTGAAGTGGCCCCTTGGGTTGACAAGAGCTTACCTTAATGATGGATCCTGGGATCCCGAGAGGTGGCATGCTGCGACCAAGGGTTTAAAGGGTTTAAATTTTAAATCTGGTACGAAGGGGAAACTTTTAAATTTTTTAATTGGTCGTCTTAAGGGGTTAGGGAGGAGGGTGGATGGGTCTTTTTTCAGCCTGATGCATGGTGGGGGGGCAGGGGTTGGGGGCCGGTGGGGCCCTGGGGGGTGGGGAGGGGACCGCGATTCCCAGGGTAGTTGGGATTGGCAGGAGACGTCGAGGCATAGGGCCATATCATGTGCTGGGAGCTCGCACCCGCCATCTTTGTGCGGTGGCACGTGCCGACCCTAGGGGGCATGGGAACCGGGACCCCTGGGCTTAGGCTGGTGTATTTTAATGCCAGGTCCGTAGCTAATAAACCTTCCCTCCTTTGTGAAATCATAGAGGAGGAGGCTGCGGACCTGGCCTGCATCACCAAGACCTGGTTGGGCCCAGAGGGTGGTGTCCCTCTGGTTGAATTGTGCCCTCCAGGTTTTCGGGTTCTGCACCGGCCACGGGCCCAGGGAAGGGGTGGTGGGGTGGCTGTGGTTATTCGGGAGACCTTGTTTCCAAGGGAGGTCTCCATCCCAGAGACAGGCGGGAGTGAGACCCTCCTCCTGAGGTGGGGGCCTAATGGTTGGGTGGGCTTGCTGCTTGCATACCTTTCCCCCAGCTGTGTGGCAGCGGCCCTGCCTGGGCTTCTCGATGTCCTCTCGGAGTTGGCGGTGGAGTTCCCGGACTTGATAGTCCTGGGGGACTTCAGTCTTCCTTCCCTGGGTGGGGCGTCGGGTTTGGCCCAGGAATTCATGGCTTCTATGGAAGCCATGGGCCTGACCCAATTGATCCAAGACCCGACTCATGAGGGGGAAAACACTCTCGACCTAATTTTTGTCTCTGAGCGGTGGCGTAGTGACTGAGGGCCGGCCACTGTTGTGGCACTGCCCGTTCCATGGTCTGATCACTATCTCCTACGGCTGGTCTTCCAACAGGCTGCCCCCCGCTGCTGGGATGAGGAGCCACTTAGATGGTTCTGCCCCAGGCACCTGATGGACCCTGAGAGGTTCTAGACAGAACTGGGTTTTTTTCCCTCTTCCCTTGCCCACGACTCTGTCGAGGATCTGGTGTCTGCTTGGCAACAGGCTGCGTCGGGTGCCCTCGACAGGATTGTCCCCATGCGTCCCCTCACACGCCGTGGATCCTGGATGGCTCCTTGGTATACGGAGGGGCTCCGGGAGATGAAATGCCATCGGAGGGGTTTAGAGAGCAGGTGGAGGTCCACCTGCTCCCAATCCAATCGAGCCCAGCTAAGAGCCCATATTAGGACTTACCTGGTAGCTATGAGAGTGGCGAGGAGGTCTTATCTCTCCGCCCTCATAGCGTCTGCAGATAACCGCCCAGCTGCCCTGTTTTGGGCTACCCGCTCTCTCCTTCGTATGGAGGGGAGGGCGGACCCGTTGCGGGGAAGGGCTGAGGAGTTTGGTCAATATCTGTCGGATAAGATCGCTTGGATTCGGAGCGGGCTGTCCTCTGATTTGCAGTGGTCTGAGGAACGGGATACAGGCAGTCTGGCCAGTGTGATCTGGGATGAGTTTGATCCTGTTTCTGAGGATGAAGTGGACAGGACTATGCGGCGCCTGAGCTCCACCACATGTTTATTGGACCCGTGCCCTTCCTGGCTAGCTTATGCTGCCAGGGAGGCCACCTGCGGTTGGCTCTGGGCAGTTGTCAACGCTTCATTAAGAGAGGGTGTTTTTCCCTCCACCTTGAAGGAGGCGGTGGTGAGACCCCTCTTGAAGAAGCCTGCCCTGGACCCGACTGTGTTAGACAACTTTCGTCCAGTCTCCAACCTTCGCTTTTTGGCGAAGGTTGTTGAGAGTGTGGTGGCTCGGCAGTTTCCACTCTTCCTGGATGAAGTGGACTACCTGGATCCATATCAATCGGGCTTCCGGCCTGGTTTCAGCACGGAGACGGCATTGGTTGCGCTGATGGATGATCTCTGGAGAGCACAAGACAGAGGTTTTTCCTCTGTCCTGGTCCTATTAGACCTCTCAGCGGCTTTTGATACCATCGACCATGGTATCCTTCTGCGACGCCTTGAGGGGTTGGGGATAGGGGGCACTGTGTTGCGGTGGTTCACCTCCTACCTCTCGGGGCAGTTGCAGTTGGTATTGGCAGGGGGGCAAAGGTCGACCCCGAGGGCGCTCTCTTGTGGGGTCCCTCAGGGATCGGTTCTTTCCCCTCTGCTATTTAACATCTATATGAAGCCGATGGGTGAGATCATCCATGGTTTCGGGGTGAGTTTCCATCAGTACGCAGATGATACTCAGCTGTACATCTCCACCCCGAACCAAATCGGTGATGCCCTCTCCCTGATGACCCAGTGTCTGGATGCGGTACGGATTTGGATGAGTGGGAACATGCTTCGACTCAACCCGGCCAAGACTGAGTGGCTGTGCATACCGGAATCTCGGCCCAGTCAAGAATGTCCATCTTTAACCATAGGGGGAGTGGTGTTGCCCCCTGTGGACAGGGCGCGGAACCTGGGGGTCCTCCTGGATGTATGGCTCTGGTTGGAGGAGCAAGTGGGGGCTGTCGCCAGGGGGGCCTTTGCCCAGCTCCGCCTAGTTCATCAACTACGCCCATTTCTGGACCGAGATGCCCTGCGCACGGTCACCCACGCCCTTGTTACCTCTAGATTCGACTACTGCAATGCTCTCTATCTAGGACTGCCCTTGCATACCATCCGGAGATTGCAGCTGGTGCAAAATGCGGTGGTGCGGGTGGTGATGGGAGTTTCCCGGTTCTCCCATGTTATCCCCATCCTGTGCTGTCTACACTGGTTGCCGGTTGCACTCCGGGTGAGATTCAAGGTTTTAGTTTTAACATACAAAGTCCTTCACGACATGGGTCCTCAATATTTAAGGGAGCGACTCCTGCCGATAGCGATTGCTGGCCGCCCTGTGCAAGCACATAGGCAGGGACTCCTTGGGGTCCCGTCGGCGGGCCAATGCCGGCTGGCGGTCCCCCGACGACGAGCCTATTCTGTTGCGGCCCTGGATCTCTGGAACCAACTTCCCCTGGGGCTCCGCCTGGCCCCTGACCTCCGGACCTTCCACCATGACTTAAAGACCTGCTTGTTCGACCAATTCGGGCTGTGACCCCTGTGGGAGGGTGGTTTTATATTTTTTAAGCTTTTTGGGCTTGTAATTTGTTTAATCTCTTTTAATTATTTATTGTTACTGTTTTAGTTGTGAGCCGCCCCGAGTCTTCGGGGATGGGGCGGCATACAAGTCTCAAAAATAAATAAAATAAATAAATAAATAAATCTCTTCTTGAAATCTCAGGTGATGACACTCCCACAACAAGGGCAAGCTGTTCCATTGGTTGATTGTTCTCACTCTCAGAAAGTTTCTCCTTATTTCCAAGTTAAATCTCTCCTTGTTCAGTTTCCATCCATTATTCCTTGTCTGGCCTACAGGCGCTTTAGAAAATAGATTGACCCCTTCCTCTCTGTGGCAGCCCCTCAAATATTGGAAGACTGCTATCATGTCTCCCCTGGTCCTTCTCTTCACTAGACTAGCCAAGCCCAGTTCCTGTAACCATTCTTCACATGCCTTAGTCTCCAGTCACCTAATCATCCTGGTTGCTCTTCTCTGTACTTTTTCTAGAGTCTCAACATCTTTTTTATAATGTGGTGACCAAAACTGGATGCAGTACTCCAGGTGTGGTCTTACCAAGGCCTTATAGAGTGGCATCAGTACCTCACTTGATCTCGATTGTATCCCTCTGTTAATGCAATTCAGGATTGCATTAGTTTTTTTGGCTGCTGCTGCACACTGCTGGCTCATATTTAGCTGGTTGTCCACTAAGACTCCAAGATCCCTCTCACAGTTATTGCTATTGAACCTGGTTTCACCAGTTTATATGTGTACTTTTGGTTTTTCTTGCCTAAATGTAGGACTTTACTTTTCTCTACATTGAATTCCATTTTGTTAGATACAGCCCAGTGTTCTAGTCTGTCAAGTTCTATCTGGATCTTGAGCCTATCTTCTTGGGTGTTAGCTATTCCTGCCAGCTTAGTATCATCTATAAATTTGGTAAGTTTCCCTTCTATTCCCTCATCTGAGTCATTAATGAAGATATTGAAGAGTACTGTGCCTAAGGCAGAACCTTGTGGCACCCAATGCTTACTTCCCTCCATGTAGACTTAGATCCATTAAGGACCACTCATTGAGTACGGTTTGTCAGCCAGTTGCGAGTCCATCTAGTGATGGTGCTATCTATTCCACTTTTTTTTTAGCTTACCAAGAAGTAGGTTGTGGTCTACAAGAAGTAGGTTGTGGTCGAATGCCTAGCTGAAATCTATGTCCACAGTATTTTGCTGGTCTACTAATTTAGTCATTATATTGAAAAATGAAATAAGATTGGTTTGGTGTGATCTGTTTTTAACAAACCTGTGCTGACTGCTATTTATTGCTTTACTTGTTTCTAGATGTTGGCAGATTTGTTCTTTATTATATTTTCCAATATCTTCCCGGGTATTGATGTTAGGCTAATTGGTCTATAGTTTTCCTGGGTCTGTTTTTTTCCCATTTTTTGAACATGGGATATCGATGTTTACCAGTGAAAAATTGAACCCAATTTTGGGTCCTTTAGTTACAATTTTCCTGCTTATCTGGAACACAAGATTTACAAAGATGTTGAATTGTAAATTGCACTATCTATCAATCCAGTTGATTCTAACATACTTGCACATTAATCTCAATCTGGAATGGGCTTTCTGCTACCTGCTGTACATAAGAATCTGTGCTTCTCCATAAATCAGCTTTTTTGTGGCTACCTCTGAACTAATGTTTTATATAAATATTATGCTCTTTAAATATAGTAAAATATTGCATTAATATCTAGGTTTCATGAATTGTAACTTATAATATCTTATTTATTTTGATTTCATTTTAGTTTTAAAAGCCCAACAGTAATAAGCTGCTATGGAATGGGTGTGTACGCCGTTGGAATGTCTGCTTCCCACTGGTATAGTACCTACTACTTTTATATATATATATATATATATATACAGTATTTTTCGGTGTGTAAGACGACTCGGCGTATAAGACGACCCCCAACTTTTTCGGTTAAAATATAAAGTTTGGAATATACTCGCCGTATAAGACTACCCCTCTTCCAACGCACACCAAATAAAAATTAAAAAGCATCAGATTTGATTTCAATATGGTAATTTTAATTCAAATGCTTATGACATGCAGGTACCTAGCAGAAAAACTGCCATTAAATAAACATAAGCCTGTTTGTCATCAAACATGTAAACGTAAACCAGTACATTAAACTTTTCCTAATTCACTCTAAAGCTGAATGGAAGGATAAGACAATAAACCCATGGGAGCTACCATGTTGTTTGTTTTCTAAGCTGTCAACCCACTGGAACTGATGATGATAGAAGGAAAAAAAAACAATAGAGAGAGAACAAGTGCCCGGCAAGTCCCTGGCAACGCCCATCATAACTGCAAGCTACGGTATTTCTACAGGTTTTGCTAGCGTGACAGTTTCCCTTTAAAAGCCTTCAAAATCCTGTTCATCATCTGATATCATAAGTACATCAATGACATCTTGTGATACATTTGTAAGGCAGTCATCGTATGGATTGAATTCCGTATCAGATGGTGTGGTCTCAGCTTCATCTTCCTCTTCATCTTGCCACAAGTAGTCGTCCTCCATACCATCTAATGAATTTGATATTCCACACTTCTTGAAAGACTTCATTACTGTTTCTGCATCAATATCATTCCAGGCTTTTATGACAAACTTGCACAAAACATCCAACTGTGGAGCACACATGTTTCCTCCTTTTGTGAATGATTTTTCGCCGCTTACCATCCATTCATTCCACTGTTCTCAAATGCGGTCTTTAAATGGCTTGTTTAGGCACACATCCAGTGGCTGTACCAATGATGTCAATCCTGCAGGAATAACTGCTGCATCTGTCTTTAGTCTTGCAAGCCTTTCCTTGGTGCTGGGAGTTAAATGAGCCCTGAACATATCCCACACCAGTAGACTACGTTTTTGAATAAGTCCACTTGGTCGCCTGCTCCATACATTAGCAAGCCATAGCTTTATCCCTTCTTCATCCATCCAGCCTTTTTCATTTACATGTACAAAACAACCAACAGGGAACTTGAGTTTCGGCATTGTTTTTCTTTTTAAAATAATCATTGGTCTCAGTTTGGCACCATCAGCTGTGCATCCTAGTACCACTGTAAAACTGGACTTCTCATGTCCTGTTGTTTTAATTAAAATTGTTTTTTCACCTTTTTGATGGACAGTTTTATTTCCAACCATATCAAAATTCATTGGAGTTTCATCCATATTTCCAATACTACTTAACGCATAGTTATGTTTAGTGTGCTGTCATATTATGTATCGATGGAAACTATTTACTTTGCTATCAAGATCTGCAGGTAATTTTTGGGCAATTTTCGTCTTTTGCCTCAGTACCATATTATTCCTTCCCATGAATCTAGTACACCAGGATACAGTGGCCTTGAATCTGTTGCTGTGATCTGGGTTAGATTTGGCCCACTGAAGTGCAAACAAATGTATTTGATTTCGTGTCACTACATAACCATTTTGGCGATGCTCATTCACCATGTCTGCTACTTGTTTTTCTATTTCTGGCCAATGTGGGGTGCCTCTTCTTAATGCACACTTACTCCTCGGCATACTCTTTAATGCTTTTTCATTTGCTTTCCAGTCATGAACCATCTTTTTTGTTACTCCATATTGTTTTGCAGCAAGCATGATTATTATGTTCCATGGCAAAGTTTACAACTTTGAGTTTGAAACTGGCTTCATATTTCTTTCTTCTTGCTGGTGCGGCCATGATGGGGTTTTGACTGTTGGACATTTGTATATACGGTACTGTATGTACTGGTGCTTTACTGTATGAACAGGTACAGATACAGATACAGATACAGATACTGGTGCTTTACTGTATCTGGTACCCGGTATACAACAACCAGCCAATCACAGCAAGTGATGTGCCTTACAGGTGACTGGCTGGTTATTGTATACAACTGCTTTGATTGGTTAGAGTGGTCTGCCTCTCAGATCTTGCACATGCTCAATAGCGAGATCTGAGAGGCAGAAGCAATACAGTAATTGGAGGAGGGATAAAGGAGGAGGTAAGAGGCGTGTACAGTGGCTCTATCTTTTTTACAGTGGCTCATTGCGGGATGCCTGCAGCTTGCTCCTCCCTGCTTCATATAGCCGCCATATGAAGCAGGGAGAAGC
>CM019155.1:80665205-80707191 GCA_009733165.1 Naja naja | reverse complement strand
CTCTACCCTACGTGTACTTGGATTAGGGTCAGAAGGCAGTTCTTCTATCTCATCACTAACCAGGTGTAGCTTCATACTTTCCCCACCTGAAACTTCAGGGCTCTCCTACTGGAGCTGTTCTTCCACCAAATCTCTCTCAGATAGCTGCTAAGAGCCATTTAGCAGCTCCTCTCCTGACATGTCTGGAAAACATCCTTGGGAGACATTACAATATGACTTGTGGCTTATTTCCTTCACCTTCAGAGATACTTCATTCTGATTTCAAGATTATGGACCATTTCCAGAAAATTAAAGCAAATGACTATTCTATTATTATTGTTGGGTTTTTCCCACCCAAAAAACTCAGGTCGCCCACAAACCCCATATAATAGGTTAAAATGAGAAATAGCTATTAGCCTATAATTACTGAAGTGAGTTTCACTGCTGATTAGGGATTCTAGGTCTTAGCCTTATATAGTAATTCAGCCCTTAACCCTTATTATGTGCATACTGGGTTTGTTGCTTACGTATTAGGAAATTTTGATAAAGATTGCTAAATTAATTTTAGAAAATATGAAGAATAGAAAAAGTCTAAGGGGAATACCAGTCATAAGTGGGATTGATTAAACTATCAGCTAACAATTGTATCAACCAGATTTTAGTGGGATTTGAGTTTAAATTATCATATTTTTGGAACTATAAGACACTCCAAACCCTAATACACACCTAGCTTTTGGGGAGGAAAACAAGAAAAAAAATCCGCCTTTGCCTCTGCCTCCCAGCAATTTGACTTCTTGCAGCAAACAGCAAACAGCCTGGTCAGCTTCAGCACAGCCTGATTTAGCATGAGCAGCTGATTGTTGGTTGGATCTGCTTCCCAGAATACTGACGATCAGCTGTTCCACTCTGCGGGGAGAGCTACTGCCTATCACTGTCTCCACACCCCCTGTTTTCGTCCTCTGTGCCCCCCATTTCTGGCATCCGTGTGCCCCTTTTTTTGCCTCCGTGTGCCCCATTTTTGCCCCTGTGCACCCCATTTTTGGCCTCTGTGTATCCTATGGGGCGGGGTCTCCAACCTTTTGGACCACAGGGACCACCAAATTCATAATTTTAAATCCTGCGGATCACTGATGAATCTAGCATGCTGCTCGCTGAAGCGCCTGGACTCCCACTGAGGGGTGGCAATCCTTCAGGCATTTAGCTTGGCTGCCTGTTTCTGCAACCTTAATACTCAAAGAGTCATTTGGACCCATTTCCCAGAGAAAACAAAACACTGGGATTTCTCATCTCTCCTCCCCCTCTCTCTTTCCCTTCCCCCTCCCTCCCTCCCTCCCTCTTTTTTGCTTGAAATCTCTAGGTGGATGAACTGATGCGCGTGGGGATGGAAGGTAGTGCGTGGGAGATTGCAGCATCGGAGCCCTTCCTGGGTGTTCCCTGGCCTGCCAGAGGGTGGGGGGAAAGGAACAGGGGTATCACCCCTGTTGCAGACATGGGTGCGCTGCAGACCACCAAAATTTTCTCATGGACCACCAGTGATTCCAGATGACTGATTGGCAACCTCTGCTGTGGGCCACACAGAAGCCGAAAATGGGACACGCGGAGGTCAAAAACTGGGCATGCGGAGGCTGAAAATAGGGCATGCAGAGGTGGCGCTAGGAGATGGCGATCCCTGCAGCCTGAAACAGCTGATTGTTGGGCCGATCCTACTGACAATCAGCTGCTTGTGGTAATCATGCTGTGCTGAAGTTGACCAGGCTGTTTGCTGTTTGTTGCAAGGAGGCAGATTTCTGGGAGGCAGAGGCCAAAGGGTGTGGGGCAACGGGTGGGCGGGACTTTGGCAACATTAACTGTATAAGACGCACAGACATTTCCACCTACTTTTTTTGGGGGGGGGAGTGCTTCTTATACATTGAAAAATACAGTACTATATTTTTCAGTAATGTACTTAAATTCCTAGAATTATTACTAGATATCTCTATATTGGGGTGAGATAATCACAATTTGCATTGTTGGGAACTTAGTGAATTAAAAGCTCTTAAATTATGATCAACTTATGGTGACTTTATAGAAATTTTATACTTCATTTAGAACAACATGAAAAGAGAAACTGTAGAATGTTTGTCATAACTGTACATATACAATTTATATATTATTTATATATAGTTATAGTTATGTTATATAGTTTTATATATATAGTTGTATGATCAGTTCTGAGTTGTAGAGCATTTGTGATCTGGCTGTTTAAGATATCAACATGAGTGAATTTCTGTGACATTTTAAAGATCACTGTCATATTGTTAATTTTGTTCTGATGGATATACAGTTCTGACAGATTAGGAGAAAGAGGGAGGGAGAGAGAGACAAAAGGGAAGGGGAAAGTCAGACATATTCAAAATTCCTTTGCAGTGATTGGATTGATTCTGGAAACTTATCTGTCATCTATTAAGTGCATAATCTTGATGAAAGAAAGATACTCCTAATTCACACTGCAGTCTAAAACTGTTGTGCATACATAATGCTCTTCAGGCTAACTCCCTTAAATAACAAAGGTGCAAAGATGGTATACTTAAATTTAATAGAAATGACTTAATATACATAGTTTACCGTGATTACAACCATGACTGCTATCATGTCTTTGCTGTTTAGCACTTTCATGATGGGCAGGGTGTTTAAGGATAATATCTCATTTTAGTAGGATACAGAAGAATGCAACTTTTTAATCTAACTTCAGTCTTTTTGTCTGAATTCTATAGTCACGGTATGGCTGATAGGGCTGTGAATAATGTGTAACTCTCTTTTGAAAAAAAACCCCAACTTCTAGACATGTTACTGTAGGTCAGTCATGTAATAATTGCATACATGGAGATGAACTGCATCTGTAATTCTGCTGTATGATAGAATGGTTTTATATTCTAGAATAATAATGTTCAGCATTTTCATTTGTTGATTCACCTTTGACCTGGTTTTGCAATATGGGACTTATTTTTCATATTTGCTGCAGAGGCAGGGAATCCTGGCCCTCCAGCAATTCAGATATTGCTGAATTATAATAGCCCCAGCCACTATTGCCAGTACTGAGGAATACAGATATTGTAATATTAAATTAAAATAGTATTTACTGTGTCTGTGCTTATTTTTTTCTTCACCAGTCCTTTATTTTTCTCTTTTCTTACGTTTTTGCATTACCACTTTTCCTTCCTTCCTTCCTTCCTTCCTTCCTTCCTTCCTTCCTTCCTTCCTTCCTCCCTCCCTCCCTCCCTCCCTCCCTCCTCCCTCCCTCCCTTCTCTGCAGTTTTGAAGTTCATTTTTCCCAACATTTCTTTCGGGATTTTTTTTTCATTTATTCCTCCAGTTATGATCTTTTGAAAATCTGTATTTCCAAATATTAGCCACTGCTGATTGTGGGTGAAAGAAATCAAGATTCTGAAATTCCAACACCAATGAAACTAATCAAACATCTTACTGTAGCAAAATCTTCCTTCTAAAATATACTCTTGCTATGTTTGCCTTGTCAAAAGTTACTTCATTTTATGTTTTATTCTTTATATTGTATCTGGATTTGGACTCTGAATTTCCCTAGATAGAATTATTAAAACCAGTGATATTTTTCCTAGTCCTCAAACAAATCACTATGTGCTTTATATATGTGATCAATAGAGATTCTTTAATTAAGTGAATCAAACATGTTGTTGGATGGGTGGTAACTACGGTAGATTTAATTCATCAAGATAACTTCAGCCATTACCACTTAACATAGTGTGCACTTTGCAAAGTGCATTGGTATGAGGAAAACAACCCATTGTGAAATATTTGAGGCATCCACATACTCTGGAGAGTTTGATACATTTGCTGTGAAGGTTTTATTAAATCTTCTGCATATGTATGTTCATGAAAAGATAAAAAGACAACTAAGGAAAAAGTATAAAGCAACTGTGTTGAGTATTCTAAGTGTGATTGCTTTCATGTACATTGCAAAGTATTCCTTTAAGGGCTTTGTATAGCTGTAATAGATATATATTAGGAACAGTCAATTTCAGGTTACAATCCTAAGGATAGTTACTCATTAAGGAACTGACAACTTGCTGTAACACTTTATTTTAAGAAAAGTTCACATGACTTTTGTGCAAGAACTATGAAGTACACTTGGTTTCTTTTGTTTTTGATTTGCTTTCTTTTAAAAAAATACAAGCATTGATGTGCTATACACAAATACCTCATGTTCTTAAAAAGTTATTAGATACAACTATTTGTATATGACAATGTTATTTTATTTTTAATATGAAACCCATTGGCTTAATTTTTCAGCAGGAACTAATATTTGCGGTCTGTGAAGACAAATACTTCAAATACTCCAAATACTCCATTTTAATTTGTAATACAGTAAATATAGATATAATCCACATAAACTAAAGCTCTTTTGGGTCCTTAGTTATTTTTAAGAATGCAAAGGAGTCCTGAGACCAAATGTTTGAGAACTGCTGATTTAGACATTCTAGAAATAATATCAGAGGATTATTCTCTTTATTGTCTTCCTGAAAACATGAAGGGCAGACTTTAAATTTTATCATTATTGATTAAAAGATTGTGGCTGTTTGATTTTCACTTCTTTTCGGTACAGTAGTTTGGTTCCTGTTTAACTCTTTGCATTTATTGCTCTTGAATTTGTTTTCATATTCATGTTTTATTTTTCATTTCACTTTAAATTAGTATCATTATATTTGATGGCAGAATGTTTAGTATATCTTCACTGTTAATAGCCTAATTGTTTCTCTTGCCTTAAGTAATATCTCATTAACTTTATAAGCCATCCTTTCCACATCATCTAGAGAATTAATTTCCTGTGCATAGACTTGTAGTCAGTCTGCAGCATTTCTCCCAAAACTTTCTTAATTAGCATTTTTATTGCTATATATTTTTTTGGTTCTTGTTTTCTGAACTAAGCTTCTGAGAAGATCTAATAAAATGAGCATTACTGGTTCATTATCTCTTTTTTAACATGTCCAAAAAGCAAATTATTAATACTACTATTACTATTTCAGAAAAACTATAAACTTTAAAATAAAACATATATAATAGCACTCTATTAAAATATTTTTTATTATTTCATACAATAACATCAGAAAAATTTTACAATGTCAAAATGAATTTCTTCCCAAAATGCCTCCTATGGAAATGGGCAAGCGACCATCAGGACAGAGAATCAAGCTTTATATGGGATTAGATATCTAATAATAAAGTTATAGATGGGAACATTTCTCCCTCCAAAAAAAGAGCAGAAGTAATTCAGTAAAATAAAGCAAAAGGTACTGACTCTGTCTTAGATAGCTTACTTACATAAAACCTTTTTCCATTTTTGTTCATAGTGCAGTTGAGGTTCACTTTAAAAAAAAGCATTTCTTAAAGATCAGAAGTTTTCTAAAATGTGCATTGTAACAAGCATTTATTCCACCTGGCACTGGTTAGGAATCAAGTTGCAGAGGCCTTCACTCTCCTAGTGAAATATGCTTTCACTAGGAAAATGAAAGCATATTTTTTCTAAATGGACAAATAATTCCAGAGGAGGTGAATTGCCACCAAGAATATCTGCTTTCACATCATTGTTTGATAGATATGTAACTTTATTTAGTAACTAGCTTATTTTATTTTATTTAGAATAATCTATGTGTATGGCTGTTGCTTTCACTATTTTGCCTTCTTTTCTATTTTCCTCAAATGCGTTTTTTGTTGGAGATTTAGCTATTTTTCAGAAAAAAATTCTCATTAAAAATACATTTAAGTACAAGACTACAAAGTTACACAGCTATTCTCAGGATTTGTTTACCTTTGTGTTTCTTGGTTTGGATGGGAAAACCTGGAACACTTTCTGTATTTTCCCCCTTATAATTTGGTTGCATAGAGACTTAGGGTTGCAGCTGACTGGTTGCAGCTGATTATGATTTTAGGAATTGTAGGACTTTATTTTATGAAAAAGATGAAAGGTGTAATGTGTGAGACTGTGCTTTAGTTTAAATTCCAAAATGGTGCCTCTGAATTTGCTTAGGCACAAACATCACACCTATCTGCAAGTTGATAAAATCATTGCTCCTTTTTCCTGGATCATAAGGTAGCTAAATTGGTAGTTGCACATTCACAGGAAAAGTGATTATTCTCTTTTCACAGGTGCCAGTTCTTTTATGGGTGTCTGTCAGAGGT
Organism: Naja naja; assembly: GCA_009733165.1. NCBI lineage: Eukaryota > Metazoa > Chordata > Lepidosauria > Squamata > Elapidae > Naja > Naja naja. The sequence goes on along the minus strand of CM019155.1, from coordinate 80,701,020 downwards.
GAGATTCAGCAGGTTCTGACCAGTTCCGGTAGCGGAAATTTTGAGTAGTTTGGAGAACTGGCAAATACCACCTCTGACTGGAGATTTTACAGTATCTTTCCCCTGCCACGCCCACCAAGCCACACTCACAGAACCGGTAGTAAAAAATTTTGAATCCCACCACTGGTGTCTGTCTATACTAATCAAATTGTTTCCTAAAATCTAGGATAGTGTTTCTCAGCCTTGGCAGCTTTAATAGCAGTAGCACTTATATACCACTTCATAGTGTTTTACAGCATTCTCTAAGTGGTTTACATACCAGCTTATTGCCCTCAACAATCTGGATCCTCATTTTACTGACTTCAGAAGATTGGAAGCCTGAATCAACCTTGAGGAGGTCAGAATTGAATTCCTGGCAGTGAGCAGAGTTAACCTGCAATACTGCATTCTAACCACTGCACCACCATGGCTCCTTTAAGCTTTATGGAGTTTAATTTTCAGAATGCTCTAGTCAGCATGGATAAAATATGAAACATAAATGTGACTTTTACAGTTTGTAAATTGTACATTTTACAAATTCTGTCAATGTGTAGATTTTCTAAGTGCCTTCCAAGATTTTTTTTAGTTTGGTACCAAGTGTGCTGATAACCATTGGGACTACCACTGTAGGTTTATGCCATAAACTTTCAACTTCAATTTTGTGATTGTCCAGTTCTTTGATTCTATTCTATTATCCCATGGTGTTGTCACATCAGTTACACAGATTTTCTTCTTTTCAGCTACTGTTAAATCTAATGTATTATGAACCAAGACTACCAAAATTCAAAAATATTGTGACACAATCAGTCAGATGTTTAGATTGGATCTGGCATGTCTGCAATTAGTGAGTCTTTATGGAAGAACTAAAATTTGAATTAGGTAGATATATATTACTATTACATTTTTATTTTGTCTTTTTTATAAATAAATAAAAGTAGTGAACAAATATTTTTCTCTGTTTCTGTTGGATATAAAAATCTTTGCTAGATTGTTTCCAAAGTGCTGCACAATCCTAATAAAGAAAAAAAAGACAGCTAAATATCTCTTTTTAGTGTTCAGACTCAGCCAGACCATAGGCTTTTACTGGAATCATATACTTCTGAGAAATAGACTTGGTGTCAAGTGCCTTTCTTCCTGCTAGGCAATCAGACTAGGTTATCCTTGTGTTTCCTGCATTATGCTGAGGTTTTTTTTTTTTGAATAATTACATGATCCCCTGCAGGATGCTAATTTAAGATTAACTTCAAGCTTGTTCTCAAAAATAACTACAGCTAAGAGAATTCTATTACATTTAGGAGAAAGTAAACTTTTTTGCTGGATTGATATTGGCCTCTTATTGACGTATACATAGCATTCTTTTCTCCAGTTCTTCTCCAAAGAATAATTTTTGGTACGGAAAGTGACTGACTCGGAGAGCTATCATAGCTGAAGATAGACCTTAACTTGAGTTAGCTCAGTTCAGATATAATACCTTAACTACTAACCCACATTAGCTTTCATCCTTCATTTTTCTTGAGCTTAAATCACAAGTTTAGAGCCATTCATTCTAGATTTAATTTTCAGGAACAAAATGTGGCAGAATGTGCTTTTCTAAGTTGTTTGGCTTTGGTGCATCTATAGCTCATTTGGCTGACTCTTGTGGATGATCCCTAATAGTCCTGCCATGCCTATTTGTACAACAGTATGGTTATGGCTGTCTAAATTATTCAGTAAGAAATTATGATTCTTTTAATCATGATTTAGTGAGGAACTAAGTCAGGGATGGGCTCCAAAAATTTTAGCAAAGGGTTTTCTGCCAGGTTGCTGGGTGGGTGTGGCCATGGTGGGTGTGGCCTGGTCTGTCTCCAGCACCATGGCGGGGGGGGCATCTTTGTCCTCCCCTTGGCTCTGGAGACTTTCCTTGAGCCTCCAGGAGGGCGAAAACAGACTCCCTGGGTTCCAGATGCTTTCTGGAAGCCAGAAACAGCCCCATTTCTGGCCTTCCCAGACTTCCGGGAGGCCCGTTTTTCGCCCTCCACAAATCTCCACATGCACCCTGAACTTACCTGCATCCAAAACAGGCCCTGTGGGGACCTGGAAGGGGCAGGATGGGGTGGGCAGGGCCAGTCAGGAGTGGGATTTGGAGATTCTCTGAACTGCACAGAATCTTAGCTAGGAACTCTCCTGAATCCTTGCGACCCCCAGCAGCCCTCCCCTGGACTAACTTGCATATTGCTTGAGATCCTGCTGAAATCAAGAGCTAGAATCTATTCCTTGCTCTTTGCAAGCTGCTTTGGATTCACTTACTTCTTTCAAATGGACTGACAGGGAAGGCTAATTATCAGTCGTTTTCTGAATTTAGTCAAAACTTAGCAACTATCATTTTTCTTTTCAAAGGAGATAAAATAAATATAGGATCAAAGGAAGCAAATCTTTATGGAAGAACTAAAATTTGATGTGGAGAAGAATGATTTAATTTTCATATCCTACATGACAATATTTTAGTTAAGTTTTGATAATTCAAAACTTGTTTATATGCATGTATATAAATATGCATGTTATAGAATGTCAGAATCATTTTAATATAAATATGTGTAGCATAATTAGCCATTCTTACTAATCTTAAAAATAGGCAGAGTGTTGTGTAATTTGCATCTCACAGTTTTTTTCAGGCTATGACACTTTTTTTTTTTGTTAAATACCACACAATGAAATAAAAGTGGAAATGCATTCAGGATTGTATATGTCATCATTTTTTTTTATTTGTCACATTTATACCCTGCCACAATTCCAAAGGACTCCCAATTGCTGAAAAAGTTTTTATTTAAGTACTTATTTGGCGATACGGATTCCTAAGAAGCATCCTAGGAAATATTTCTTTTTTAAGGTGAAATAAATTGCTGGCCCCCAAAAACTTGGGCATTTCTTTTGAATCTTGCTGGCAGGATATGAGATATGTGACATTAAATGCACTTTGGCATTTAACACAGATATTTTTTAAAATGCAAATCAGAACAGCAAGATAAGATATGTATAAAAGAGGTGAAAGCTGTAAGTGTTACTTTGGAGGTACTAAATAGCTACAGAAAAACACTTTAGAGGACTTCCAGGTTGAGCCCTCTCGCTTACAGGCGGTGGTTTGCGATCGTCTGCGACCGCAGCCTGGCTCTTTCGTCTGAGAGCCCCAATCCTTACGGTTCGGGGCTGAAGCTGCCTCATAGGGGTGGCGGAGAAAGGGAAACCTGCCAGACAGAGTGAGGGGAGCCGCATCTCCCCCCTTTGAGTCTGGTCTTTTCCCTCCAAAGACGACAAGAAGCGGTGGTCAATATGGCCACCTTGAAGAGAAGGTCTCAACTGGATTAAGATTTGTGCAGGAGGAAAGAAAGAAGTTGACAGCAGAAGAATCGGGAGTATTGGAAGGTAAAATCAATAAAGGTACCCCGGGACTAAGATAAAAACGAGCTTTTTAAAAAAAAAGAAAAAGAAGTGGCACAAGTATCAAGTGAAGGAAAAAATAGTAAAATATTTTTGACAGCTATAAGGGGCTTCGAACCGGGAAAGGTAGAAGCCGGCATAAGAATTTAAGTTTGAGGCTCGAAAAACCCTGAATATTAAAACAAAAGGAAAGGGAGAAGATTTTGTGTGACAGAAAGTGCCACTCAGTGGATAAAAACTGGAATTTAAAGAAGGAAAATATCTTGTTCCTTTGTGGATTGGAATTGTTACAATTTTAAACATTGAAACAAAAAAGCAAGAACTACAGAAGGTGAAAGTTTGAACTTAAATAAAAGACAGACTGCTGGACTAGCTAGTGACATTGATACAGACTCTGGGCATGGGTTGAGATTTTAAAAAAATTTAAAGAAGAAGAAATAAGGAAAATAAAAACTTTTGTGGCCATACAAGGAATTAAAAATGGAATCTAAAAGCATGAAAGAACTGCTACAGGAAGTGACTGAATTAATTTGGCTCTTGGTTGAAGACATGGAAATGGCGAACAAAGATCAAGAAGAAGGAATCCTGGAAGGGAGGAGTCAGCACAAGGGAAAGCCATTTTAAAGAGACAACTAACACAAAGATCACTACAAATAAAAGGGAAAGGAAGGGTGGTCCAAAAAATGAAACCTAAGAAAGCAATTAAAAAGGAACATTTATGGAATTAGGCAAGGTAGAAAGGCCCAGAAGAAAAGAGAGCAGAAAGGTAATGAGAGAGAGACGGATTCAAATTGGATGGAGAAGGGATATAGCAGAAAGAGCAGGAGGGGGAACAAGAAACAGAAGCAGAAGATAGAGAAATATGGGAATTATATAATGAAGATAGAAACTCGTTTACATAGAGATAATGGCTAAGGTATTAAGGGGGTTCTGCATGGAGAAGATGGGTAATAAGAATATACCGTAATTATTAAAATATAAAACAATAGAGGGGCTACTGACAACAATTTTTTTAGATGAAGGTACACTCTCACTTTTTACTTATAAAAAAAGGTAAATGTTGATTAGATAAATTGAATTAATTGAAATAATTTTTGAAGATGTTTAAAAATGAGACTTGTCAGTAACCAAGGTTAATTATTTTTTGCTATTTGAAATTATAAATAAATTTTAAATTGGGGGGATATGTGTTGCAGAACCCGACTGAAAAGATATATAATGTTATGTAGCTTTTCTTCTCTTCTTTTTTCTTATTCTATCTTTTGCCTCAAAGGGAATGATTATTATAATGTTATTATGTTAATCACTGAGGTGACACTTTCAAAGTAGTAAAGGGGGTAAGTCTAGGTTTTTAAAATTCTTTTTGTGTTAAAGCTTGTATTGATTTAGAATTATGGAAAGAATATGTGATGAAAGGGCAAATTTGACGGATAAAAGAAATATGTAAATGATAAAAGAGCATTAATAATGTGAAGATAGTTTAAGGATAGATATGGATAAACTTTATTCTTTATATGATGAGCAAACATGTTATTTTTAAAAGAAATATAAATGCTTAAGAACTATTTATAATAATTTGAAATGAAATGGGGTTATATAGATTGAGATTAAGATCTGAGACTAGGACTAATTTGTTTGGCTCTTTGTTTGCAAAAAATGGAATGGAAGTAAAAATGGGATAAAATACGAAGTTAAAGATACTATAAAACTATTGTCATATTTGCATGTAAAAGTGATGACCCGGAAATATGCTGTCTACTGAAAAGAGACTTATTTAAATTGTTAAAAATTGAATAAAACTTGTTTGAAAAAAAAGAAAAGAAAAACACTTTAGAGGACAGGAAGTTTAATCCTGTGGTGTTCCTTATTTTATTTATTATTTAGTTAAATCTTTAAAAAAGAAAAAAAAAAGCTTCTACCCAAGCAATTGAAGCAGTTGATGTCTTCAAAATCCCATAGACAATTTCTTTGAAAGTAGCTTAAAATGAATGTCCTTTTTTTGCAGTGGATGAGAAAAGAACGAACACTTTACTCCCTTGTAAATGTTCTAGTAACTCAATTAAGTTATTTGGAGAAAGTTGAGAGAAGGGCAATTTTACAAAGCCGTTTCTCTAAAACTTCTGGCCATATATTTTTGGTGAATCAACTTATTTATCTCTAGCTACAAAATAAGGTTGCTGTAAATGAAGAGCATTCATAAACGTTCAACTGGTACAGACCATGGCTGCACAGGTAGTAAATGATGTCAGATATACAGCATACATAGCACCACTTCTGTGTGAGCTATATTGGTTACTGTTGTGTTTCTGGGTTCAATTCAAGATGCTGGTTGCCACCTTTAAAGCTCTAGAATAGATTACTTGGTATCTGGTTGTCTGAGAGTTGGCTTTTTTCCAATTGTCTTTACCCATCCCAACCAAATCAAGCAGAATCGGCATACTGCAGATCCTGTGCCGGCTGTTGAGGACTAGAAGTGGGATTTTTTTTTTTGCTGTTTTTGCAGAGTGCCAGCTGATGAGGACTAGAAGTGGGACTTTTTTTGCAGTTGCCCTGCTTTATGGAACATATTCCATTCAGAGATTAGAATGGCCCCAAGCCTGTTAGCCTTTTGTGTACATTCCAAGTGACACAAAGGCAAATTCACAAGAGACTTCCATTTAGTCTATGTTATGTTATTTTGGGATCTTTTTAAATTAACATAATATGTTAATTTATGATAATTTTGCTCTATATTAGGACTGTTTTTATCTTAATAGTGACTTTCTAGTACTAGTAGATTCTTTTTCTTTCTACTTTACTAAGAAATGTCAGATTTTAGCAACTCATATTTACCTTGCAGCTGATACTCTTCTTCATATGGTTCTGTAAATTGTTAGTTTCTGCCGTCCAATTTCTTGAATCATTAAAACCATTTGAAACAATTTATTGTCACAACCAGTGATACAAATTTTTGGTCACTTGTTAGGTCAAGACTGTTGAGAGTCTAATAAATTCCATCTTGCTGTGATTTCAATACATCTACTAAACTCTAGTTTGACAAAGCTGAGGTGATGGTAATTTCACGCCAATTCTACAATGATTCTCTCTCTTGGAAAATCTTGATTTGTTAAAAAAGAAATATAAAAAGCCTTTGAGGGGCAAAAAACATAGCTACTCAAGAGCAAATTGGGCAAGGCAGTAACAAATTAGGACAATTGATTGTTTCTCAGTCCTTATTATTTAATGTAATTGTAACGCCAGTAATTTAATGTCTTTGGAATCTAGATTAAATATTTTAATGATTTTTCCCCATTTTTCCCCATTTATTTATTAGATTTATATTATACTTTTCATTCAGGAGCTTTTTTTTCAATACATTTTTATTTTTATTTCTTTAAATACATCTTTTGTGAACAGTGTGTTTACATTCTAAAACAAACATGACTATAATTACATATTCAGCTTTCTTATCTAATTTTATATCACTACCTATTACCAATTTTCCATTTTGTATTCTCATATATTACTTTATAACAGTCTCTTTATTTTTTTTTAGTCAATTTCTATATTCGTTACTCATATTTCCTTGTGTTCATCATATTTGCAAATTTTATCAAATTATATCATTCCATTAATTACTCATAAATTCATCTTAATTTATGTTATCCAGTATTTATCCCCTTTTCAATATTAATTTTAATTTTGTCACCTTTTTTACATTACACAAATTTTGTTTCCTATCTTATTTCCATTTAACAAATTGTATAAACTAATAACAATATAGTCATTTTTGTCTAACATATTCTATGTTCACCTTCATCATTACATTGTATCAATATGTTTTCCATCTTATTTCCTTTTAATATTATATTTATATAACCTTCAGTATCAATATTCTCATTTTTAACTATTACCATATACTATATACATATATGTTATCTATCAGATTCCACATATTTCCTTCCCCATATTACATATTAATTATTTATTTTTACCCCGCCCTCTCCTGATCTTTCTTCTGTGATTTCCTCTCCCTTTGTTTAGCCTTCAAAATGTTCTCCCCCTTGTTTATTACATCAATCATTAAATTTAATTATTTTTTTGTCCTTTTGTGTTATTTGTTATTCCTTTTGTTCCATTTTCCTGGTTTCTCTTTTGTTTAACTCCTCCCCTTCTGCCTTCTTTGTTCTTCCATAGTTTGTGTCACCATTTCTAGATTTTCTTCTATGTTATTCCATAAGTCCAAGCTTCTGTTTATCATTTATTTCACAGTTTGCAGTTCCAGTCTTATTTCTTTGCATATTTTGCTCATTTTGCTTTGCTTATTTTTTTCTATATTTATATCCAATTATCTGATTGTCCTGTGGTTTTTATTTGAACCAGTGTCTTTTCTTTTAAAGTCAATGTCCATAAGACTTTATTTCCCAATTATAATCAGTCTATTTCTTATCGAAAAATCTCTGCCCAAAACCAATGAGTCCAGGGGTAGTATCTTCACGTATTCCTTCACTGTTTAATTTGAATATTCCCACTTTCTGGGGTCTTATTATAGTACAATTCCTTTTATTTCTTTTTAAGTTTGCAAATTAATTAGACCCTGTGTTTTAAAAAATCTGTAGATTTTTTTACCAACGGGTGGCACTCTTAATCCAATTTTCACTTTCTATTTCCCCCCGTTTTTAAGCTTTTATTAACTTTGCCAATTTTCCAAATATTAGGTATTATTTTCTTTTTTTTACACAGTCAATTTCAGCATTTTAAACAATGCCTATTTAGTGCCAAATCCTGTATAATTACCAATTCTAGTTTTATATTTTTTTGGTAAAAATTTTCTCTCTGAATTATTTCCTTTACATTTAAGTTTTTTCCAAAAATCAAGCTCCTTGCGTTTTCCATTTTTTTCTCTCTTTCAAATCGTTGCTAGTGCAATTCTTAATGAGAACTTTTTTCTATTATTTTATTGGGGTTACCTTTTTAAAGTTCGAAGTATTTCACCCAGTCCACACACCATTCATGACTTCTCCGCTCCACCACAGTCTTAGTTTTCCAGACTGCCTCCTGTCTTCATGGTAGCCATTTTGGGCTACTGCTGCAGCTCGTCTTCATAGGTGGTTTTCCTCATCGGGGAGGGGAGATGGAGCTCCCCTCAACACGGCAGGTGGTCCCCCTTTCTTCATCACCCCTCCAGGGGACCCTCCAATGAGTAGAACTCGGAGCAAAGCCAAGGTGACGAGGATCCGACCTTCCCTTTTCCCACTACCACTACGACGGAAGTGCAACTGGAAGTCCCCTTCATTCAGGAGCTGAAGGAGCATAACCATTATTCCATATTGTTTCTCTGGTTTCTTTTTCCTAGGAACTAAATCTTCATTACCTGATCACTAAAGCCACCATAGTGTATTAAAAGCATGTGATCATTTTATTTTTGGCTTGAATGTGCGTCCGTGTATGTATGTAAATCTGAGTTTCATTCCCATGTTACTCTGACTTGAATATATTTATTATTTATTTATTAATGAGACTTGTATGCCGCCCCATCTCCGAAGACTCGGGGCGGCTCACAAATAAAACAAGGAAACAATAAATAATTAAAAAAGAATTAAACTAACAAGCCCCATTAAGATACAATTACACAAATACACAATAAAACTATAATAAAAGCCATCCCCCCAAAGGGTCACAGCCGGCTTGGTTAAATAACCAGGTCTTCAATTCACGGCGGAAGGCGCGGAGGTCAGGGGCCAGACGGAGCCCCGGGGGAAGCTGATTCCAGAGGTCAGGGCCGCAATAGAATAGGCTCGTCGTCGGGGACCGCCAACCGGCATTGGCCAGCCGACGGGACCCCAAGGAGTCCTTGCTATGTGATCGCACAGGGCGGTTAGTACTTGATGTCGGCAGGAGTCCTCCCTTAAATATTGCGGACCCATGTCATGGAGGACTTTGTATGTTAATGTTAACACCTTGAATCTCACCCGAGCACAACCGGCAGCCAATGCAGACAGCGCAGGAGGGGGTAACATGGGAGAAACGGAAACTCCCATCACCACCCGCGCCGCCGCATTTTGCACCAGCTGCAATCTCCGGATAGTATGCAAGGGTAGTCCTAAATAGAGAGCGTTGCAGTAGTCGAGTCTGGAGATAACAAGGGCATGAGTAACCGTGCGCAGGGCATCGCGGTCCAGAAAAGGGCGTAGTTGGCGAACCAAACGGAGCTGGGCAAAAGCCCCCCTGGCGACGGCCCCCACCTGCTCCTCCAATCGAAGCCGTGCATCCAGGAGGACCCCCAGATTCCGCGCCCTATCCACAGGGGCAAAACACCACTCCCCCTATGGTTAACGATGGATAATCCTGACTGGGCCGCGATGCCGGTACGCACAGCCACTCAGTCTTGGCCGGGTTGAGACGAAGCATGTTTCGCTCATCCAGATCCGCACCGCATCCAAGCACTGGGTCATCAGGGAGAGGGCATCACCTGGTTCGGGTGGAAATATACAGCTGAGTATCATCTGCATATTGATGAAAACTCACCCGAAACCACGGATGATCTCACCCAGCGGCTTCATATAGATGTTAAATAGCAGGGGAGAGGACCGACCCCTGAGGGACCCCACAAGAGAGCACCTCGAGGTGGACCTCTGTCCCCCGCCAGTACCGACTGCACCGCCCCGAGAGGTAGGAGGTGAACCACTGAAGTACAGTGCCCCCTATACCCAACCCCCTGAGGCGTGCAGAAGGATACCATGGTCGATGGTATCAAAAGCCGCTGAGAGGTCTAATAGGACCAGGACGGAGGAAAACCCCTGTCCGGGCCCTCCAGAGATCATCCATCAGTGCGACCAATGCCGTCTCGTGCTGTAACCAGGACGGAAGCCCGATTGATACGGATCCAGGTAGTCCGCTTCATCCAGGAAAAGTGGAAACTGCCGAGCCACCACATCTCAACAACCTTCGCTAAAAAGCGAAGGTTGGAGACTGGACGAAAGTTGTCTAACACGGCCGGGTCCAGGGCAGGCTTCTTCAGGAGGGGTCTCACCACCGCCTCCTTCAAGGCGGCGGGAAAGACACCCTCCCTTAGCGAAGCGTTGACAACTGCCCGGAGCCAGCCGCAGGTGACCTCCCTGGCGGCATAAGCTAACCAGGAGGGACACGGGTCCAACAAACATGTGGTGGAACTCAGGCGCGCATAATCCCCGTCCACTTCATCCTCAGAAACAGGATCGAACTCATCCCAAATCACACTGGCCAGACTACTTGCATCCCGATCCTCAGACCACTGCAAATCAGAGGACAACCCGCTCCGAATTCGAACGATCTTATCCGACAGATATTGGCCAAACTCCTCAGCTCTTCCCTCAACGGGTCCGCTCCTCCCTGAACGAAGGAGAGAGCGGGTAACCCAAACAGGGCGGCCGGGCGGTTATCTGCGGACGCTATGAGAGTGGAGAGATAAGCCCTTCTCGCCACTCTCATAGCAACCAGGTAAGTCCTAACATGGGCTCTTAGCTGGGCTCGATCGGCCTGGGAGAGGGGTGGACCTCCACCTGCTCTCTAAGCCCCTCCGACGACGTTTCATCTCCCTATGAGAGTGGAGAGATAAGCCCTTCTCGCCACTCTCATGCCAGCAGGTAAGTCTAACATGGGCTCTTAGCTGGGCGTCGGCCTGGGAGTGGGTGAACCTCCACCTGCTCTAAGCCCCTCCGGCGGCGTTTCATCTCCCGGAGCTCCTCCGTAATGCCAAGAAGCCGGGATCCCCTGACGTGTGGGTCGCATGGGGACAACCCTGAGAGGGCATCCGGCCAGCAGCCTGTTGCCAAGCAACCACCAGATCCGACAGAGCTGTGGGCAAGGGAAGGGAAAAACCTCAGTTCTGCCTGGAACCGCTCCGGTCCATAAAGAGCCTGGGGCGGAACCACCTAGTGGCTCCTCTCCCCCCAGCAGGCGCCTGGGGCGGAACCACCTAAGTGGCTCCTCTCCCCAGCAGTGGGGGGCTGTTGGAAGACCAGCCGTGAGATAGTGATCAGACCATGGAACGGGCAGAGCTGTAGAAATAGCTTGCCCTCTGTCACTCCGCCACTGCTCAGAGACAAAAACGAGGTCAAGAGTATTTCCCCTCATGGGTAGGGCCCTAATTGGGTCAGGCCCATGGTTTCCATAGTCACCATGAATTCCTGGGCCAATCCCGGCACTCCCCCAGGGAAGGCAGGTTGAAGTCCCCAGAACTACAAGACTCGGGAACTCCACCGCCACCCCGAGAGGACGTCCAGAAGCCCAGGCAGGGCTGCTGTCACACAGCTGGGGAAAGGTATGTGAGCAGCAAGCCCACCTGACCATTAGGGCCCCACCTCAGGAGGAGGGTCTCACTCCCACCTATCTCTGGCATAGTGACCTCCCTTGGAAACAAGGTCTCCCTAATAACCACAGCCACCCCCACCCCTTCCCTGGGCCCGTGGCGGTGCACAACCTGAAAACCTGGAGGGCATAATTCCACCAGAGGGACACCACCCTCTGGGCCCAACCAGGTCTCGGTGATACAGGCCAGATCTGCAGCCTCCTCCTCAATGATCTCCCGGAGGAGGGTAGACTTGTTAGCCACAGACCTGGCATTAACAGGATATGGCCCTATGCCTCGACGTCTCCCGCCAACCCCAACCACCCTGGGAATTGCAGACCCCACCTCCGACCCCGGAGGCCCCCAACCCCGCCCAACCGGGCTGAGAACAGACCCATCTACCCCTCCCTAACCCCTTAAGACAATCAATTAAAAATTTCAAAAGTTTCCCCTTCCTTCCAAATTTAAAATTTGGCCCATTAGTCGCAACATGCCACCTCTCGGGATCCCAAGATCCGTCAAGGTAAGTTCTTGATAGGGGGCCACTTCACAGACTGGGGAACCGTCTGGAGGGCCCGTAGCTCTAACAGGAGTAGGCAAGCATAGCACAAACATCTCAAGGCAAGTCGATACAAGAGGTAATTGATTAGATGGACATATTGCAGAAATGGAATTACAATAAAAGGACAGGCCATAAAAATAGTCAGGAAACAATCCACAATCAGCAGTTCTCTCACAGCTGCTGATGGTTAGAATCCAAATAAACCAATCACTGCTCTGCCACCACAGTGACTTGTGGTGAAAATCCTGAACAGCCCCCAGCCCTCTCACTGCAGGGGGGTTACATCCTCCCATTGCCCTCTCACTACAGTGGGAGGCAGCCAAGTCCCAGAGAGAAAGGCAAAATATAAGTCCGGGCAAATGGTATAGATGGTAAATGGTACAGATGAACCGGGTACCAATAGTGTCAAACGAGTCCCAGATGACAAAAACAGACAGGAAGACAGTGATCACAAATAAAATGCCCAGGTAGCATAGGGCAATCAGGTCCATAGGAATCCAGAGAGAGTCCAACATCCGCATACCGGCCATGACCGTGGGTCCAGAGCCATAATGCCATCCCTTCTTGGGGGGGGCCATCTCCAAGGACTCAACCCACAACCCCGTCCGGGAAGGCTGGTTCATCCACCTCAGGCAAGGCCAAGACCACGAATGTGTCCCCTTCGGATCCTCCAGACCTGCAGGCCTCCACGCCACCCCCGTAGATCTATTCCTCCCAGAGCTCTCACTTCTGGGGAAAGGGAAGGAGGGAGCTCTTCGGGGAGGCTCAAAAAGTCCAAGCCCCTACGGAATGCCGCTCCAAGCCAAAAACGGAGAAGGGGGGGGGCCATTGAAGCACCGTCTTGCTGTCGGGGACTCCACAGGATTACCTTCACGGCAACCACGGTACCAGAAGCCACAGACCGCCGCTGTTGTCGCCCTCTTCCATGGAGCCAAGCCCCAGCAACGCAGCAGAATCGTAAACTGCCCAGCCAGCTGCAAACGCCGCTGCCGTTAAACCCCAGCTTCGCCACGCACGTCTCCAGCACCAAACAGCAGCTGAAAACCACCGCAAGCAGAAGCATCGGGTCCACGGGAACCATCGAAACGCCGTCGGTGCCGAAGTTTCCTGGCACCAGGACTTCAAAAACGCGTGGGGCGAAGCGAAATTGCTGTTACGCCCTTTTATGGCGGGAAAGCTGCGGATGGAGTAAAGGTCGGGGAGAACGAGCTCGACCACGCTGAACCGCCGGCCCAATTTTCTGCCGGAACGGCTCTGGCGGCACCCGCACCTCCCAGGGATGGTTCCAGGAAGAGAGGGAGCTACAAGCGAGCCCCTCTCTCAAAAATCCATCAAACCTCCGACTGCCGAGAGAGCCCTCTCACCAACAAACTGCCATCTTCGACATGCGCAGACTTATAGAGACTGCAGAATGTTTGCAAAGTCATCAATTGTCATCAAAGACATCAAGGGAAAATTCCAAATTAATGGAAGCCATTATTTTAATTAGAACAGGTTAATTAATTGATTCCATGAATCAATTAATACTGCTCATTATAATGGTGGCTCTTTAATGTTACAGCCATAAATATTCTTTACTTTTAAATATGAAATTCTCAACCTGCTTTTAAATCTTGCTGCAGTTTAATTATTGTGGCACACAGCAGTGAATCTAAACTCTGGGCATCTCGGTGGTAGAGGTTGCTTTCCATTTGGTTCTGTCTAGCTCGTTATAGCAGGAACAGCAAAGGAACCCAGAAATAAAGTTTAGAATTTATTACTAAGATTTCTGTGATGCTCTATTTTGCCCCACTGACTTGACAGCTGTACTCTCAAACCCACCAAAAACCACTTATCAATATTGCAATAAAGACACCATTCTTCTAGGTCAGCAACCTTAAACACTCAAAGAGCCATTTGGACCCATTCCCCACAGAAAACACTGGGAGCCACAAAACCTGTCATGGACAACTTGATGTCACTCACTCCCACACAGTCACATGACACACACCCCAGCCAAGCCCACCAAGCCGCCCACGCCTCCCCCCTGTCTCTCCATTTATCTGAAATTTAAATCATAGGGCATATAACAAGAAACTGCGTCAGGGAGAATGAGCAACTCTGTTATGACCTATTACCACTTAGTTTCAATGTGAGGAATTTCAATCACTCTTTCACAATTTGGCTTCTCCCTGGTGGCACTGGATTTCTTTAACAGCACAACTCAGAAATGATGTGAGTGTATTGTAGTAGCCTCTGGAAAGCCATCACATCTTCCTTCCTTCCTTCCTTCCTTCCTTCCTTCCTTCCTTCCTTCCTTCCTTCCTTCCTTTCTTTCCCCCTCCTCTAATTTCACCTTCCTTCCTTTAATCCTGTATATTATGCTTCATTATTATTATTTATTAAAGAATTCTGTGTAGCTTAGAAGCTCTCAGCAAAAATAACAGCAGCTGTTGTTTATGGCTGAAGCTATCCTGGGCTGTTATTTACACACACACACACACACACACACACACACACCTATTTTTACTCCACTTTCTCACTTTTTAATTGGGGCACATGCTCTCCCCTGCTGCCCCCACTGGCCCTCTTTGCTATGCTACCACGCAGAATGTTGCGTGGGCAAGTACAGGGACGCTTCACTCCCACACTAAGGCTCTGGGCATCACCACTGCTATGGCAGGGCAACAGCTCTTTCATCCCTCTGCTGCTGCAGCAACGGGATGAAAAAGCCGCATGCAGATCCAGAGCCACAGGTTGCCAACACCCGTTCTAGGCCCTAACATCTACAAAGCTTTATTGAATAATCATAGTTTTATAGTCCTATAGAAATCAGGCAGGGAGGACGTGATCCTGAAGTACGAAGACAAACTGTTCTGCAGACGGGATTGCCATGAAGATTATAGGATCCCTAGAGACAGAACTTCTCCTTCAGTTTGCATGTTACAATTAATTAAACAGCATATTTCTATCCTCTTAATTTTTTGTTTTCCTAAAGTAAGCTTCATCAGATTCAGATACTAAATGAGGGCAACTTGAAATGATAGCATAATTATCAACAATATTTTAAGGCATTCCACAATCATAATATTCTGGATGGGTTTATCTGAAACATTCCTTAGAAGCAAATGATTGTAGG
Source organism: Naja naja (assembly GCA_009733165.1). NCBI lineage: Eukaryota > Metazoa > Chordata > Lepidosauria > Squamata > Elapidae > Naja > Naja naja. The sequence continues at coordinate 80,685,600 of CM019155.1, read as the reverse complement.
CTTCTTTAAACTAGCTAAAATAAAAATCATAGCATAACCACAGAATACCTTTTCAGTGAATAGGAAGACACTTTAATTTGGATTAGGTAAGCAAGCAGAGATTCTTATTTGAACAAAAATAAATCATTTTCGGTTGCTTTCCTTTAAGTCTTTGTATAGGTAGTACTCGATTTATGGTCACAACTGAGCCCAAAATTTCTGTTGCTAAATGATAGTGAGTTTTACCCCATTTTATATTTTTTCTTGCCACCGTGGTTAAGTGAATCATTGCAGTTGTAAATTAGTAACACAGTTGATAAGTGAATCTGGCTTCCCCATTGACTTTGCTTGAAAGAAGGTCACATGACCCCAGGACACTGCAACTGACATAAATATGAGTCAGTTGCCAAGCATCTGGATTTTGATCCCGTAACCATAGGGATGCTGTAACAGTCATATGTGTGAAAAACAGTACTAAGTCACCTTTTTCAGTACCGTTACAACTTCAGTCACTGAATGAATGGTTGAAAGTTAAATATTTGTACCATATCTCCCGTTATTCCAAAGCATCCTCAACCAGCTTTTCAGAGAATTATATAGGTGGATAAAAAAAAATCTGTGAGTAGCAGTTCTTTCTATTTCTCTAGCATTAGCATCCTAAAAGCAAAAGTCTGCTAACAGAAACTCTTAAACCTGTTCAGTTTCTCACAGTAATACAAAATACTCAATTTGTTTTATTTTAATTTTGGATTTAAGACAGAATGCAGAAAATGTGTTTTAAAAACTGAAATCATTTATTTATATTTCATATTTTTAAATCACACATCTCCCCAGAGAGTGGCTCTAGGGAGGTGTACAATATAATCAATATATAAACAAGGTATAAATTAACATTAAAATATAAAATATAAAAATTAATTTATGATTTAAAAATTACAAGATTATGAACATAAAATTTCAAAAAATCCAAGATACCAATTTAGCATTAGTTAATACAGGCAGGGGGGTTGTTATGGGTCTGCCCTCTACACAAGGCTACATTAGTTCAGCAAAAGATTTCAGAAAATTAAAGGGTTTTTTTAAAAATGGAACTTAGATATCATCACATATCTTACTGATTGCAGAATAGACATTAAAACTTAAATCATGTGCTCTAAAATGAGGCTGTATATTTGATATTATTTTACAAAGAGAGTTGTGGAAAAAACTGAGAAGTATTGAGGATGGAATGTAAGCAAATAAAATGCTTTTATTGAAGCTTTTATTGGAGGATAAAGAAAAGGTGGTAAGAGTTAATTGCCTACACATCCAAGTCACTTTAAAACTAGCAGGAGGAAATTAGTTGTGCAAAAAGAGCATGAAAAGTAATTCACAGCAGCTGAATAATTTAGCAGCAAAAATATACTGCTCATCTTCTTAAACTATGTTCAGTTACTTTGAGCACTTATTTTGGCCTGCTCAGCTGACTAATGCTTGCTTAAACCTGAAAACAAATTTGCAAGATTTTTGTTTTGCTTTTAAGTGAACCAAAAGAAGAATCTTTGAGTCTTCTCTTTTAGTATTCTTTTAATTAACACTTCAATAGGATTTCTGCTAGAGAGATCCAACATTTTCTATTTAATTATCATTTTAGATTCTGTTCCTTGTTGCATAATCACAAAACTGTTGAGTGTTTGGGTGAGGCTTAAAAAGAGCAAACTTGTTCCAAATAGTCAGCCCCATAAACGGTGGGTTTTTTTAAAGGGGTTCATAGTCCAAAGAACTGAAGAAGAACCAGTTTTTTAAAAAGCTCTCCATAAATATATGTAACGTTTTAATTACAAGAGATAAATCTTCCCTTTGAATGAGGATTACAACATGAATAGAAGTTCCAACCTATAGCAATTTTAGCATCTGTTGCAGAGGCTAGGCACAGTGTCACATAGGCACAGTGTCACATATGGTGGTATGGAATAGAGTATCCTTGTGGCTAGCTTCACAATTTTGCTCAATTACCTGCAATAAGTCTATAAATTATACTTCATTATCTAAAGTGCATTTTAATGAGCACCTATAGAGAAATATACTGTGAGAAATATAAAATGTATATTTACGTTTTGATTCTACAGATGATCATTTAATGACTACTTGTTCGGCAGCCATTCAACTTACAATGTTGAACAAAGTAGCTACATCCATATTTCATACTTATGATGTCAAGTGTCCCACAATACCATGATCATGATTTGCAATTTCCTCAAGCAGTCAATTAGGAAGCTGGCCAGAAGTTATAAATTACGATCATGTGAGGTCCTTGCTTATGAATCATATGATCCTTATTTAACAATGGCAGTGGGATCTGCTAGAACTGCTGTCACTAAGTGGCATAGTCATGTGATTTTGCAACTTTTTTTTGCAACTTTGGTTGACAGAATTCCAGTCTCATTTGCCATTATGAAATGATTACTACTTATATTTTGAAGTTGATGCTCTTGTTAGTACTTTATGATTAACATGCCTGAATTGTCAACCCCTTTCCCTGCATTATGTTGTTGCAGAACAAAAAGCACAACAGTGTATAAAGGTTTCATTAAATTATTCATGGCATGAAGAAAATAGGAAAAAAGGCCATCCTTCTTTCTCCACTTCTTAATACAGGGAATCCTTGTTTAGCAATTTTATCCGAGAACAGTTGTTTGCAAATATGACAGTAATAAATGATAATAAATATAATCTACATGGGGCTGCCCTTGCGGACCACTCGGAGGCTTCAACTGGTGCAGAATGCGGCTGCACGGGTTGTGATGGGAGTATCCCGATACTCCCATGTTACACCCCTCCTGCGTGAACTGCATTGGTTGCCGGTTGCCCTCCAGGTGAGGTTCAAGGTGCTGGTACTTACCTATAAAGCCCTACAAGGCTTAGTCTGGGGTATTTGCGGGAACATCTCCTGCCAGCAACATCCGCCCATCGCCCTGTGCGCTCCCACAGACAGGGCCTCCTCGGAGTGCCGTCGGCTAGACAGTATCGGCTGGTGACCCCAGGGGTAGGGCCTTCTTGGTGGGAGCACCCACCCTGTGGAATCAGTTACCTCTGGAGCTTCGGTTGGCCCCTGACCTTCGTTCCTTCTGCTGTGACCTGAAGACGTGATTCTTCCAACAGGCCGGCCTGGATTGAGGGGTGGGTTTTTTATGGGTTTTTCTGTAGTTTCGTTGGGGTTTTAGATATTTGTTTGGGTTCTTTATTTAATATCTTTTAATAATTTTAAATTTTGTATTCTGTGTTTTTATTATTGTGAGCCGCCCTGAGTCCTTCAGGAGATAGGGTGGCGTACAAATCCAAAAAAAATAAAATAAAATAAAATCATTTTGTGACCAATGTTGGGATTTACAACAATAAAATCCTTGGTGTGAAATTGAATATGGTCTAGTCCAGGGGTGTCAAACTCACATCATCACGGTGGCATCACGTGACATATCAGGACTTTTCCCCCTTCGCTAAACCGGGCATGGGGGTGGCCAGTGGGTGGTGCATCTGGCCCATGGGATGGGAGTTTGACAGCCCTGGTCTAGTCAGTTTCCGGTAGCAGCTAGGAGCTTATTAACTTTCTGCTAGCCCTTTTGAAAAACCTGCTGCAGAGAAAAGCAGGTCAGGAAGAGATTGCTTCTTTAAGTAATCTCCACACACTGTGAGGGAGCAATAAAATGAAAAAATAAAATGAAAAAAATTGTCAGGCTGGTGAGTATACAATTACAAAAATTGTGACTTTTACAAAACTTTGCATGTAGGATTATAGTTTAAATTGCTCATTGCTAATCATTAATTGCTAGTTTACATCTAACATTTCTGTTAGGCAATTAATATGCAGTGGTTATTATGAAGACTGATATTGATTAATTACTAAATTAGGTAATTGTAGCTAAGTAAAAAACTTCCATAATTGAAGCATGTACTTCTTCCTTTATTAAACTGAAATTCTATACAGAGAGCATTTTACAACTTGTAGAATTGGAGAAGGAAACTTCTTTTGTGTCTCAAGTGTGATCAAATATCACTTTTTGAGTCTGGCCTTTTTTATTTGCAAGAATTATAAGGCCATCATGGGAAATACAAAAGAGAATGCCAAATTACAGTCCCCAAGTCTGAGGAGGTTTTTGTTCATTATCATTTATTCTGTATCACTTATTCTCAAGTTTTATTCATCATAAACTGTAGATAATTTTTAACTCTACAGGAAATTATGCCAAGAACCAGAAAAAAAGTGTTTATTTACTTAGGTGTTATTGTGCATGCTACATCTGTTACCTTGTCTCACAAGAGCTAGTTGTAAGTAGCCAAGACAATAATAAAGTGGAAAGAAAATCACCCTTCATGGATGATCTTTTTAAAATCACAAAGTCTTCAAAAACAACATCTTCAGTTCTTGCTGTGTTACTGGAAATGTGCAATATAAATGTTTACTTTGAAAGCACCTGTATATGTTTTCATATTATTTTCCATATAATGAATACCATGTATACTTTCTTCTGTTGGTGTGCACTTTTAGCGTATACATGTCTAATTGGCTTGTTCAAAATTCCTTAAAAAGATCCTTGACTGCCCTCATGTGAAATTCAGGGCCAGAAACAATGTATGAGAACCCATCGTATGTACTTTAAGCTTGTCAGCAGCCGGTTTTAGTGGATTCATTCCAGGTCCTTAGATGTGAGATGCTTATAAAGTAGAACAGAATGGTTCATTGCACGATGTAGTCATGATATAGCATCTAGTATATGCATTTCCAAAAATTCAACATATAGAATTTCCTCATTAAAATACAAATGCTTTTTGACGTGGGGTTTTTGGATCCATGCTTAAGTTTAAGATAAAGGATCATCTATTGTGAAAGATATTTGTTGAAAATTTTGGAGAACACTTAGCTAAATGATTAGCAGTGGACATGTATAAGAACTGAAGCTGAGGTTGGAACTAGTGATTTTCTGACTAGATAAAATGTTAAATTAACATTGAGATATTCTTCAGTCTCAAAAATTGACAGCAGGATTGCATTTACTGATTTCCAACACTAAAGAGATTCTCTTGTTTATACCAAGATTGAACTTTGAGTGGGTACAAATCCTCTTGCAAGCCATTAACCACTGATTAAATCATCAATGCCTTGCAACTTAGATGTATCAGGAAGTTTAGAAAGGATAGTCAGCTAATTCTGAACTGCTGTTTCAGAAGCATCTGGAGGGTCAAGAAGAGGCGGGAATGGTAAAGGCAGTATTGTGACTAAATATTGCTTTTATTTTTTTGATTGTCAACCCTTTTATACATCACTATCTTGCTAAAGTGTTCCCTTTTGAAGCATATGTTGTCTTGCATGTGTAGGGAAAAGGGACATTCAACAACTAAATACCATTATTCTAATTGGCTGAATAATAAAGTTATACCATTTGTTGGGCCCTGCAGTTGATCACAGAATTACACATTGACATTTATTTGTTGCTATGCAATCCCATACTGATTTGGAAGCACATGTTCAGGCCTGGTAGATTGATGCCATAGGAAACTTTTTTGAATCCTACATCATATACAAATATGGTCATATGACTCAGTCTATTTGAACCCTGTTAGAGATAAGGCAATTGATAGCTTATAATTATGCCCAGGGCCCATTGATACCTCAACCTATTTTTTACTGTTGGCATTTATTTATTTATTTATTTATTCATTCATTCATTCATTCTTCATTCATTCTAACTTCCTTCTATTTTCCCCACAACAACAACCCTGTAAGGTGAGTTGGACTGAGAGAGTGTGACTGGACCAAATCACCCAGTTGGATTTCATGGCTAAGGTGGGACTTGACACAGTCTCCTAGTTTCTAGCCTAGTGCCTTAATCAGATACAGATAATCCTCCATTTATAATCACAATAGAGCCCAGAATTTCCCTCTGATGTCATGATAGTTGTAAGTCAAGGTACCAATGTTGACTGGCCTGAGTTTTTGATTTATTTTTTTTACACTTTTTGAATCCTTAAGTGCACATGGTGGTCATAAAGCAAACATCATTGTTTGTAATGGACATTTTTTGTCAGAAATTGGAAGTAAATGCTGGCTTCTAGAAAAAAAAAATAGCAACTTATGTTAATATGACTGCAGAATGCCAGTTGTTGTACCCTCAAAGTTTGACTGCAGGGATATGGTAGTCATGGTCATCAAATCCGGGACATAAAAACTGTTTGAAGGTTTTAAAGATCTGTCATAACTTGAACAGATCTACCTGTAGAATGTTTTACTATTAGTTCCCAGGATCACTTATGGTCTGATTTAGTACAAAATAGTTATTACATTTCTGATTTAAACAGATCTAGGAATCACAATTTTTAGCTATGAAATTAATATCTAAAAAATAAAAGAAAACATTTCCAATTCATATAAATCTTTTTACTTTAATAATTGTTTATGACAAAGGAAACATTTTAATCACCCTTTGGAATGCTGAAATTGCTATATTTCTCAGTCAAGATTGATTACATACTACTATTTAGGAATTCAGTTTATTTGTTGCTGAAATCCCTGACTGCTGGAGTTACTGTCTGTTTAAAATAAAGTACAAGTTTCCTCAAGCTGGATGATAGTTAGTAAGTAGGTCATAGTAACTAGTATTTCTGATGAAAAGATGAAGAAAAAAAATTCTTTTGTGGGGGCAGTCGTAACTATAGGTAATTTGGACTATTCCATTGATTTTAACTCTAGTTGCTTTTCTATTTGAATTGCTGAACACATTTTAAAGCTAACAACATCTTAAACGATATCTCCCTTCAGAGAATTACTTTAATTACTTCTAAATTGAGTGAATTGATTTATAGTAGGAACAAGGCCATAATGTTGAGAGCAAAGGAAAAAATGCATTGAATTGATGCCACATAATGAAGAAGATAATAGGATTTTGTGGCACTCTTAAAATAAAATTTAGTGCAGGCTCGAATCCCACCAGGCTCAAGGTTGACTCAGCCTTCCATCCTCTCGGGGTAGGTAAATTGAGGACCCAAGATTGTTGAGGGCAATAAGCTGACTTTGTAAAAATGTCCCTTAGTAATAAGCAGGCATATACAATGGAATGAAGGCTATTGCTGAGCACATTGGGTTGTGCTCCAAAAATTGTTAGCTGCCCTGAGTCTCGGGAGAAGGGCGGCATATAAATATGAATTTTTTTAAAAAAAATTAGGTCAGAACTTTAGTCTTTCTATTACACTAAGTACTATTAGTTTTGCTTTCTTTTTTGCTATGGGAAATATTGGGATTCTATGGAAACTTATTTTTACATTAAAGAAACTTATTTGGTGTAGTATTCATGCTGATAACTTTTATTACAATTTTGGGACAGCTTATTTGATGGATTATATTATTTATTTTTCCTGTCAACCTTTAGATATTACTGTGCCAAATTCTGTCTCTGATTTTTTTTTTGGTGAAATCCTTCATTTGCTGTGAAGGAGGAGTTACATTTTATTTTTTCATGGATAATGTAAGAATTTTATTTTTAAAAAATCACATGGGGTACACAAGAGAAATGAAAAATCTTTTTTTAATATTTAAAATGCCATTTGTTTACCCATAGCAGTATGGGGTACTCCTCACATAAGTTGCCAGACTGGTGTCCATCTTCCCTCTTAATAATCTATATTTCCCTATTTTCTAAATAGTTTATAATTGCAAATACATTTATATTACCCCCATGCAGAATCCCCCTTAATTCTTAATCAACCATTATCTCTATGTCTTCTAAATAAACAATTTCTTTTCATTATTTTGCAATTCCCATATCTTTATTTCCTGCTCCTGTTTCTCACTGCCTCTCTTTCCCTTTGTTTTCTCACATTTTCCCCTCCAGTTTTTATCCCCCTCCCTCTTTATGTCTTCCTTCCCCATTTTGCTTTTCTGTTGTTTCTTTTTGCCTTTCCTAGCTTCACAGGTATTCCCCTTTTTAGTTACCTTTTTGAATCTCAAGCTTTTAACCCCTCTTCTTTTCCCTCTTCTTTGTAATGTTCTTTGTGTTAAGTGTTTATTAAAGATGGCTTCTCCTTGAATCAACTCCTCCTTCTCTAAGCTTCCTTCTTCATGTTCTGCAATCGCCATTTCCAAAAATTTAAAACAGAGCCCAATGATTCACCTCTTTCCTGTAATGATTCTTTCATACTTTTAAGTTCCATTTTTAATTCCAGAAGAGATATCATCATTGCACACTTTTATATCTTATAGCCAATAAAATCCAAAAATCAACTTCTAATTTTCTTCTTTCTTCTTCAAGCTTTCCAGATTCACAATTATTCCAGTGCTGGGTCTATATCCAGGGTGGGATTCTACCAGTTCGCACCTATTCACTAGAACCAGTTGTTAACATTTTAAACAGTTTGGAGAACCAGTTGTTAGAAGAAATTACTGGCCTAATCCTGTAAGGAAGGCAGGAAGAAAACATTCTGGTGTTGCTTACAGAAACTGCCTCTCCGTTAATCCTTATTACATTCTTGGCAGGACTAGACTTTTTGTCTCAGGAACTTCTCTGGAGTTTTTTTTGCTTGTGTGGAGTGACCATTCAAAGTTACAATGTCACTGAAAAAAGGGACTTATGACCATTTTTCACATTTACGACTGTTGCAGCATCCCCACAGTCATGAGAGGCCAGGAGAGGAGATGCATGCCTCGATGTGAGTGATATTGAGTTGGCCACGCCCAGCCAATAACATGACCACCAAGCCATGCCCACCCAGTCTCATGACTACCAAGCCACGCCACCAACTAAGACATGCCCACAGAACCGGTTGTTAAAAAATTTGAATCCCACCCCTGTCTATACCAAAATCACCAATTAATCCCAATGACAATCTTTTCTTATTTTTTCCTTTGTTCAGATTCAACTTTCACTTTCCAGGGTTCCTGTTTTATTGTTTATTGTTTCAATATTTCCTTTACTTGTATCAAGTCAGGTTCATAGAGAAACAGGGTCTTTTTTAAATTAAATTTTTGTCCACAAGATGGCACTCTCTGCTATATAGAATCTCCATCTTTCTTCCCCAGTTGTATTATTCAGGTCTTTTCAAACCTCAATATTCCAATACAATCAAATCTCCAATTAGTATATCCCCCCCCCATTTTTTCCTTTTGACACTGTTAAGTCCAGCTTTGATTATGCCTGTTTAGTGCCAAAATTTTTAGCCCAGTTTAATTAAATATCTTGTTCCGGCTTCTTCCTTTCATGGTTTGAAGCCCCGCTCTGCTGTCAAAAACAACTTCCCTTTTTTTTCCTTTGTATATCCGCTGCTTTCTTTTCTTTCTTAAAACTTCTTATTGTTATGTTAGTCCCGAGTTACTTTTATTTAGTTGTTGTGCCCAATTATCCCGGTTCTCTTACTGACCGCCTCTTTCTTCGCTCCTGCATGATCTTAGTCCAGCAGGGTCTTCCTCTTCAGGGTGGCCATTTTAGACCATCACTACAGTCGTCTTCGGAGGGAAATATTGCCAAGCCAAGGGGGGAGATGTGGTTCACCTCAACCTGGCTGGCAGCCTCTCCTTCCTCCACTGCCCCTCCAAGGCAGCTTCAGCCCCTAATCAAAGCGACTGGGGCTCTCAGACGAGAAAGCACGGACCGAAGCCGCAGATGATCTCAGTCTCCGGTCCGTCGGCAAGGAGGGCTCAACCGGAAGTCCCTTGGCTGTTTGTGCTATAAAGAGCTGATATTTTTCATTAAGTGAATGTAGGTTTTTTTTATTATTATTTTAAAAGAAATGTTAAGGTTTAATAAACACATAAAATAATTGAAATGAATTGTGAGGATGTTTAAAATGAGACTAATATCAGTGAACAGGACTAGTTAAATGGATTGATTTTCTTTTTCTTTTTTTGGGGGGGAAATTATAAATAAAATTTTATGAATTAAAGGGAGAAAATACAATGCGGAATCTGATTGTAAAGATATAAATGTTATGTAGATTTTAGGGGATTATTATTATTATAACTAGTTAAAAATAAATGTTTATTGGGAAATAAAAAGAGGGAATTAAGGAATATCTAAACCACTGGGGTGGCGCACCCAAATTAGTAAATGGGGGGAAAACTTATGCTTGTTTGTCCTTTTTTGTGTGTGTGTAAAAGCTTGTGTTAACTTAGAATTTTTGGAAAGAATATGTGATGAAATTGCAAATGTGACAGATAAAAGTACTAAAAGGTAATAAATATGAAGATATCGGAATTATATGTGATTTAAATGAGAAAAGAGTATTTTGGAAAAGGTAATAATAGAATTAAGTAAAATTTGGATAAGGTAGGAAGTTAAATGCAAAAGATGAATGTATAACTATTGTCATATTTGCATGTAAATGTGGTAACCCGGAATCATGCTGTCCACTAAAAAGAGTTGTGTTTTTTTTGTTGTATAATGTGAAAAACTGAAATAAAACTTGTTTGTTTTTAAAAAAATGCCAGACTGGGAAAGCTTTCTGCAATACAATATTGTATGACCACATGAGCTTTCCATTATGGAACCTTTCCTGTATTATTGCAGACTGATGGATCTATTAATGATGTTACATGGCCAAACGTCCTCTGCACTTAGTTTTCATTATCCAGCTAACAGTATATTAATAGACAGAAAGAGAAGTGAAAAGCTTGGCAAAGTATTGCAGGTAATCTGTGACTTACTACATTCATTCAGCAACTCTTTGAAGTTGCACCCATGTTGAACGAAAATACTTACGATCCATGTTGGAAGGATGGATGTTGCAGTATTCCCATGGCCACATAAACAAAATGGTATAGCATACCAGATGGAAATCAGGAAAACCTCAGTTCAAATTTTGCCTCTCCTATTAAGATGTCAATAATAAAATATTCTTTTTCAAATCTAATGTTTCCATCTGCATTTAGTGAGAGTGCAACTAGGCAGTGATGCTTTACATGATCAGCATCATTTCATACAAGAAGTGAAAAGTAATTTGGCTCTTGGGAAAGGTCAGGCAAAAATAAACAGGCCACTTGCTCAATTATAATCTATAATATAAATTTTGCTCCAATCTCAATCATTTGAATTGCATGGTCTGCTTTATCATTTGCCCAGATACAGATAAAGCTGCAATCTAAATTTAAATTATTATTTTATTTATATGGCTGCCTATCTTATGCATGTTATTAAGTGCCTCAATATCTCAAGGAGAGGAACAACTTAGAACTAAGGAGAAATTTTCTGACAGTGAAAACAATTAAACAGTGGAATCGCTTACCTTCAGAAGTTGTAGTGCTCCATCAATTGAGGTTTTTAAGAAAAGATTGGATAGCTATTTCTCTGAAATGATATAGGGTCTCCTTCTTGAGTATGGGGGAATGGACTGAAAGACATTTGGCATCCTTTCCAACTCTGTTATTCTGTTCTGTTACTTTGTTATTCTTTTTATGATCATGTGTATCCATCCCATGAAGTCCAAAGAAAGTCTGAAATGGTATAGGATCGTGATGGCAAACCTATGCCATGTGTGCTGGAAGTGGCACGCAGAGCCATCTCTCTGGGCATGCCAGCTGTCACCTGTTGACCTTCTGAATTCCAGTGTACATACGCGTGCTGGCCTGCTGGTCTTTGCGCACACAGGAGAACTGGAAACTGGGAGAGCAGCTTCCAGTGCATGCATGCACGCTGGCCATCTGATTTTCCGGTTTCTAATGTGCAGGCACACGTGAAGACCAGCTGGCCTGTGCGCATTCACCCACAAAGACAGCTGGCCGCCGCACACATGCACATTAGAAATCGGCTGGCCAGCTGATCTTTGTGCAGCATGCACGTTAGAAGCTGGAAAATCAGTTGGCCGGCGCGCATACCAGAAGCTGCTCTTCTGGTTTCTGGCGTGCTCCCATTTCGGACTCAGTGCCGAAAGGTTAACCACCACTGGTATAGGATCTTCTGCCATGGTCAGGAGTTTGGACTCCAAAGTCCCTTTCAACCCTATTATTCTATGTTTGAAAATATGACATCTTCATGTACAGATGATGTACAATAGTGCTATTATATTTCACATAAGAATAACTTCAAATAGTGATTTGCAGACAACTGATTCATAAAATAAAATCTGTATGGCATGGTCAACAACATTTTCAGAGAGTTGTGCAATCTTGTATTATAATGCAAGTGTTAAAAATAATTTGGAAAAAGTCTCAAAGAATGTCATATCTTATCAAATGTTAAAGTTTTCCCCTACATTCTTATATGGTCTTCACAAAAATAATGATTTGTCAGTCTCTCATGTTCTGTTTTATTTAATTTTTTTGTTTTAAAAAAAAAGATTATTCAGCTTTGGAAATTCTGTTCATTTCATTTAGGTATGATGTAGATGTAATAATACCAGCAGCCCAGAGGTGGTATTCAACTGGTTCGCACTGGCTCAGGTGAACCAGTAGTGGTGATTTGGCGTGGGTTGCTGAACCGGTGGTGACGCCTGGCTGGCCATGCCTCGACCTGGTTGCCCGGTTGCTCACTTGCCCCAGTCGCTCTCCTAGCTTTCCTTAACACGTGGTGGCCACGGTGCAGCTCGGGCAGATGTTCTGCAGCTGCTGCACATGCGCACAGCGTGTGCAGCCGCTACACATGCAGTGTGCATGTGCAGTGGCCCTGGGACATTCACCCACCTGCCCGCTCTCTCGGAGCACGCTTTCTTCCTTCTCCCACTGGACACACCTCTTCCAGCCCAGCCCAGCCCAGCCAGCCAGTAGGCGGCCACATGTCCAGCCGCCCCTTTTTCAGTGCAAGAAGCCTCCCCCAACTGGACGACTGCTCTACTCCTTCTCCACCTGTTTGTTCTGTATGGCTGAGGAGGAGGAGAGTAGTCGGCCGGTTGGGGGAGACTTCTTGCACAGCGAAAGAGGCGTCTGGAGACTGAAAAAGAGTTTCCTCCAGCCACCTCTTTCGTAGCGCAAGAAGCCTCCCCAACCAGCTGACTACTCTACTCCTCCTCCTCAGCCATACAGAACAAACAGGCAGAGAAAGAGGGGAGTAGCCAGCCAGTTGCATTGAAAAAGGGGCGGCTGGAGACCGAAAAAAAGTCACTTCCAGCCGCCTCTTTCAGAGTGCTGCACCACTGCATTCGGACTTGCTTGGGTAAGTCCCTTCGGTGCAGTGGGCTCAATGGGGTGGACCCGCCTAGAACGAAGCAGTGGCGCATTGGAGAAGTGCAGCAAAGCCGCTGCAAGAAGGCTATAGCCGCCATGGGGGTTTTTTGGTGCGGGAGGAAGATAAATAAAGTTTCAGGCAGTCAGGAAAGCTGCCTAGCTCAGAGCTGTTGGGGGGGCGAATCTGCAGCACATGCCCTGCTTGAATTTCCCAGCTCCAAAAGTGGGAGGGGAGAAAGTCTCGCCTGGCGCCCCTTTGTTGGACCCGAAAGTCTTGCCTGCTGGCTTTTTCGGGCAACACGGGAGACTGGCCAGGAAGAACCCTTGTAACGAGCGATGCTGCTGGGCGCTTAGAAGCATGTGTGTGTTTGTTTCAAGTGGGTCTCCTCTCCTAGCTTTATTTTCCCAGCCCTTAACTTTCCCCAAAAGCTGGAGGGGAGGAAGTCCTACCTGCCGCCCCTTTGTTGGACCCATAAGCTTTGCCTGCCCAGAGACTGGTTGGGAGGAACCCTTGTAACAAGCGATGCTGCTGGCTGTTTAGAAGCATGTGTGACTATGTGTGTGTGTGTGTTTGTTTCACGTGCACGCTTGGAAACCTGTATGTGTTTCAGGTGGGTCTCCTCTCCTAGCTTTAGAAAGAGAGAGGGAAGGAGGAAGGGAAGGGATAGAAAGAGAGGGAAAGAGAGAGGGAGGGAAAGAGAGAGAAAGGAAGAGGGAAAGAGAAACAGAGAGAAAGAGAGAGAGAAAGAGGGAGAGAGAGAGAGGGAAAGAGAGAGAGGAGAGAGAAAGGGAGAGAGACAGAGAGAGGAGAGAAGAGAAAAGAAAGAAAAGAAAGAAAAAGAGAGAAAGGAAGAAAAGGGATAAAGAAAAACGGGATGGAAGGAAGGGAGAGAAAAAAGAAAGAGAGAGGGAGGAGAAAGTGAATGAGATATATGAATGAATGGATGGATAGATAGATACATGGAAGGAGGGAGAGAGGGAGATAGAAAAAAAGGAGAGGAAGGAAGGACACAAACCCTGGCTTCAGCAGTCTAGGGCTGGAAGGGATCTCGGAGGTCATCTTCTAGTCCAAGGGTCTTCAAACTTGGCAAATTTAAGACTTGTGGATTTCAACTCCCAGAATTCCTGAGCTAACATGACTGGAGGAGGAATTCTGGGAGTTGAAGTCCACAAGTCTTAAAGCTGTCAAGTTTGAAGACCCCTGTTCTAGTCTAACCCCCTGCTCCAGCAGGGGACCTTATATCATCTGGATTATTTTGGTACCTCTACCAGAGAGGAAAATTGGCAGAGGACAAGGCTGCCATGCAGAAGAAGGCAGAGATAGTCCTTCTCTTATGACCATAATTGAGCCCAAAATTTTGGTTGCTAAGCAAGAGCATTGTTAAGTGAGTTTCACTACATTTTACTCAATCCGTGATATCTCCTTGGTCTAACGGTCATGTGCAGGCTAGGGAAGGCATGTGCAATGTTCTAATGTACAGAAGTTATAGTTAAATGTGTGGCAGAAAGTGTACTATGGGTGTGTCAATCCAAACGCAGTGAGGCTGAATGTGTACAGTTTTAGAAGAGCTATGTGTGTGTGTGTGTGTGTGTACATACACATACAGTATATATAGTAGATAATGTATCTTTTTGTATGCCTTTACACACACTATACTATGTAATATGTATGTACACATATGGCATATATACCTAGGATTAAATAGTATATTTTGGATGTTCAGTAATAGTAAATAAATAGAGAGGGAAATTGTATCTCTTTGAGGACAGGCAAAGCACCCTTGACATGAGTGACGTCAAGTTGGCCACACCTACCCAGTCACATCAGCACCAAGCCACACTCATATGACCACCAATCATTCCCGCCCAGTCACATGACCACACCCATCCAATCACATGACCACCAAGCCACACCCATCCAATCACATGACCACCAAGCCACACCCACCAAATAAGCCACGCCCACAGAACTGGTAGTAAAAATTTTTGAATCCCACCACTGCAGCAGCCTCCATGCTGTTAATGTCTGTATGTTACTAATCCATTGCTGCAGAATAATGTAGATTGTATCTTGCAGATACTTAATAAATATAATGAAATGATAGTTTGGAAGAAATAGTATTGGTATAAAATGGCAGATTTGTATTGTGATGGTATTTATCACTTCATATGGCACTATATGCTGCTTAATTTCTATTAAATAGAAACAGCCTTCCTTACATGAGTAGAAGAGTGATAATCAAATAAGAGCCTTGGTTGTGCAGTACTTAGAATGCAGTATAGCAGGCTAACTCTGCCCACAGCCAGGAGTTAAGTTCTTCCATCCTTCTGAGATCAGTAAAAAATGATCCAGATTGTTTGGGGTAATATGCTGACATTATAAATTGCCCAGAGAGTGCTATAAAGCATTATGGAGCAGAATATAAGTGCTATTGCTCTAATAACTCTGTTCTTCATCATCTGTGTGAAAAAATCTTTAACCAAAAAAGAAAGTATAATTGTAACTCACACTAAGGTAGAATATGGAAGGTGTGCAGTATAACTTTCAAATGTTTTTTGAAAGTCACAGTGAACTCATATGTATGGTAAGATATATGTAGCCCAGAGACTAACACAAGGTAATGGTCAATATGTGAAATATTTATAGTAATATTTATATTGTTCCTGTAATTGTCTAACATATGTATACAAAACTGCATATATATTTTTGATAAAACCTTTATTTCACTCATATTAGACAGTGGAAAAGATGCCTAAGGGAATGATGATAAAAACATTTCACAAGGAGTTCAATGAGCTGGATTCAAGACTTAGAAAATTTAGAAAGTTTTTAAAAATAAAATAAAATGATAAAGTAGTTTTTAATTCTATGTAGATAAAATAAGTTGTTTAATTGTTTATGAACTAGAAGGTATCAGTGTCAGAACCTTCTCTTCAACTGTTTTTTTTTTTCAGATTTAATTCAGCCTTTAGAAAACAAAATCTTGCAATTGCTTGTTTTTCATATTTTTAAATATAAGTTCACTTGCATAGTATGTTTTATAGTGTAGATTATGGGACATTTATATGTCTATATCTAATTATATTTATCAGTGTCTTTCTACACATGCATACATAATATTTTGGAATTGAAATTACTTTGCATACTTTTTGAGTGATAAAATTGTTGTATTCAGAAAGTTTTTCAAGATTGCACTAGTCATGAGTTTTCTCACAGAATGTAGTACTGCATTTTAACAAAAGCAGGTGTTTTATAGGGTGAGTGTTAATTTACTTTTAACACATAATGTGCCAGTTATATTCAGAGGCTTATATAGCAAGTTCATAGATCATTTAAGTACAACGGGTAAAATCATTTTGCTAGAGTAATGCGAAAACGATTATTAGATTTTTCTTGTATTGGTTTCATGAAACAAGATCAGAAAAATGTAATGAAAGCATATTTACACTGACATTAAGAGCTTTTTTCTCTTAATTATAGTATAGTATGGTTAATATATTCAATAATTTGATGTTATATTAACATAATTAATATATGGCGCATGCCCGAGATGGTGGTTGATCGCTGAGAAAGTTCCCGGGGTGTGCTGCTAGTTTTGGCGTTATATGTGGTCGTGGAGATTCCTGAACGCTGCTGAACTCCCTGGGATTGTTCAAGAGAGCCCAGGGGGTGGAACTGGCCTGGTTTCGGCGCGGCTGGGTCGTCGGTGAGCTGGCGCCCAGGCTCCCAATCTCGCTGGCTGTTCTTGGCAGCGGGGAAATGGCGGCTGTTTGCTTGGAGGCTTTGATGGCCTTAGCGGCTTCTTTGGCAGCTGCGAAGGCTACGACGTTTGGAGCGGTGTTTGGAGTGGCTGCAGTGTCGGGTTTGGCAGCCTTTTCAGTGGCTGCGGCTGCTGGAGCGGCTGGAGCGGTGGTGGTGGCGATATTGGCTGCTCTGGCGGAGGCTCCTGCCGCGGTTTCATCAGCTGGGGAGGCTGTGATGGCGGAGGCTGCAGAGATGACGGAGATGGCGGCCGTTCTAGTGGAGGTATCGGCCGCGATGGTGATCTTGGCAGCTTCGACGGCCTTGCCGATTGCGGGGGTCGCGGGGGCTGCAACGGCTGTGACTGTGATGCTGGCGGCGGCGAATTTGGACGCTGCTGCTGTTGGCTGCTGGGCCAACCAACGAGGCCCCGGACTGCTTAGGGGGCGTTCTTAGTGGCCCAGCGTGCTGGATGGTTTCGTTGCTCTCCCTGTCTTGATGGCTTTGTCAACTATGGTGGATCTCCAGGTGGATGTGAAAGAGTTGGCGGCGGATGGCTGGAATACCTTGAGCCTGAGTTGTCGGGGCTCTTTGGCACAGAATTATCAACTGGCTGGACTGACTCCAGCCACGAATGCTGGTCCCGGTGGACGCTGGCCGGGTCGGGTGAGCTGCTGCCAGCCTGGTGGAGGTCGGAATGGACATTACCATCGGAGGGACAACCCCCACGGTTGGCTGGCCTTTTTACGGCTCTGGACCTTGGCCGTGAATGTGAAATTAATATCTATGGATTCTCTACCTGGACTTTCCGCCTATTTTTTGTTACTTTCGGCCCGTCCACTGCTTCTGCCCTCTATTGCCGGTTCTGCTATTTAGTCTCTTCGGCTGCACTTTGTGGATGCAGCTGTCATCTTCAATCAGCGGTCATGGTCCATAGTTCTTTCTGGACCCTTCCCTTTTCAGGATTTTGGTCTCAGGTAGGGCCCCATTGTGGTGTGAGGACAATGGGAGGACTACCCCTCTATTGTGAGAGGACAGAGGGGTTTAACATCTGACCCATCAGCTCCAAGATTGTTTTGACCACCGCAGTGAGAGAGCGGTTGGTCATTTATTTTCATTCTGGCCCCCAAGCAGGTGTAAAAGGCCTGCTTGTGGTGCTGAACTTGTTGGATACTGTTACCTGGACCTTTTTCTCCACTCAGACACTTTACATCTGTGTAATATCTATCACCTCTGTTATATGACACCTTATTCTACCCTCACCCCCTATGAATTGTTAACTCATTGTTTATGGGCGTTTACTCGTGACCGCAGTTATGGGCCCTCAGGATTGCACCCTTGTCCTTGAACTGGCCCATTGGGTTATCGACAGCTTACCTTGATGACGGATCCTGGGATCCCGAGAAGTGGCATGGCATGACCAAGGGGTTAAATTTTAAATCAGGAACTAAGGGACGACTCTTAAAATTTTTAATTCGGTGTTTTAGTGGGATAGGGAGGAGGGTGGGGCGGAGGGCTCTTTTTGCAGCCCGGTGCATGGTGGGGGGGGGGGGGGGTGGGGGTGGGGGCTGGCGGGGCTCTGGGGCGTGAGCTGGGGACCGCGATTCCCAGGGTGGTCGGGATCGGCAGGGGACGTCGAGGCTTAGGGCCATATCATGTGTTGGGAGCGCGAACCCGCCATCTTCATGCGGTGGTGCGCTCCGACCCTATGGCCTCCTCCCTAGGGGGCATCGGAACTGGGGCCCCTGGGCTTAGGTTGGTGTATTTTAATGCCAGGTCCGTGGCTAACAAGTCCTCCCTCCTCCGTGAGATCATTGAGGAGGAGGCTGCAGACCTGGCCTGTATCACCGAGACCTGGTTGGGCCCAGAGGGAGGTGTCCCTCTGGTTGATCTGTGCCCTCCGGGTTTCTGGGTTTTCACCGACCACGGGCCCAGGGTAGGGGTGGTGGGGTGGCTGTATTTATTTGGGAGACCTTGTTTCCAAGGGACGTCTCTGTTTCAGAGATAGGTGGGAGTGAGACCCTCCTCTTGAGGTGGGGGTCTAATGGTCGGGTGGGCCTGCTGCTCACATACCTTTCCCCCAGCTGTGTGACAGCGGCCCTGCCTGGGCTTCTCGATCTCCTCTCGGGGATGGCGGTGGAGTTCACGGACCTTATGGTCCTGGGAGACTTCAATCTGCCTTCCCGGGGGGGGCGGGTTTGGCTCAGGAATTCATGGCTTCTATGGAAGCCATGGGCCTGACCCAGTTGATTTTAGGCCCTACTCATGAGGGAAATACTCTTGACCTAGTTTTGTCTCTGAACAGTGGTGTAGTGACAGAGGGCAAGCCACTTTTACGCTGCCCGTTCCATGGTCTGATCACTATCTCCTACGGCTGGTCTTCCAACAGGCCGCCCCCCACTGCTGGGATGAGGAGCCATTTAGATGGTTCTGCCCCAGACGCCTGATGGACCCTGAGAGGTTCCAGGCGGAACAGGGGTTTTTTCCCTCTTCCCTTGCCCACAGCTCTGCCGGGGATTTGGCGGCTGCCTGGCAACAGGCTGCGTCGGATGCCCTCGACAGGGTTGTCCCCATGCGTCCCCTCACACGCCATGGATCCCGGATGGCTCCTTGGTATACAGAGGAGCTCCGGGAGATGAAGTGTCATTGAAGGGGTTTAGAGAGCAGGTGGAGGTCCACCCGCTCCCAATCCGATCGAGCCCAGCTAAGAGCCCATATTAGGACTTACCTGGTAGCTATGAGAGTGGCAAGAAGGTCTTATCTCTCGCCCCATAGCGTCCGTGGATAACCCACCGCCCTGTTCGGGTTACCCGCCTCTCCTTCATATGGGGAGGCGGACCCGTTGGAAGGGCTGAGGAGTTTGGTCAATATCTGTCGGATAAGATCGTTCGGATTGGGGCGGGTTGTCCTCTGATTTGCAGTGGTCTGAGGCGGATACAGATAGTCTGGCGGTGTGATCTGGGATGAGTTCGATCTTGTTTCCGAGGATGAAGTGGACAGGACTATCGACATCTGAGTTCCACCACATGTTTGTTGGACCCGTGTCCTTCCTGGCTGACTTATGCCGCCAGGGATGCCACCTGCGGTTGGCTCCGGCAGTTGTTACGCTTAAGGAGGGTGTTTTTCCCTTCGCCTTGAAGGAGGCGGTGGTGAGACCCCTCCTGAAGAAGCCTGCCCTTGACCCGACCGTGTTAGATAATTTTCGTCCAGTCTCCAACCTTCGCTTTTTGGTGAAGGTGGCTCAGCAGTTTCCGCTTTTCCTGGATGAAGCGGACTACTTGGATCCGTATCAATCGGGCTTCCGACCTGGTTACAGCACGGAGACGGCATTGGTCGTGCTGATGGATGATCTCTGGAGGGCTCCGGACAGGGGTTTTTCCTCTGTCCTGGTCCTATTAGACCTCTCAGCTGCTTTCGATACCATCGACCATGGTATCCTTTTACCCAGGTTGGGAGTGGGGGGCACTGTTCTTCAGTGGTTCGCCTCCTACCTCTTGGGGTCGCACTGGTGTTGTCCAGGGGGTTGAGGTCCACTCCCCGAGGGTGCTCTCTTGTGG
>CM019155.1:80651922-80664205 GCA_009733165.1 Naja naja | reverse complement strand
GCTGGGTGAGATCATCCGTGGTTTTGGGGTGAGATTCCATCAATGCCTTGGATGATACCCAGCTGTACATCTCCACCCCAAACCAGATCAGTGATGCCCTCTCCTGATGACCCGTGTTTGGATGCAGTACAGACCTGGATGGTAGGAACATGCTTGACTCTACCCGGCCAAGATTGAGTGGCTGTGCATACCGGCATCGGCTCAGTCAGGAATGTCCATCTTTGGCCATAGGGGAAGAGGTGTTGCCCCCTGTGGATAGGTAGCGGAATCTGGGAGTCCTCCTGGATGGCTCTGGTTGAAGAGAGCAGGTGGGGGTGGCGTTGCCGGGGGCCTTTGCCCAGCTCTGCCTTGTTGTCAGCTTCTCCCTTTTCTGGACCGAGATGCCCTGCACAGTCACTCATGCTCTTGTTACCTCTAGACTTCGACTACTGCAACTCTCTATTTAGGACTGCCCTTGCATACCATCCGGAGATGCAGCTGGTGCAGAATGCGGCGGCACGTGGTGATGGGAGTTTCCGATTCTCCCATGTTACCCCCCTCCTCGCTGCTTGCATTGGTTGCCAGTTGCACTCGGTGAGATTCAAGGTTTTAGTTTTAACATACAAAGTCCTGCACGCGACATGGGTCCTCAATATTTAAGGGAGCGTCTTCTGCCGATATCAAATGCCGACCGCCCTGTGCAAGCACATAGGCAAGAACTCCTCGGGTCCCGTGGCGGGCCAATGCCGTGGCGGTCCCCCAGTCATGAGCCTATTCTGTCGCCCCTGACCTCTGGAATCAACTGCCCTTGGGACTCCACCTGGCCCCGACCTCCGCACCTTCCTCCGTGATTTAAAGACCTGGTTATTTGACCAACCCGGCTGTGACCCTTCCTGGGGGGACAGAGTTTTTAATGTTAATTGTGTAAATTCGTTTTTAATATTTTGGGCTTGTAAATTAGTTTAATTGTTTTTTAAGTATTTATTGTTTGTTTTTTAGCTGTGAGCCTTTGAGTCTTCGAGATGGGCGGCATACAAGTTCAAATAATAAATAAATAAATAAATAATTTTTTTGTTTGAAGATTATGCTTTTCAGGGCCTGTGCTGGTTTTATTTATAATGGACAGAGTTGATTGTAGCATGGGATTTTATAATCATGCATATACATTCAAAGCTATTTCATACTTTTGAAAAGTAAATTGGTAATGTTCAGAAAAAAATGTGTATGTGTTTTCAATCATATTTGAGTAGATGGTATGTAATGATTTCCCATGTAGAGAAAATAAATTTGTCATTAGCCTGGATTCCCAGTTGTTTATATAGAAATATAGCACCTTCCTCAATATCTGAGTCATATTTACGATTTATCTACCTACCATGATTTCACAACTTTTCCAGTTTGTCAAATTGCAAAACTGGATATTTGTGAAGTCTTGGAAGAGAAGGCTACTATGATCAGTTTAGTAAGCTATATATTGTTAAGATATTGAATAATATGTCTTTAGCTATTGTAAAGATCATTCATTCCTATTGGGGAATTTCTCTACATCATGTAATTTTATGTTCATTATAGTAAGTAACTATATGGAACCTGATAGTTTATGCACTCAAAATATTGAACCAAAAAGATATTCTTAGTTGTTTATTTATTTGTTAGAAATAGATTCTACATTTAGGGTCCATAATGGAACTCATAGCACTTCCTTCTCTTCCCATTTCTCCCAACAATAAAAAACTTATGAAGAAATTTGGACTGAGGAACAGTGAGTCCCCAGTAATGTTACCCAATAAATTTCCATTCTAAAAGTAAACTTAGATCAGAGTGTTGGGGATGCCAATCAACACTCTGATAAAAAAAACACACCTCAGTATTCTTCCAAAGTTACTCTTTTGTTGTTGTTGTTGTTAGTTGCAAAGTTGTGTCCAACCCATCGCGACCCCATGGACAACGTTTACCGGACCTTTCTGTCCTCTGCCATCTAATGGAGTCCATTTAACCTCATGCCTACTGCTTCAGTGACTCCATCCAGCCACTTCATTCTCTGTCGTCCCCTTCTTCCATTGCCCTCAATCTTTCCCAGCATTAGGCTCTTCTCCAGTAAGTCCTTCCTTCTCATTAGATGGCCAAAGTATTTGAGTTTCATCTTCAGGCCTTCTAAAGAGCAGTCAGGGTTGTTCTCCTCTAGGACTGACCGATTTGATTGCCTTGCAGTACAAGGGACTCGCGGGAGTCTTCTCCAGCACCATAGTTCAAAAGCCTCAATTCTTTGGTGCTCAGCCTTTCTCTTAATAGTCCACGGCTTATTATTGCCATATATTGCAACTGGGAAAACCAGAGCACTTTTGTTGGCAGGGTGATGTCTCTGCTTTTTAGTATGCTGTCTAGATTTGCCATAGCTTTTCTCCCCAGGAGCAAATGTCTTTTAATTTCTTGTCTGTAGTCCCTATCTACAGTGATCTTGTCACTCCCTCCATTTCTTCCCCATCTATATGCCAGGAATTGAGAGGGCCAGATGCCATGATCTTAGTTTTCTTAATGTTGAGTTTCAAGCCAACTTTAGCACTCTCCTTCTTCACCCATATCAAGAATCTTAGTTCCTCTTCACTTTCTGCCATTAGAGTGGCATCATCTGCATACCTGAGGTTGTTGATATTTCTCGCGGCAATCTTAATTCCAACTTTTGATTCACTTAGCCCTGCCTTTCTCATGATGTGCTGGGCATATAAGTTAAATAGGCAGGGCGACCATATACAGCCTTGCTGGAGTCCTTTCCCAGTTTTGAACCAATTAGTGGTTCCATGTCCAGTTCTCACTATTGCTTCTTGACCTGTATATAGGTTTCTCAAGAGACAAATAAGATGGTCTGGTACTCCCATCTCTTTAAGAACTTGCCACAATTTGTTGTGATCCACACAATCAAAGGCTTTAGCATAGTCAAATGAAGCAGAAGTTTTTCTGGAACTCCCTAGCTTTCTCCATGATCCAGCGTATCTTGGCAATTTGATCTCTAGTTCGTCTGCCTCTTCGAAATCCTACCTGTGCTTCTTGTAGTTCTCAATCCACATACTGCTGGAGCCTAGCTTGTAGGATTTTAAGCATAACTTTACTAGCATGTGAAAGCATAACTTTACTAGCATAACTTTACTAGCATGTGATAGTTTGAACATTCTTTGGCATTGCCTTTCTTTGGAATTGGAATGTAAGCTGAGCTTTTCCAATCCTGTGGCCACTGTTGAGTTTTCCAAATTTGCTGGCAAGTTGAATGTAGCACTTTATTGCATTGTCTTTTAAGATTTTGAATAGCTCAGCTGGAATACTGTCATCTCCACTAGCTTTGTTGTTGCTCAGATTTCCTAAGGCCCATTTCACTTCACATTCTTGGATGTCTGCCTCGAAGTCAGTACAACCCCATCGTGGTTATCAGGGATGTTAAGCTCATTCTTGTATAGTTCTTCTGTGTAATTTGGCCACCTCTTTTTAATCTCTTCTGCCTCTGTTAGGTCCCTGCCATTTTGGTCCTTTATCATGCCCATCTTTGCATGAAATGTTCCCTTCATATCTGCAATTTTCTTGAAGAGATCTCTGGTCCCCCCTCGTCTATTGTTTTCTTCTATTTCTTTGCATTGTTCATTTAAGAAGGTATTCTTATCTCTTCTACCTATTCTCTGGAATTCTGCATTCAATTGGGTGTATCTTTCTCTTTCTTCCTTGCCTTTCACTTCCCTTCTTTCCTCAGCTTTCTTTGCAAAGCTTCTTCAGACAGCCATTTTGCTTTCTTGCATTTCTTTTTCTGTGGGATGGTTTTAGTTGCTACCTTTTGTACAACGTTGTGAACCTCTGTCCATAGTTCTTCAGGCACTCTGTCTATCAGATCTAATTCCTTAAATCTATCACCTCTACATATCAGGGATATGATTTAGTTCGTACCTGAGTGGCCTAGTGCTTTTCCCTACTTTCTTCAATTTGTCTAAATTTTGCAACGAGAGAAGCTCATGATCTGAGCCACAGTCAGCTCCTGATCTCGTTTTTTACTGACTATATAGGGCTTCTCCATTTTTGGCTCCAGAGCACATAGTCAATCTGATTTCTGTGTTGACCATCTGGTGATGTCCATGTGTAGAGCCGTCTCTTGGGTTGCAGGAAAAGAATGTTTGCTTTACCATTGTATTCTCTTGACAAAATTCTATCAGCCTATGCTCTGATTCATTTGCACTCCAAGGCCAAATTTGCCTGTTATTCTGGTTATCTTTTGGCTTCCTACTTTAGAATTCCAATCCCCCATGATGATAAGGACATCTTTTTTTGGTGTTAATTCTATAAGGTGCTGTAGGGCTTCAGAAAATTGGTAAATTTCATCCTCTTCAGTTGGGGCATAGACTTGGACTACTGTGATATTGAATGGTTTGCCTTGGATTTGAACTGAGATCATTCTGTCATTTTGGGGATTGTATCCCAGTATTGCTTTTCCTACTCTTTTATTGACTATGAAGGCTACTCCATTTCTTCTAAGGGTTTCTTGCCCACAGTAGTATACCTGATGATCATCTGAATTAAATTCACCCATTCCTGTCCCTTTTAGTTCACTGATTCCTAAGATGTCGATGTTCAGTCTTGTCATCTCTCATTTGACCATGTCCAAGTTGCCTGGATTCATGGATCTTACATTCCAGGTTCCTATGGAGAACAGATTTTTATAACATCAGACTTTCCTTTCACCACCAGATATATCCACAGCTGAGCGTCTTTTCAGTTTTGGCCCAGTCACTTCATTCTTTCTGTTGCTATTAGTACTAACCCCCTGCTCTTCCCCAGTAGCATATTGGACACCTTCAGGCCTGGGTGGGGGCTCATCTTCCAGCATCTTATCTTTTTGCCTTTTGGGACTGTCCATGGGGTTTTCATGGCAAAGATACTGGAGTGGGTTGCCATTTCTTTTCCAGTGAATCATATTTTGTCAGAGCTCTCTCCTATGACCTGTCCATCTTGGGTGGCCCTGCATGGCATAGCTCATAGCTTCATTGAGCTACGCAAGCTCCTTTGCCATGACAAGGCAGTAATCCATGAAGGGGTAAATATACTCTGAATATGAAAAAGACATTTCTCTTCAAACTGAGAAAAAATTAAAATTATATGCTCCCTTTTGAGAAAATATGATAATGAGAATCTTCTGCAGACTGCTCGGATATGACTGGTGTTTCTTTGTATGTAACATTGCTTCAACTTCATTCCACTTGGAAAGAATTTGGCAGGGTTTCCGGGTATTATCTCACAAGAATAGCTTTGAGCTTCTGGAGGCAAAGAAGGCAGAAATGCCATTTGTGCTCAGTGCATGCCTATATCCACACCCACACAAAGTTTTCATGTCTTCTTCAAGAGCATCTCCATAGCATGCTACAAGAGTCTACTAAATGTGAAGTGACAAAGATATGAGTGACTGTTGCTATAGGATCTTGGTACAAGACTTTCAATTAATGAAACAGTTGGAAATGAGGAAAGATCACCTTGGCCAGGACCTCAATTTGCACAAGTTAAGGAAGACTTCCAAATCACAGACCTCTTCTTTGTCTGGAAGTGTAACTCCATCTAGAAATAAAGTAAAGGGGTCAAGCCTTATCTATCACTTTAGAAGGAAGAATTTTTTGTTTAAATTGAGTATCAGTTCTAAGTGTTGATAAAGTCTATAATAAAAATAATATCTTTGATAGAACATTCACCTTAATTACAGAGATTCTACAAAGTAGAGATAATTGCAAACTATCTCATCTTAATAAGTCTTTTTTGATATCATTCCACACAGGTACAAAATGGTTTTGAAATAATTTAGAATTGTATTGTATTTGTCAATGTAACTCCAAGATATTTCACTCCTTTCTTCACTTTGAAACCAAACTTTTTTTGGGGTCAGTATTTCAAAATCCTGAAAAGCCATATTGTTAACAGGAATTGTTGTTTTGTATTGATTTTGAAGACTATTAAAGCTCCAAAGTCATTTAGTTTCTTCATCATGTATTATATACCATTTTTGGTCTTGCAAAAATATTGTTAAGTTGTCAGCAAATTATAAGCTTTTTTAATATTTATGCCTGCTATTTTCTCACCAACAACAAAATAGATAAAAGATCCTTATCACCCACCCTTTTGAATTTCACACATTTTATTTTATTTTATTAGAAAAACTTTATTAACTTTTATTACCTTAAAAACACACAAATAAACCCACACCAAACACAAACTGTCGGACACACCAACATAAACCATTAAAACATTAAAAATATTGTGTTCAGAACAACCTGTGGCATTTACTTAGCAATCTTTTATATATTCTATCGAGTATTAACTCCTACTAAAATGTATTATGCTCCATCTATGTCTCTATTGATAATTCCTATTCCTTCTATCTCCTTTCTAGCCATTTGTACCAACGTTCCCACACCATATAGAATATTGAGTCTTCTTTATCTTTAAGACTTAATGATAATTTATCCATTTCCATACAGTTCATTATCTTTTGTATAATCATTTGATCTTTTGGGATGTCGGGCTGTTTCCAACATTGAGCAAATGTAGTTCTTGCGGCTGTTAAAATATGTATTAATAAATATTTTATACTCTTTAGATATCTTTTGCTGAGAATTCCCAGCAAAAAGAGCTCTGGTTCTAAATCTACTTTTTCATCGATAATTTCTTGTAGCCAAATTTGAATTTTACGCCAATATTTCTGAGCCTCTGGGCAGGTCCACCACATATGATAGTACGTTCCCTCTTTCTCCTCACACTTCCAGCACTTGGGACTCATTTTTTTAATATATTTTCGCTAATCTCGAGGGAGAAAGATGCCACCTGTAAAACATTTTATATGTATTCTCCTTATATGTTGTCGATTTTGTTATTTTATAATTTCTATTCCAAATGGTTTCCCAATCCAAAATTTATGTTATGCCCTATATTTTGACCCCACACAATCATACATCCTTTAACAATTTCTTCTTCCAATTCTACTTCTAATAGGTATTTGTAAATTTTGTAATGTTTTTTTATCTGAACCTAATAAGATTTTATCCAGATAGTGCGGTTTTAGTTGTATTCCAAATTGTTTACGTCTTTTTATATCGTGATGATATTTGAATGTAAGCCCACCAGTCCACTCGTAGCCCCTGTTGCTGTAGCTCATGTATAGTTTTTAAGTTTCCAGAATTGTCTAATAAATCCCTATATTTTAACATTTTACATAAATCTAAATTATTTGGGTGAATCGTTGCTTCCATCGTAGATAGCCAAATTGGAATTTTAGTGTAGTGTTTTTTTAACCTTAATCCAGTTATACATCAGCGAATCTCTAATTAAATGTCTATGGAAGTATTTTTGTTTAGTATTTCCTATCTCCCATAAAAAGCATGCCATCCTCTTTGGAGGTCATGCCCCTCAATAGCTAGTATTCTTTTATTTTTGAGATTAATCCAATCCTTCAACCACACCAAATTTGCTGCACTATAATATGTTTCCCATTTTGGCAATCCG
Source organism: Naja naja (assembly GCA_009733165.1). Lineage (NCBI taxonomy): Eukaryota > Metazoa > Chordata > Lepidosauria > Squamata > Elapidae > Naja > Naja naja. The sequence continues at coordinate 80,656,708 of CM019155.1, read as the reverse complement.
AATCCTCCCCTGCTCTTCATATCTTGTAAAATTTTAATTTTATCCTGGGTTTTTACCTTGCCAAATAAATTTTGATATTGTTTTGTTCAAAGTGTCAAAAAAGGGTTTTCCTAATTTCACTGGAATAGTTTGGAATAGATATAAAAATTTTGGTAGAATAGACATTTTTATAGCTGCTATTCGGCCCATTAATGATAGTTTCAAATTCTTCCATGTTTCTAAATCTCTTTTTGTTTGTACTAGCAAAGTATCATAGTTATTCTCTTTTATCGCTTTACAATGAGCTGTCAACCATATTCCTAAATATTTGATTTTCTTTATTGATTGGAGTCCACAAATCTTTTCTAATTCTTTTACTTTATGTTCTCTTAAATTTTTCACTAGAATTTTAGTTTTTTGCCTATTAATTTTTAGTCCTGCTACCGTTCCATATTTTTCTAATTCCCTAATAATGGTCCACTTTCCATCGGCTCCTCTATAATAAAAACCATGTCATCTGCAAATGCTTGAAGTTTATACACTTCATTCCTTATTTTTAATCCTTTTATTCCTATATTTTGTCTAACATTTTCTAATAATACTTCCAATGCCAATATGAAGAGCAGAGGAGATAACGGACAACCCTGTCTTACTCCTTTTCTATTCTTAAGGTTTGGGTCATCTCTCCATTAATTAAAATGTTTGCATTTTGTATAGAATAGATTGCATTAATAATATTTTCAAATTTAGTGCGAAATTAATATCATAAATTTGTTGTTTCATAAATTGCCAATTAAGATTATCAAAAGCCTTTTGAGCGTCCAGGAAAACAAAGGCTACTTGTTTTTCTGAGTGGGCTTCATAGTACTCCAGACTGTCCAATATAATTCTTAATTATTTCTAATATATCTATTGGGAAGGAAACCATTCTGATCCAGGTGTAAATACTCACTCATTATTTTTTTAGTCTATTAGCAATAATTGTAGTAAAAAATTTTGTAAGCCACATTTAACAATGAAATTGGTCTGTAATTTTGTATCTTTCTTGTATCTGAGTCCCTCTTTGAGATTAGCGAAATCAACTATTCTCTCCATGTGTTGGGCATATTAGAAGCTAATAATACTTCATTATATACATCTACCATTATTGGTCCCAATTGTTCCTCAAATGTCTTATAAAATTCTGCTGGAAAACCATCTGGGCCAGGGGTTTTGTTACCTTTCTGGTTTGTAAGTGCTTGCTTTAATTCTGTCATAGTTATATCTTTTGTCAAATATTCTTTCATATCTTCCCTAATTCCAATCCTTCCTTTCCCTTTTAGATATTCCCTTATCAAATCTTCTTTGACTATCTCTTTCTTATATAAATTTTTAAAGTAGTCATATACGATCTCTTTCTTCCTCTCTATTGTATGGTGGTAATTCCCCTTTTCATCCTGTAATTGACAAATGAATCTTTTCTCCTTTTCTTTTTTAAGCCTGTAAGCAAGCCATCTCCCTGGTTTATTAAACTTGTTCAAATATATTTGTTTAGTTGTCTTCATATTTCTAATTAATTCTTCCTGTTCTGTCAAGTTAATTTTGTGTTTGTATAAAATCAATTGTTCCTGTATTTTAGAGTTCTGTGGAGAAACTTGTAATTCACCTTCTAATTCCTTAATTTTTGATATAATTTGTTCTGTTGGGCTTGTTTTCCTTATTTTTCTGGACCGAGTAGGAGATTATAATTCCTCTTATAACGCTTTCATAGCATCCCATAAATTTTGGGTGGATGTATCTGCACTATTATTTTCTTTAAAATAAAAAACTAATTCTTCCTTAATTTTTCTTTTAAATTCATCATCTTTTAACAATTGGGTATCCAGCATCCATCTTCTTCTCATTTTTTTCCTCCCTTTCCATATTATTTTAAGAGGGTTGTGGTCTGCCCAGGTGCAATATTTCTGCCCAGGTGTTCATCAATATTTCTACCAGGTGTTCGTCAATATTTTACTTTTTCTACTAAATTTCCAGATATCCACACCATATCAATGCGTGACCATGATTGATGAGGATTTGAATAAAATATATATTGGCTCTTATCAGGGTTCAATTTCCTCCATATGTCCTTCAAATTTAATTCATCAATCCATTCTCCGCACATCTTTGATAACTCTCTCCTCTTTTTTCTTTTCCCTTCTTGTTCACTCTTTTGTAATCTTTTTGGTACTCTGAAATTGCATTGGAATTCCCTATAATACAATTATTTTCTCTTTCTAATTCAATAATTTTAGTAAACAGAAATTTATAAAATTCTTTTTGATTTGAGTTTGGAGTGTAAATAACTACTAATAAGATTTTTTAAAATTTATCTGCATGTCAATTGCCAGAAATCTTCCCTTAGGGTCCACAAATGCTAATGCTGCTTCTATCTCTTCTTTAATATACACTGCTATTCCATTTTTTTTCCTCCTCTGCTGAGGCCAAAAATACTTTCCCTAATTTTTTACATTCTAAACAATTTTCTTCTGCTCTCAACATATGAGTTTCTTGTAAGCAGACAATATCAACTTTTTGTTTAATTAGCCTTGCAAAAGTCCTTTGTCTTTTAATTTTGAGTTTAAGCCATTTATATTTAAAGATAAGAGTTTAACTTCTAAATCCATCTTTCTAGATATTTTTGTTGCTATTGATTTCTAGTCTTTCTTTTTTACACAATGAATTATTCTAAATTACAAATTTTATTCAGTTTAATTCAACCTTCAATATCTCTTTTGATCCTTTTATTCTTCAAGTCTGAGTCTGGTTAATTTTGCCTGTTGCCTAGTTATTACTCCTTCTTTCTCCTTCTGCTGTTGTGGTTTGTTTTCTGAATTATCTACCGTCTTCTGTCCTCTTCTTAACTGCACTTGGTCGTCCAGGAGTCAGGGTCCGAGTCCTCTTTGCTGGTCTGTTCTTCATCTGTCACTTTTCATAAAAATCTTGTGCTTTCTCCAACGAATCCACTCTAAATTTCCTTTCTCTCCATGTAACCAACATTCCTTCTGGAACCAACCATTTGATGTAATCCTTTTTTTGTTTAGAAGAATTGCTAGCTGCTTATAATCTTTTCTGGCTTCTCTGACCCTTCTAGGTATTTGCTTCAAACTATGATTTCCTTATCTTTATATTTAATTGTCCCATCCCTTGTCAATTTATAAATAATGTCCCATACCTTACATCTTACAAAGCATACATGCACCTCTCTAGGGCATTTATGTCTTTTGCATAACCAACTAACCCTATAGATGTTGTCCAGTTCTTTCAGGATCTCTTCTTTTCTCTCTGTAAGACTTCTGCCAGGATTTCTGCCATTACTTGGTCTATGTCTTCTTCTCTTGTCTCCTATATTTTGAAATCTGAGATATAGCTCTGCCTTATCCATCTCTAAATATACCAGAAGTAGTCCGTTTCTTTTTTCACCATTCTTAGCTGTTCATCTACTCTCTCCAAATTCTTTTCTGTTTGTTCTGTCAGTTTTCTATTTCTCTTATTGTCCTTTCATTTTCTCTAATGCTTGTTGCATCTTACCAATTTTCCCATCTAATTTTGAAATATCTCCTTTCATTTCTTCTTTAAGTTTTCCCATTTCTTCTTTTATCTCATTTATGTCTGCCCTGGTTTCTTTATGATTTTTAAACATTGTCTCCTGTAAATTAGACATAGATTCCTGTAATGATAGTAAAATCGAATAGATATTAGCATTGGTTATGGCAGGTTGTTTCAGTTACCAAAGTTTCTTGATTGTTTTTTGTGATGTGGGGTGAAGCTGCAGTTGTCATAGTCAACTTCTTTCCTGTCTTCAGCGTTGTGGTGGTTAAAAGAAGTCATTTCTTCTAGGATTTGTTTTTGTTTGTATAATAAATCCAGGGCGTTGTCCCAATTAGCATTCAGTTATTCTATCCCTGATTTTGTTGCACCTAGCTCTATGAGTTAATTTATCTAATCCTTCTATTCTCTGTGTAGTCTATTATAATTTCTATTTAAATCCTTTTACATTAATTATGTTTTTCTTCTTCTTCAATCTTTATATATTATTTATCAATCTTAAATATTACCAAGATGATTTCGCGGTGGTGCAGAGAAGGTGAATGGTGGTGTAAACCTAGCTCTGAGGCTTGAAAACCCCTTGTTGTTTGGTGCGACCCCTGAAATTGCACGGCTCGGAGACGTGTGAAGAAGGGAGACTCAGGTATTGGTGAGAGGGGAAGGCTCCCCGCCCGAATGAAGAGACCGGAGAGTCCGAACAACAATAGTCGTCAGTGTTGCTGCGGCGATCCATAGCCTGACCATCAAAAGGAAGTGAGTGAGGCAACTGGTGGCGGTGAGTGATTCGATCCAAAGTTTGAGGAGAATTTCCTAAGTTCCCAACGGAGGAGAAAGAAGAGAAGAGAGAGAGAGAAGAGATCAAGTGGCAAGGTGTCGAGAGGAACCTGATTAAGCGGCGGCGAAAAAAGGAGAGTAAAGGGCTCTCTGAAGGAGCCAAGATAAATTGCAGTGGAGGTGAGAAGGCTTGGATCGAAGAACACTACTTGCTTATTATTTGGGGAAAATTGATAATTGGTCACATTGGGTGGGATTTTGTTCTGTTTTGCTGATCTGAGATTGTCTCAACTGGAAAGAAAGGAAGGATCAGGACATTGTGGAGAAAGGGAAAGGAACTGAAATCGAAAGCAGACTAGAGCTTGATGAGTCACGAAGTTACAAAGTACAAAGAATTTAGACGATAGACTTAAAGCCTGTAGGCAGAAAATAATCAATGACTGGAAGAAGCCTGGCAGCTGTTTTT
>CM019155.1:80583602-80650922 GCA_009733165.1 Naja naja | reverse complement strand
AAATTATAAGCTTTTTTAATATTTATGCCTGCTATTTTTCTCACCAACAACAAAATAGATAAAAGAGATCCTTATCACCCACCCTTTTGAATTTCACACATTTTATTTTATTTTATTAGAAAACTTTATTAACTTTTATTACCTTAAAACACACAAATAAACCCACACAAACACTTCTCCGGACACACCAACATAAACCATTAAAACATTAAAAATATTGTGTTCAGAACAACCTGTGGCATTTACTTAGCAATCTTTTATATATTCTATCAGTATTAACTCCTACTAAAATGTATTATACTCCATCTATGTATTGATAATTCCTATTCCTTCTATCTCCTTTCTAGCCATTTGTACCAGCGTTCCCACACCATATAGAATATTGAGTCTTCTTTATCTTTAAGACTTAATGATAATTTATCCATTTCCATACAGTTCATTATCTTTTGTATAATCATTTGATCTTTTGGGATGTCGGCTGTTTCCAACATTAGCATAAATGTAGTTCTTAGGCTGTTAAAATATGTATTAATAAATATTTTATACTCTTTAGATATCTTTTGCTGAAATTCCCAGCAAAAGAGCTCTGGTTCTAAATCTACTTTTCATCGATAATTTCTTGTAGCCAAATTTGAATTTTACGCCAATATTTCTGAGCCTCTGGGCAGGTCCACCACATATGATATGCGTTCCCTCTTTCTCCTCACTTCCAGCACATGGGACTCATTTTTTTAATATATTTTAAGCTAATCTCGAGGGAGAAAGATGCCACCTGTAAAACATTTTATATGTATTCTCCTTATATGTTGTCGATTTTGTTATTTTATAATTTCTATTCCAAATGGTTTCCCAATCCGCCAAATTTATGTTATGCCCTATATTTTGACCCCACACAATCATACATCCTTTAACAATTTCTTCTTCCAATTCTACTTCTAATAGGTATTTGTAAATTTTTGTAATGTTTTTTTTAACTGAACCTAATAAGATTTTATCCAGATATTGCGGTTTTAGTTGTATTCCAAATTAGTTCGTCTTTTTTTATATCGATGATATTTGAATGTAAGCCCACCAGTCCACTCGTAGCCCCTGTTGCTGTAGCTCATGTATAGTTTTTAAGTTTCCAGAATTATCTAATAAATCCCTATATTTTAACATTTTACATAAATCTAAATTATTTGGGTGAATCGTTGCTTCCATTGTATATAGCCAAATTGGAATTTTCGTGTAGTGTTTTTTTTAACCTTAATCCAGTTATACATCATGAATCTCTAATTAAATGTCTATGGAAGTATTTTTGTTTAGTATTTCCTATCTCCCATTAAAAAGCATGCCATCCTCTTTGGAGGTCATGCCCCTCAATAGCTAGTATTCTTTTATTTTTGAGATTAATCCAATCCTTCAACCACACCAAATTTGCTGCACTATAATATGTTCCCCATTTTGGCAATCCGAATCCTCCCCTACTCTTCATGTCTTGTAAAAATTTTAATTTTATCCTGGGTTTTTTACCTTGCCAAATAAATTTTAATATTGTTTTGTTCAAAGTGTCAAAAAAGGGTTTTCCTAATTTAACTGGAATAGTGTGGAATAGATATAAAAATTTTGGTAGAATAGACATTTTTATAGCTGCTATTTGGCCCATTAATGATAGTTTCAAATTCTTCCATGTTTCTAAATCTCTTTTTGTTTGTACTAGCAAAGTATCATAGTTATTCTCTTTTATCGCTTTACAATGAGCTGTCAACCATATTCCTAAATATTTGATTTTCTTTATTGATTGGAGTCCACAAATCTTTTCTAATTCTTTTACTTTATGTTCTCTTAAATTTTTCACTAGAATTTTAGTTTTTTGCCTATTAATTTTTAGTTCTGCTACCGTTCCATATTTTTCTAATTCCCTAATAAGTACTGGTGCACTTTGCATCGGCTCCTCTATAATAAAAACCATGTCATCTGCAAATGCTTGAAGTTTATACACTTCATTCCTTACTTTTAATCCTTTTATTCCTATATTTTGTCTAACATTTTCTAATAATACTTCCAATGCTAATATGAAGAGCAGAGGAGATAACGGACAACCCTGTCTTACTCCTTCTTCTATTCTTAAGGTTTGGGTCATCTCTCCATTAATTAAAATATTTGCATTTTGTATAGAATAGATTGCATTGATAATATTTTCAAATTTAGTGCCGAAATTAATATCATAAATTTGTTGTTTCATAAATTGCCAATTAAGATTATCAAAAGCCTTTTGAGCGTCCAGGAAAACAAAGGCTACTTGTTTTTCTGAGTGGGCTTCAAAGTACTCCAGACTGTCCAATATAATTCTTAAATTATTTCTAATATATCTATTGGGGAGGAAACCATTCTGATCCAGGTGTAAATACTCACTCATTATTTTTTTTAGTCTATTAGCAATAATTGTAGTAAAAATTTTGTAATCCACATTTAACAATGAAATTGGTCTGTGATTTTGTATCTTTCTTGTATCTGAGTCACCCTTCGAGATTAGCGAATTCAACGATTCTCTCCATGTGTTGGGCATATTAGAAGCTAATAATACATCATTATATACATCTACCATTATTGGTCCCAATTGTTCCTCAAATGTCTTATAAAATTCTGCTGGAAAACCATCTGGGCCAGGGGTTTTGTTACCTTTCTGGTTTGTAAGTGCTTGCTTTAATTCTGTCATAGTTATATCTTTTGTCAAATATTCTTTCATATCTTCCCTAATTCCCATCCTTCCTTTCCCTTTTAGATATTCCCTTATCAAATCTTCTTTGACTATCTCTTTCTTATATAAATTTTTAAAGTAGTCATATATATCTCTTTCTTCCTCTCTATTGTATGGTGGTAATTCCCCTTTTCATCCTGTAATTGACAAATGAATCTTTTCTCCTTTTCTTTTTAAGCCTGTAAGCAAGCCATCTGCCTGGTTTATTCATTGTTCAAATATATTTGTTTAGTTGTCTTCATATTTCTAATTAATTCTTCCTATTCTGTCAAGTTAATTTTGTGTTTGTATAAAATCAATTGTTCCTGTATTTTAGAGTTCTGTGGAGAAACTTGTAGTTCACCTTCTAATTCCTTAATTTTTTGATACAATTTGTTCTGTTGGGCTTGTTTTTCCTTATTTTTCTGGACCGAGTAGGAGATTATAATTCCTCTTATAAACGCTTTCATAGCATCCCATAAATTTTGGGTGGATGTATCTGCACTATTATTTTCTTTAAAATAAAAAACTAATTCTTCCTTAATTTTTCTTTTAAATTCATCATCTTTTAACAATTGGGTATCCAGCATCCATCTTCTTCTCATTTTTTTCCTCCCTTTCCATATTATTTTAAGAGGGTTGTGGTCTGCCCAGGTGTTCGTCAATATTTCTGCCCAGGTGTTCATCAATATTTCTACCAGGTGTTCGTCAATATTTTACTTTTTCTACTAAATTTCCAGATATCCACACCATATCAATGCGTGACCATGATTGATGAGGATTTGAATAAAATGTATATTGGCTCTTATCAGGGTTCAATTTCCTCCATATGTCCTTCAAATTTAATTCATCAATCCATTCTCCACACATCTTTGATAACTCTCTCCTCTTTTTTTCTTTTCCCTTCTTGTTCACCCTTTTGTAATCTTTTTGGTACTCTGAAATTGCATTGAAATCCCCTGTAATACAATTATTTTCTCTTTCTAATTGAATAATTTTAGTAAACAGAAATTTATAAAATTCTTTTTGATTTGAGTTTGGAGTGTAAATAACTACTAATAAGATTTTTTTTAAAATTTATCTGCATGTCAATTGCCAGAAATCTTCCCTTAGGGTCCACAAATGCTGATGCTGCTTCTATCTCTTCTTTAATATACACTGCTATTCCATTTTTTTTCCTCCTCTGCTGAGGCCAAAAATACTTTCCCTAATTCTAAACATTCTAAACAATTTTCTTCTGCTCTCAACATATGAGTTTCTTGTAAGCAGACAATATCAACTTTTTGTTTAATTAGCCTTGCAAAAGTCCTTTGTCTTTTAATTTTGGAGTTTAAGCCATTTATATTTAAAGATAAGAGTTTAACTTCTAAATCCATCTTTCTAGATATTTTTGTTGCTATTGATTTCTAGTCTTTCTTTTTTACACAATGAATTATTCTAAATTACAAATTTTATTCAGTTTAATTCAACCTTCAATATCTCTTTTGATCCTTTTATTCTTCAAGTCTAAGTCTGGTTAATTTTTGCCTGTTGCCTAGTTATTACTCCTTCTTTCTCCTTCTGCTGTTGTGGTTTGTTTTCTGAATTATCTACCGTCTTCTGTCCTCTTCTTAACTGCACTTGGTCGTCCAGGGAGTCAGGGTCCGAGTCCTCTTTGCTGGTCTGTTCTTCCGCATCTGTCACTTTTTCATAAAAATCTTGTGCTTACTCCAACGAATCCACTCTAAATTTCCTTTCTCTCCATGTAACCAACATTCCTTCTGGAACCAACCATTTGAATGTAATCCTTTTTTGCTTTAGAAGAATTGCTAGCTGCTTATAATCTTTTCTGGCTTCTCTGACCCTTCTAGGTATTTGCTTCAAAACTATGATTTCCTTATCTTTATATTTAATTGTCCCATCCCTTGTCAATTTATAGATAATGTCCCATACCTTACATCTTACAAAGCATACATGCACCTCTCTAGGGCATTTATGTCTTTTTGCATAACCGGTGCTAACCCTATAGATGTTGTCCAGTTCTTTCAGGATCTCTTCTTTATCTCTCTGTAAGACTTCTGCCAGGATTTCTGCCATTACTTGGTCTATGTCTTCTTCTCTTGTCTCCGCTATATTTTGAAATCTGAGATATAGCTCTGCCTTATCCATCTCTAAATATACCAGGGAGTCGTCCGTTTCTTTTTTCACCATTCTTAGCTGTTCATCTACTCTCTCCAAATTCTTTTCTGTTTGTTCTGTCAGTTTTTCTATTTCTCTTATTGTCCTTTCATTTTTCTCTAATGCTTGTTGCATCTTACCAATTTTCCCATCTAATTTTGAAATATCTCCTTCATTTCTTCTTTAAGTTTTCCCATTTCTTCTTTTTATCTCATTTATGTCTGCCCTGGTTTCTTTATGATTTTTAAACATTGTCTCCTGTAAATTAGACATAGATTCCTGTAATGATAGTAAAATCGAATAGATATTAGCATTGGTTATGGCAGGTTGTTTCTGTTACCAAAGTTTCTTCGATTGTTTTTTGTGATGTCGCTGAAGGTGAAGCCGCTGCAGTTGTCATAGTCAACTTTCCTGTCTTCAGCGTTGTGGTGGTTAAAGAAGTCATTTCTTCTAGGATTTGTTTTTGTTTGTATAATAAATCCAGGACGTTGTCCCGAATTAGCATTCAGTTATTCTATCCCTGATTTTGTTGCACCTAGCTCTATGAGTTAATTTATCTAATCCTTCAATTCTCTGTGTAGTCTATTATAATTTCTATTTAAATCCCCTTTTACATTAATTATGTTTTTCTTCTTCTTCAATCTTTATATATTATTTATCAATCTTAAATATTACCAAGATGATTTGCGGTGGTGCAGAGAAGGTGAATGGTGGTGTAGAAGCCTAGCTCTGAGGCTTCGAAAACCCCTTTGTTGTTTGGTGCGACCCCCTGGGGGTGCACGGCTCCTGGAGAGAGCCGTGTCGAAGAAGGGAGACTCAGGTATTGGTGAGGGGGAAGGCAACTCCCCGCCGAATGAAGAGAGACCCGGGAGAGTCCGAACAACAATAGATCGTCAGTGTTGCTGCGGCGATCCCATAGCCTGACCGGCCATCAAAAGGGGAAGTGAGTGAAAGGCAACTGGTGGCGGTGAGTGATTCGATCCAAAAGTTTGAGGAGGAATTTCCTAAGTTCCCAACCGGAGGAGAAAGAAGAGAGAGAGAGAGAGAGAGATCAGAAGTGGCAAGGTGTCGAGAGGAACCTGATTAACGCGGCGAAAAAAAGGGAGAGTAAAAGGGCTCTCTGAAGGAGCCGAAGATAAAGCATTGCAGTGGAGGTGAGAAGGCTTGGATCGAGAGAACCTGCTACTTGCTTATTATTTGGGGAAAATTGATAATTGGTCACATTGGGTGGGATTTTGTTCTGTTTTGCTTTGATCTGAGATTGTCTCCAGCTGGAAAGAAAGGAAGAAGGATCAGGACATTGTGGAGAAAGGGAAAGGAACTGAAATCGAAAGCAGACTAGAGCTTGATGAGTCACGAAGTTACAAAGTACAAAGAATTTAGACGATAGACTTAAAGCCTGTAGGCAGAAAATAATCAATGACTGGAAGAAGCCTGGCAGCTGTTTTTGGATAAACGAACTTTTGTGAAAATAGGAAGACAAGAGAGGTAAACTTGTTAAGTGCATAGAGATCGTTAGACTTACAAGAGTGACTCAGCAACTCTTGGCAGCTGCGGAAGCAAGAAAATAGACTGATATGACTATTTGAATATTGAACATTTCTCTACAGCCTTATATTGTTGATTTTGCTTGGAGGGGAAAAAAAAGAAATTGAAGAAGAAAAGAACTTTAATAGAGAGAACTTGGATCAATTATATAATATAATATTATTATTGGGATGCATAACTAATTCAAACTGAATTTCTGTGGTTTGACTCATTGCTATTTATAAAAAGTGTTTACGTATAAGTATTTAAGATTTATATAACTTTAGATAATTTTAGAATATAGGAGTAAATTGTTTTTCTAGAACTTTAGGATATAAGTGCAAACTGACTTATAGTATAATATAATATAATATTTAGAGATATAGAGGTATCTATTTAGATTAGCACTAAGTATTAAGTATTTATTTGAATTTCACACATTTTAGTTAAGTTTCCATTAATAATAAACTTTGCTTGCTATAAAGTATAACTCATTTTAACCTCTTGAATAAACTTCTTCCTGAAGTTCATATCTTCCAGGACTTTAAACATGAAGACCCAATTTAAATTATCAAATGTTTTCTCTGCGTCCAAAAATATTAGAGCTGCTTCCCTTCTTATTATATATTGTAAGTACTCAATAACATTCAGGACAGTTCTAACATTGCCTCTTAATTGCCAAAAAGCCAGATTTGTGAATATAAAGCCTTCTTCAAGCTTTCTACCAGCATTGCAGTAAAAAGGTTATAATCATTATCTATATATATAAAAGTGAAATACCACTCATGCATCATCACAAAATCTCCAGAACTGTAAAGCCTACAAACTTGAAATTTGGCACATATGTTCCCCTTGGCTTCTAGGTGCTCACTAAGAAAGGATTTTTCAAAATGACCATCACAGCATTAGTATTTTGTATATTATTATTAACACACTCTGATGCTAAGGAGTTCTACTCCCCCTCCCCACCTGAAAAGAAATCTGTTCCAAATGCAAAACACAAGCAGAGGGGAGGAGTTTCAGTTTCAGTTTTACTTTCACAGCATCAGGCAGCTTTAGTACAGAACAGTTGAGCTAAGCTACGCCCAGGCTCCTTGCTGTCTCCTTCTTACTAACACAGCAAATACTGTTTCAGTTTCCAAACAGGATGCTAGCCAGATGAATACCAATGGATGCTGGTAGGCAGAGGCAGAATTCCCCTCCCCTTATTTTCTTCCCCCAAAACTAAGCCTGACCGCATGGTTTTGTAGCCTCGGTTGCTTGGGGAGACACATGACCTACTCTCCACCCCGAGACATTGGCCCGACCCGGCTGCTATATTTGCCACCTCAATGGCCGGCCTGCTGCACTCGCAGCACCTTGTGCAGCACAGTGAAATTTAGAATGCTTCACAATGGGGGAGACGGTGTCCCCTATTCTTCTTGGAGTCCAGTATGATGTGGAGCTGCAATGCAACCTGGCTTCACTCGCCCCCAGCAACAGCAGTGGCATCAGATAGATAGATAGAGAGAGAGGGGGGGGGGAGGGAGAGACAGACAGGCAGGCAGACACACAGAGTAAGGGACAAACACACTGACAGACAGAAAGTGACAAAGGAAGACAGAGGGAGAGGGGGTAGGGGGTGATCCACACACCTGAGGCTGGGTGTGGCAAGAGGTGGCTGGGATGGGAGGGGTAAGGCGTGGCTGGGCATGGCCAATAATTTAACAACTGATTTTCTGCTTAATGACCGGCTGGGTAAGCATGGCTGGGGATGGTGGTCATGTGATTTGGTGGGAGTGAGTGATGTTGTCACATTGGTTGTTAAATTATTGGCTCCAGGTGTTTTCTTTTCAGTGGAAAACGGGTCCAAATGGCTTTTTTTTTTTTTAATTACATTTATATGCCGCCCTTCTCTGAAGACTCAGGGCGGCTTACAATTTTTTGGAGCACAACCCAATGTGCTCAGCAATGTGCTTCATTCCATTGTATATGCCTGCTTATTACTAAGCGGCATTTTTACAAGGTCAGCTAATTGCCCCCAACAATCTTGGGTCCTCAATTTACCTACCCCGAGAGGATGGAAGGCTGAGTCAACCTTGAGCCTGGTGGGATTCGAGCCTACAGTAATTGTAGGCAGCTGGATCTTAAGAGCAGGCATTTACAGCCTGAGCCACCAAAGCTCTCTTTTTGAGTGTTTAAGGTTGCAGACCCCTGGTCTAGGATGTTTAGGCACCGACCCTTCAACCCCAGCCATCCTCCTCAGCCAATTTACAGCCAGCTTTCTTCCTCTACTGGCTTTCTCCTCCTGGCCATTCTCCACAGCCAAGACCCCTGACCCTTGCCCTTCATCCCTGCCCATCCTCTCAGACACCATTTGACATGGGTGTTTTACTGCATGGGACAAATAGTCCCGAGCCAATTGGGTGGCAGGCAGAAACAATGATGTTGTGGGGGCAGCGTGCGATGCAAGATTTTTTTAAAAGGGGCTGTGCTTTCCGACCAATTGGGTGGCTCCAGATCTGTGATTCTGACAGGTCATGCAGAGGGAAATAGGGCCTAAGTTATAAAAAGGTGAGAGAGGGGAGCAGGCAGGCAAGAGTGAGTTGAGCGACCAGGAAGGGAGGGAAGAATGCCTCTAGGGAGCATTGGAGAGACAACTTGCTTCTGAACTCAGCCAGCTGCAATGAAACAAAAAGGGGGAGAAGTAGTTGCTTCTGGCATTGCACGGGAGCATGACAGGTGGATGATGGTGGCCCATGGAGGGGTGCAGCAGGCAAACAGTGCCATCGACCAGCGCCATCACATACATACAAATATATCTATTAAAAAGTATGTTAATACATTTCACCATTTTCCTGACAGTACAAAATCTTGGCTGTATTTATGCATTCCAAATGTCCATCCATTTCAACAGATTGTCATTGACCATACAAATATAGAAAATATGTATTTTCTCTTTTTAACCTATATCTTTCATATTTTGCTGTCTGTCAGTACCAATTATTCCAAATTGTGTAGTAATCCGAGTCCTCTTTGTTATTTAATTCCATGGTGATTCATATCTGTGCATTCAAAAATTTTATGAATTATTACCCCATCTGACGGTGTGGTAGACATTTTCCAAGCTTGTGCTAGTGCAATTCTTGCCGCCGTAATAATATGTATCATCAAATATTTAATCTTTTAAGGGTATTTGCCCTTAATAATCCCCAGGAGAAACAATTCAGGCTTCAACTCTAACCTACAGTGGGTAATTTCATCTAGCCATGTTTGTACTTTAATCCAATATTTTTTAATTTCTGGACATAGCACCAGACATGGAAGAAGGTACCTTGTGGTTGTTTACATTTCAACAGTTCGGGTTCAGACTAGGATATTTCTTTGCAAGCCTAGATGGTGCTAAATGCCAACAAAACATTTTATATAAATTTTCTTCGTATGCAACAGACCTTGTTAGAGAAAAATTCTTATTCCACACTTTTTCCCAATCTTCTAACTCAATATTATGTCTGAAATTTTTGGCCCAAGCTAACATTGGCCCTTTTACTATTTCCTCTTCTAAATCCAAGTTTAATAAGTAGTTATATATTTTGGATATTAATTTCTCTTCTGTTCCCAGTAATAGTTTATCTAACTGGGTTGCTTTCATTTCAAATCCGTATTTCTCTAAATCTTTTTTATATCTCATTTGCAATTGAAGATCTGACCACCAATCTATAATTATTCCCTGAGTTTTTAATTCTTGGTTTGTTTTTAGTATGCCTCGATTGTCCAAAATTTGATCATATCTAACCATTTCACCAATGTCCAGTGTGTTGGGGTGGATCATTGTCTCCATAATGGATAACCAGCCTGGGATTTTAGTATAATGTTTTTCCCTAATTTCCTCCCAGGTATTTATCAGCGATTCTTGTAGAATATGTCTATGAAAATACAAGTGTTTCTTATTTCTGGTATTCCATATGAAGGCATGCCATCCTATTTGAATATCATGTCCTTCCAATGTCAAAATTTTCCTAGCCCTGTAAATAAATTAATTTTATTCACACTTTTTCCCTGATCATATAAATTTCCTAGTTATTTTATTTAAATCTTTAAAAAAGTTTTTAATCTAATTTTATGGGTATAGTTTGAAATAAGTAAAGCAATTAGGGTAGAATATTCATTTTGATTATTGCAATTTTATGTAAAAGTGAAAGCTGTAATTTCCCCCATTTGTCTAGATCTTTTCTTATTTGCTGTAATAATTTGGTATAATTATCCTTTTTTAATGCTGAACATCTTGCCCTTAGCCAAACGCCTAAATATTTTACTTTTTTGCAATTTGAAGCCCCATTTCTTCTTCTAATTTTCCTTTATCTTTCACAGTTACATTTTTAACTAGCATTTTGGTTTTTTCTTTATTAATTTTAAGGCCTGCTACCTCCCCATATTTCTTATCTCTTGCAACAATATAGGTCCAGATTCTAGTGGGTCCTCAATAATAAATACCATATCATTGGTAGAAGCCTGTAGTTTGTATTCTTCTTTTTAAATTTTAGGTCCTTTTATATCCGTATTTACTCTAATTCTTGTTAATAGTGTCTGTGGTGTCAGGATGAAAAGTAGAGGTGACAGTGGACATCCCTGTCTGACTCCTTTCATTATCTTGAATGAATTCGTCATCTCTCCATTTATTATTACACTCGCTTTTTAAGTAGAATAAATAGCTTCTAACATTTTTTTGAATCTTTCTCCAAATTTCAAAATTTTGATTTGTTGAATCATAAATTCCCAATTCACATTATCGAAAGCTTTTTGTGCATCTAGGAAGACTAGGGCCGCTTGACTTCCTGAATGTGCCTCATAGTACTCTAATATATTAATAATTGTTCCTGTATTGTTCCTTATTTGTTGCGTTGGGAGAAATCCATTTTGATCTGAATGTATTCTTTCATTCAATAATTTTTTCAATCTTTCTGCCATAATACTCATGAATATTTATAGCAATGGTCGCCATTGGTGGGCCATGAGAAAATTTTGGTGGGCCGCAGAGAAATGATGCCTCCAGAGCACCCCCACCAAAGCAATTAATCTAGGCTGTGCAGAAACACAAGGCTGGCTGCCCACATGGCCCATGGGAATTCTCCCTGCCCACTCACTCCTTATCCGGCAAACTTGCCTGCTAAATTGCTATTTTTCCTTTTTCCGACCATCAGTTGTTCTGCTGTGCCGGGAGATTTAGATGAGCTGGAAAGCAGGAAATGGTTGGATTTCTTGCTTTCTAGCTAGTCTTTAGATCTTCGGCTCTGCTTTTGAGCACAGCCAAACCTCCCTTAGGACTGAAGGTTCTATTATTCAGTGCAGACTCACAGCAAGCAAATTTTATGTGACAGACTGAGTTAGCTGATGGCAGATAGATAGATCACTGAATGATTCTGTGAGCAACTCAAACTGCCTGCCTGTTTTGCCTGATTTTGGGTAAAAGTTGCTCTTTTTTATAAAAAAAATCAATATTTACATACATGGTGTGTTGTGAGTTAATTTTGTGAGTTTGCTTACAGGCAAATTTTATGTGACAGACTGAGCTAGCCAATGGCAGATAGATAGATCTCTGAATGAATGTGTGATTCTGTGAACAACTCAATCTGCCTGCCTGCTTTGCCTGATTTTGGGTAAAAGTTGCTTTTTATAAAAACCAATATTTATATAAATATTTATAATATTTACATACATACAAGCCATGCCCTGCCAGTCACAAGACCACCAAGCCACACCCACAAATTTTTTAACATTAAATAGTTAAAAAAGAATTAAACCAAATCAAGCCCAATATTTGTCCATTGTTAAAATTAATTTAAAAATCCCTCCCCCTCCAAGAAGGTCATCACAGCTCGGCTTGGTCAAATAACCAGGTCTTCAAGTCGTGGCGGAAGGTGCAGAGGTCAGGGGCCAGACAGAGCCCCAGGGGTAGCTGGTTCCATAGGGCGGGAACTGCCACAGAGTAGGCTCGTCCCCGGGGGACCGCCAGCCAACACTGACTTGCCAACGGAACCCCGAGAAGTCCCTGCCTGTGTGCTCGTACAGGGCGATTGGCACTCGATATCGGCAGGAGTCGCTCCCGTAAATATTCTGGACCCATGTCATGTAGGACTTTGAATGTTAAAACTAGAACCTTGAATCTCACCCGGAGTGCAACCGGCAGCCAATGCAGGTCGCGCAGGAGGGGGGTAATATGGGAGAATCGGGAAATTCCCATCACCACCCGCACGGCCGCATTCTGCACCAGCTGCAGTCTCTGGATGGTATGCAAGGGCAGTCTTAAGTAGAAAGCGTTGCAGTAGTCAAGTCAAGAGGTAACAAGGGCATGAGTGACTGTACGCAGGGCATCTCGGTCCAGAAACGGGCGAAGCTGGCGAACCAGCCGGCTGAGATCATGAGAATATGATTCTTGATCTACTAGATTCTCACCCAGATGATAACGATGATAATGCCTTTAGTTTCAAAGTATTTTTAGAAAGTATGCTTAAATAGAGAGGTGATTTTTGAGATAATTAAGATATTTGATGGAACCAATATCAGGAGTTTTGGACTGCTGATCTGTTATTCAGTAACTTATAGAGCAGACTTACAGGTTTATACTTAAATGTCTTATAATATTCAGTAATATTTATTCTTAAAAAATCATAACATTATATGGGTAGATCTTGAGATACACGCATTGTAGTCTCATGTCACAATGGCTGTTAAAAGAAGCACCTCACTTAATAATCTCCCCATCTCTGTTCTCCCCAATGAATTGTTAAACAAATGTGGTCATTATGTGGTCATTTTGGTGGGAAGGCTCTTGGAGCCCTAGTACAGACTAGCCCTCCTATCCCAACCTCTCCCTGCCCCCTGAGACACCTCATGCTATGCTTCCTGCCCCTTGGGTCCACACAGGAATTTTCCCACTGGGTCCCCCAAGCATTATCACATGAGTTCATGAATCTTTGGGAGAGGGTTAGCAGTCAGCTGGGTTTATAGTAAAACTGGTTTAGACATGCCATACATCTTGTGCAGAAGATTGTTGCAATGCATATCTTGCTTGCTGTGGTGCAGTGCACTACTATTTTAATTTTCTGTAATGTTTTGGAACATTGTAAAATTGTAAATGAAAGAACCTCAGAGTTGCTATGCATAGTTGCATAAATATTGCAGTATGTTAATACTGTCTGTATCTGTGGTGAATATAGGATTCTATCATGCTTTTATTTTATACCAGCCAATGACTCTGATGAATACTATATCTATTGTTAAGCACATCGTGAAAGGAACTGGTCTGAGAAGTGTGATTAATCTTCTCTATAAGATTCAGTTTAATACCTCATTTCACTAACTGTGAAACCTGTAAATCTATGGCTAATATACTTTCTAATTACCATGTTTCCCTCAAAATATGCCCTACCCCAAAAGTAAGGCCTCCCCTGATTTTTTTGGGTGTGTCTAATATACACCCTACCCCCAAAATAAGCCCTAATGATGGGGGTGGGCGTGATCAGCATAGGAGGCAGCCTTCCTTTTCCTGATCACGTCGTGGCTGCTCGGCCCCTTAACTGCGGCCCACGGATCAGCTGAGCCAGCTGAATTGCAGGCAACGTTGTTTGAAAGGGCTTCTTCTCCACCACATACATACACACAGACATTTGATGAGAAATGGCAAGAGGCAACTGGGTAAGGGGACTGACCCTCCCTTGCTTCCAACTCGGCACCTGCTCAGGGTGGCGCCCTGAAGCTCAGCCACTGCATGGGCGACCCCCACCTGGCTAGTCCCCAAATCCCTACTGAGCAAACACCTGGCACCTCCAGTGGGCCAGTTTGTGTGCCTTCCCCACCAAAACCCACATCTCTGCCTCCACCTGTTGCTGATGCTGCCACTGCGAGGCAAGGGAAGGCAGGTGGTGGGGTGGGGGTGACACCATGCTGTGGCCCCTGCATGCTCAGCCCCTGTTGTCCAATCTGGTGCTCCAACTCCACTGCATACTCTGCAAGCAAAGACTGGCTGTAGGACGGTGGCTGGAAATGATGAGGGTTTTCATTCCTCACCTCAGAAGGAAGGAAGAAGGAGGGAAAGGAAGAGTGGTCGCTTGAGGACTGCCTTTTTGCTGGATGCTCCTCGGGTTTGCTTGCAGAAAGCCAGTGTGGAAGCCAGTGTTCCCTGTAGATTTGTCCCAACCCTCCCATCCCCTTTGAAACTGGCCTTCCTCAATGGGGGGAGGAAGAGACCTAGGCTGGGGTGAAGCAGAGGAGAAATGTGGGGGGGAGAGAAACCGTGTGTCAGGATTCCAGCCAGTGCCCTAACACAATTAAGAGGCTCAAGCCATCTGGCAACAAAAATCCAGTCTTTTATTAGGAGCACCATGTCAGCATTACCTAGGTAAAGCCAACTCTGACTTCATCCTCTTCATGCCTTGTGTCTGACCCTGTTTCCCCCTCCCCCCAAAGTGTGTCACCTATCACATTCCCCAATGAGGTAATTTCGCGGGTTGTGGAAGTTACTCCCTCCAGGCATTGCTGGTATCCATTGGAGATGGCTTTGGCTTGCTTTAGCCAGACTGCGTCGTGTTATGACTGAGGAGTACATTCTTGGTTTCCCATCTCCCTGCCTATGGCAACTCTGGAGAGGGTCAGGAAAGCTTCACCTAAGCAGCAGCTAAGGACGAGGGGCTTTGCTGCCTCTCCACAAGATCTCTTGGGAGACATGGCATACAAAAAATAAAGTATAAACGCCGCTCCTACCAAGTCACCAGCAGCGCCTGAAAATGCTGCGAGTCTGGGTGCCCTTCCTGTTTGTAGCCCCCCTTTTGGGAACTATTTCACTGCTGCCAGTTTTATTCAGATTATATCCTGGCGTGTTTTGGAAGGGTACAGCTGCTGTTGCCTATGCTGGGGTTTGCATGGCGGCAGTGAGAGACTGCAGAATTTATTTTTATCTTCCTTGCAACAATACATACTGGGATGGCACCAGCACTGGCAGAGGCAGAGGGTAATCTGAGAGAGAAAGGGGAGGGAGGGAGGGAGGGAGGGAGGGAGGGAGGAGAGAGAGAGAGAGAAATTTGATCCAACCTTGGAGAGTTACTGTATACCATAGCTGGCAGCGGTATGCTCTCTCTGTCTCTCTCTCACACACAAACACACACCCAGAGGTTTGATCTCACTTTCTTTCCCTTCTTTCCTTCCACTGCAAGGTTTTGCATGGAGCAGCAGATCGCATCCCGCAGGGTTGGCCTCAGCACTCACTTGGACGGCAAGCAGAAGAGCTTTGCTCTTTTTCTCCAGAGCCTTTGAAATCCCCTCCTCGTTTGTTTTTCTGCCTTAAAATTTTGGGCTCTGGCAGCAGAACTGCTTCATCCTTTCCCCGGGAATATCTTGCCAGAATCCCCTTGATGGCCTTCCCCTCCCCCCCACAGTTCCCAGAGAGGGAGAAGGGGCGAGAGAGGAATGGGGAACAAATGGAAAGGATGCCAGGACTCATGGCACTTGGTTTTGTTTGCACGCTGTGTCTCCTGAGAAGCCTCGTAGAGAGTCGGGTGGCCCCTCATCCTTAGCTGCTGGATGGAGGACTAGACTGGGCTGAAGGAGAGGAGAAAAGAGTGGGGGGAGAAGCAAGTCTCTGCCTGCTGCCAGTGCCACTCACAGCGGTCCAAGTTGCTGCAAGCAAGCGGCTAACACCTCAAAAACAAAAAGCAAAATTTGCTTGCTTCCTCTTGCACTGCAGAAGGGGCAAAATCAGAGAAGAGCCATCCTCCCCTTGGGGAAGAGCCAGGAAGTGTTTCAAGAGCAGGTCAAGCCAGGCTTTATTCAGGTTACTGGCATATTTTGGAAGGGAAAAGGCACAACTGCTATTGCCTTTGCTTGGATTTGCACAAAGGTGGAGAGATTTCAGGATTTAATTTTATTTTCCTTCCAAAACATGCACCGGGAGCAGGCAGAGGCAGAGGCACAGGGCTGCCCACTCCATGTCCAGCAGCTGCTGTAAATACATTTTGGGAAAGAGCCAAGTCCTAATTTTTGCTTTTGATGCGCTTGCCACTTGCTTGCAGCTATGCCACGAGTGACTTCCCGTGCTGCTGCTGGCCTCGTAGGAGCTCTTTGCCCTGCTGATGGTGCTGCTCTCAGCCACCCTGCTGGGCTGCTCCTACTTGGTGTGGGATGAGTCGGCCAAGATTTACGATCTCCAAAGTTTCCCCCCCTCCTGTTGGCCTGCCAGAGCCCTTTGCCAGCAGCTACTGGTGGGGCCACATCGCTTTACCTGCTGCCACCTTTGGGCTGCTGAGCACCTTCCTGCAGGTCTACTTTGATGCTCCAGGCTATGAGCTGAGCATGGCGCTCTTTAGGTCCTGGCCCTAGTAGGCACTAGCTCTCGTGCTGGCTGTTCAAGGTGGCGCAGCTCCATTGGCAGCAGGGGGCACTCCAGAGGTCATAGATCTGGGACAACTTGCCCTGCACCAGGCTGGAGCAGCCTAGTAGGATAACCAAAAGCAGCGCTGACAGGATGGCGAAGAGACCCTGCGAGTCCAGAGCAGCACAGTCAGCTGTTCGGTGGCCAGCCAGCAGAAGGGTCAGCAAGCAGGGCAGATGGAGGCCAGGGTGGGCGGAGAACTTTGGTCATTGCAATCGCAGGCAAGCAGGTTTTGGGATGGGCTGGTGGGCTTGCTGCCTCCTGTATGTGTAAAAAAATAAAACCTCCCTGAAAATAAGCCTGAGTGCTTATTTGGGGGCTTAAAAGAATATCAATTGGGTCTTATTTTTGAGGATATATGGTATATTAATTGATTTCATGTACTACATTAATACAAGTGTCATATGTCCTTATCAGAGTTTTTAAACATATTCCTTGTAAAACATATTCAAAAGACTTTTTGCTTTCTAATCATTATGCAATTTGATGTAAAATTTGTCCATTTCTCCAGAAATAATACAGTAATGTGATATTTCTGTTATTTTAGCTGTATGTTGAGAGGAAGCAAATTGTAGAATTGTAAATCCTGAAAACAATTTGTCAATATTACCTGTCTTTCAGGAAACCTAAAGTTTTGCCTTCTGATTCTTAATCAGCCTTTGAACAAAGACCATTTTTATCATTTGTGGAATAAAGGTAAGAATTAATGTATGCCTTTTTTGTCTTTGCTGTCTGGATTCATGGAGAGTGTTTTAGCAGCTTTTCAAAGCATGGGAAATCAGAAATCAAAGTCATTGACAAATACTGAAAGAATTTTAGCACAGATATAGCAACAAATTTGTCCTAGAAAAATGTGCTACAGTAGCAAAGAAATAAAATAAAATCATAGTAAATCAAAAGCAATAATGGAATTGATGCACAAGCCATCAGGAACTAACAGGATGAAGCCTGATATTTGGGCATTTTACACTTTGGACAACATTAAGCATGGAATAGTTAAAATTTAATAAGTAAAGAATATATCCGAAAAGTGAGAAAATTGCTAAAGGCAAAATTGAACAGAGGAAATGCCATCAAAGACATTGGCAATACCTGTGAAATATACCCATGGAATTTTTAATTGGACACAAGCTAAACTCAACAGTGTAAACCAAAAAACCAAGAAAACATGACTATTCACTATTCATCACACCCTTGTAGAGTTCCATCAGTCAATTGTAAAACACCACACTTCTTGGATCTGCACATATACTGATAATTCTTGGGAAAATTTTGATGCTTATGAAGGCCAATACCAGCTGAAAAACTGGTATCTGTGTCTTCACAATGTTGTGAACAGATAATAATAGACAACACAATAAAGAATGAAGACGCTAAAGTGCTTTAGAATTCAAACAGACAGGCACCTGCCATATAATATCCTAAATTTAAGAATTGTTGATAAGAAAGACCAAAAAGAAGTCTGTATAGTGGAGATTGCAATACCTAGAGACAGCAGAATAGAACAGAAAGAATTGGAGAAAATCACAAAATACAACATCTTGCAACAAAAAATAAAAAGTCTGTGAATATGCTAGTCTAAACATCTGGATGACTGCAATCAACCATAATAATAAATCTGTATTTGAAAATGAGAATGTCAGAGAAAAAATGGACTTTTATTTGCTATCAAGAAGCTTTCTATACTGAGCAATGTTTTAGTATAGAATAGGTAACCTTTAGTCACAGAAGCCCACTTATATTATAAATCACTACAACTAACAGCTTTATGACTTCAGGTGAAAATAAATAAATCTTTCTTTTTTTGCCAACAGCACTAGTTAACTGAGGAAGCAAATTCTGAATTTTAAGTGTCAGTTCCAACTCAGCAATAAGGTAGATGCACTTATGTGGGAAAGAGATCTTAGAAATATTTGCTAATTAAGTTTGTAATAAACTTTGGTTCATCAATGTTGCCATTATAATTTTGGGAATATTTGTTTCAGAAAGTTTCCAAGAAAGTTGTCTGGTTTCATTAACCGTTTTTAAAACTGTTTCCCCTTTCTTCAGTTATGGATCTGTGGGATTCGAAGAAGCACTATAGAACATGGTACATTTAGAGATATATAAATCATGAGTGGTTTGAAGTTATTTCCATGGGAAAATCAATGCTGGTTATAAATTCTTACTTTTAAGATTCTTACAGCATCTGTAAGCTGAGCCGAAAACCTCTTTCCAACACTCATTTATTGAGTTTTTAATAGCCAGAAAAATTGAAAGTGAAGCAAACTAGAATTTTGGCTATGATTAGCCAACAATAACAAAAGCTGATTTGTTGCAAGATTCATTTATCAGAACAATTTATAATGGTGATATAATATATATAAACATTGAATTTTATTAAGCTGAAGCATTTGCCCACATTTGCCTTAAGAAGATGTCCTGTTGAATTAAAAAAGCTGCAAAAACTGAACTGTAAAAGTGTTTGTCATGAACTGTCTACTTCAAATTTTATTCTAGCTAGGAATTGATCAGGTTATGGCAGATGTTACCATGTAATCTTCTTGGTATGAGGGTTGGAAGGACTATCAAGAATCTGAGTGCAGACAGGCTAGTTACATTAATGATGCATCAACTCCCTGTCTTTTGATAGGATAGACAGGTAGAGGAAAAAAAGAGTTAAAATTTGAACTTGTTGCTGCATGTCCCTCCCTCCCTCCCTCCTTCCTTCCTTCCTTCCTTCCTTCCTTCCTTCCTTCCTTCCTTCCTTCCTTCCTTCCTACCTATCTATCCTTCCCCACCTGGTTTTCTGTTATATCTATATTGTCAAATCTCTCCCTGCTAGCCTTTGAACCAGAAATCATGCAGGTATTGTGAAGTCCCTATTTTAAGAAATAAAAGAACTTAAACAGGATTTCTTGCTGTCATTTTACTTTTCTGGAATTACTTCATACTAGGGCGCTGTGGAACATTGAAATAGTACTTAAATGTTTTCTTTCAATATTGCTCAGAAATTGTTGCTTAACATCCCTACATCAGTGTCAGGAGTCAATTGTCAGAAATGAGGGTATCTAAATTTAGCTTTGGCCAGGACCCTTGGAACATGAGATTAAATTTCATCATTATTAAATGGCATAAAGGTTGTTTTCTTTGTCATCTTTACCATTTGTAATATGAAGATCTTGACACTACTTATATTTTGTTTATAAATACCTGGCTTCTATTATATGATATTGTGTCATTTAAGATTCATTGAGAAATAAAACTCATAACATGTTAACATTAGTATAGTGACATAAATACAATTATAATAATAATTCTATTTTTTAGTGTTGCAAATTAAGCATTACTATGGAATGATTTTTTTCTAAAATTGAGCCTTAGGAAATAGTAAAGTTTTTTAATTTTACATTAAATCAGATTGGTATTCTGAAAAACAGGATTAAACATCTAGTCTAGGAGGTCCTGAAAGAAATCTCTGTCATAGTGTAACATTGCATTTGTAATAGACCTTCTTAATCTTGCGTACTCTGCTAGAGAGAATATGGGAATTTAAATCCAATATTTCTGGAAAATTCCCAACTTCTCCATAATACTTCAAGCATATAAAGCTTAAAAGACCAGTAGCCTAGTTCGTTATTTAATAATTGAAGTTTTCACATATTAGCAGAAGATCAGTTTTATGAAAGATTTCCTAAAAGATGTTAACAAGAACAAGTAAGTATGGTTCACAGCCCAACTTACCAAAGTTATTACACAGCATGTGTTTTCTACTCATTCTCAGTGGCCTCTCAGACAAGGGAATTTTTAAAACAGGGAGTTCTAGATATCAGTGCACAAACTTGTATAGAGTTATTGGTTCAAAACAGTTTTTTAAGTTGGTTGTCTAAGAAACAAACTATTTTGCAATCTGAAAAATGCCTTATCAATGAATCTGTCACAATTAAGAAAGGTCTACTCTAGAGAAAGATTTGAGTTATTGGATTCCATGGCCAAATCTGACTTGTCCTAACATGAGAGGGCTTGCTTATACGCTACCCCAGCCATTGAAAATATTGCTCGTTTGTTGTTCAATTTGATTAAATGCCTCCCTTAGGCTTAGATGCTTATCATACTATTGGAAAGAATAGCCCAATGGGAACTGAATTACAGATTATCTTATTTCCTCCTAGATTCTCATGTATATATTGTAAACAGAACTGCTAAATTTTTAATTAAGGCTGTTGAATCTGATGTATCAAACGAATTACAAACTACAAGGGAGATTCACTTATATGGTTGCTGACTCATTGTATCATCACATATGTATTTTATCACTGTATTACTTTCTATGTAGTTTATCTTGGAATCAATTTGATTTTTCTTTAATCTTTTTGATATGGTCATAAGACTAACCAATAAATAAACTGTTCTATTTTCTATTTCCTAAGGGCAGTGTAATGTTATTTATGAATGAACATGGGATATCGGGCAAAGAAATGCTACCTGGGAATGGTCATATAAGAGACAGTATAGCCTACAGGTGCAAAATGGGCTGGGCAAGAAGTTTGGGCTATATAGGTGATGGTGATGGTGGGGCAGTTCTATTTCAGTTTCTGTTTCAGACATGCAAGGTTTTGTTAATTTAGCTTGATATAATATATAATTAGTTTATCTGGTTGTGTTCCTAGTTAGACTACTAGTTGGTAAGACTGCAAGGCATTGACATCATGTTTTCAAGATCTTAGGTTATTTTTCTTATTGAAACTTGACTTTTTCAAAGGATAAATAATATGAAATACTCAGTATGCATATGATTCTAATTCAAAATATTTAAGATAGTTAAACGATAGTTAATTAATGTCTGCTGGATCTTAATACAAGAGCAGTAAGGTATAGTTAGCTCTTTATTAAGATTTTGGAGTATTGTTTTAATATTTCAGAAAGTTCTCTGCAAGCGAGAACATAAGAAATAACAGAGCTCTATTAGGCAAAGTGTTTTGAACAGGGACACTGCATTCAGATCATCCCTATCTTAATTAAGTGTTACTTCTGCACTGGGACTTTTTTAGTAAAATCCAACAAATCTTTTAACATTGCAGAGACAGGATATGCTGAATTCCTGGAAAAAGAATGTTGTTTGCATAAAGAATAAGAGATTAGTCTTCTGTGTTATTTTAAAATGAAGGGAAATGAATAATTTATATTTCAATACGATCCTTTGAGGTTCTGACCTTAAGTTCTTAATAACTGAACAATTGCAGTGGAGAATTACTCTGAAGTATTTGAAAATAAAACTTAATGGATCATGGTAGAACTTTTAAAAGGCAGAACTTTTAAAAAGGAAAACTATTATGATTCCTTTTAACATTTAATTAGGATACCAATCCCATTAGAGACTTGTATTTTCAAAAATAAATTTTGCTCTAATAGTTGCATATATTCTATCAGCACTAAATATATATTTAAAATGTAGGACGTCCCTGAAACAATTGTTCTCAACAAAATACTGAGAAGTATCACTATCACTGGTAAAATGAAGGTTGAGAGTAAGTGTAGATCAAAGTTTTAAATAACATATTGTCATTAGTCTTTGAAGCTCCAGTTCTAAAATGGAATTGTCATGACTAAATAGCAGCTTTACATTCTGATATACAAAAACTCTTAAAGAAGGACATTATAAAACTAGATGCAAGCTGGCTGGTTTGCTAATATTCTGCCCTTACTCTATGGACTCTCTAAAGCTAACCAATGTTCCATTAAAGTTTAAAATAATAGCAATAATTTGACTATGAATACACCCCCTCCTTTCCTTTCCCATTTTAGAATCAACTGTTACTTTCATTGCACTTTCATCAACTTTCTGCTTAAAATAAGATATTTTGCTTTCAAACTATATTTATAATATTTAGGTAATACAACTGCATTGGGTCAAATTGTTGCAACTAATTAATACATTAACCATTTCACTGTCCAAATATGGTAGTTTTTAGGTCATATTTCACTTTAATTGATACAGATGGTTTTCAAAGTTATTTGTTTCCTTTTGTTCTGATTCTGCAAGACTTTAATGAACATATGTATGGTGAGTCTTCTTACAATTCTTCTTACAATCTTGATAAGTTATGCTGGCACAGAGATTCTCCATGTCATTGATGTTATTGTTCTTGTGATATGTTTTCAAATTTCATGAATCTTGTATGAGATTCACTATTCAGATCCAGCTTTTAGTATTTCCAGTATTGCATATCTCATTTCTACTATTTCTTTAATGACTTTTTTAATGGCTTCATTCTGTAGCCAAAATGTAATATAATAATGCATTGTTCCCCCCCATAAATACTGAAATATCCTCTTTGTGTTATTTATATGGCTATGTTTACGTGCACCTGTGTCTATATGTTTTGCACTTGTTAATTTATTCTTGTCTTTAAGAAAAGTTGAAAATATCTGAGTTTGTATTTTTGCTAATTATGTACTGATAGTTTTATTTGCATCTTTAATAACCCTGTTTAAATAAACTGATTATTTTATAGACATCTTAATATGTTGTCAACTTTGCAACTTTTAAAGACCCGGTTGTTTTATAACTTTAGTTTTAACTAGGCTATAATAGATGTGACTTTGTTGAGTCCCATAAATATTTTTTGTTTGCATGCAGCCTCAAGATGATCTTAAGTGAATTTTAATTTAATTTATTATTGTTTTTTTGGGAGGAGGGGCTAAACAATTGACCTCCGAGCATCAAAAGACTGGTTAAACTAGGTGTCTATTCTACATTGTTGTTGGACTCTGGGCAAAAAACAGAGAATTTCCCATTTTACCGAACTAATTTTAGTGGAGACCTGGTTGTGGGATAAACAATGCAAAATATATTGATAATAACTGAAACTATGCCTTTTGTTGTCTTAGACTCTGTGATAAAAATAAAAAAACAACCAGAGACTGTGAACAAGAGCTTTATTATTAAGCTTTTGCAAAAGGGAATTCTGTTCATGGCAGAAGACATTTTCCCCAGGAGGTCTGGGGGTTATGTACAGCTTCAAATATACAGTCTCTGCCCCTTTCCTGGATTCACAATCTATCCAAGCTACGTATCTCCCTATGCCACACCTGTTTATTTGTCCTTGAAAACTACCCTCGTTCTCATGGCTTCTTCCTGTTATGGTCCTGTTATGACCTTCTGTAATACAGTAGATCATTAACCAGTTCCTATTGGGTCATGATAACCTAGCATCTCCTCATATCCTTATGCCAAAAAATATAGGCTTGCTATTACTTTAGAACATAACAAATTTCAAAACAGTACATGTTTATTATATATAGTTATATAACTGTCCAATAATGATTTCACAGTTCATATATCAGATGAACATGGATTCTCTTCTGTTCCTCATTTTCTCAGGTGTAACTCACAATATGTAATTTTCACATATAACAGACTCAAACAAAATTATTTTTGAAATAGTAAACAAACATAAAAATATCAGACCAGATATGTTAATCATTTCACCAATGTAATATTATCTATGTCATAATTCTGCAAGGTGCAAATAGTTACTTTATTTATTTATTTATTTATTTGACTTGTATGCCGCCCATCTCCAAAGACCCGGGGCGGCTCACAACTAAAACCAAACACTCAACAATAAATAATTAAAAGAAAATTAAACAATCGCAAGCCCAGTATATATAACATTAAGTTAAAATTAAATTTAAAAGATCCCCCCCCCAGGAGGTCAGCACAGCCCGGCCTGTTCAAATAACCAGGTCTTCAAGTCGCGGACGAAAGTACGAGGTCAGGGGCCAGACGGAGCCCCAGGGGTAGTTGGTTCCACAGGGCGGGAACCGCCACAGAGTAGGCCCGTCCCCGGGGCACCACCAGCCAGCATTGACTTGCGGATGGAACCCCAAGGAGCCCCTGCCTGTGAGCTCGTACCGGGCGGTTGGCATTCGATATCGGCAGGAGACACTAGATATTGCTAGTTCCTTCACTATTTTTCCTATTTTCTTTTTACTGTCCTTCCATCCCAACCATGGATGGATGGATGGATGGATGGATGGATGGATGGATGGATGGATGGATAAATAAATATGTGGACCATGCCATAAAGTGGACCCTGCCATGGCGCAGGAATGATATATCTATAATTTTTGTATGTAGATGTAATATATACACGTCAAGTACATATATGCATATTATAGATATAGAGGTAGAGATATATAGATATAGATATATAGATAGATAGATAGAGATAGATATATAGATAGATAGAGATATACATAGATACTTTGGTCTTTGAAAATTAATATAGTAAATGACTTAAATTTTAACTCATTTTTTTAGATCTTAAGTTCTTTTTAAGAACTCAAATTTTAAGATCTTAATTAAGTATAAAATAGTTTTATACTTAAAACTAATACCACATTAAAATCTATTGCAGTGTATTATATGTAAGGAAGATACCAATATATTTCTTAATGGCTCACAATGTTTGACAATGGTTTTTGATTCCAAGTAATTAAACATTACACCCTAGATTATATTGAGAAAATAAAAATATGTGGAGTGACCAAAGAAGACCTTTTTCTCCAGAGATAGAGATTTATGTGGAAGGTTCAATACTACTGCTCAGATCAAGTTTATTTCTCAGTGACTATCCTTTGAGCAGACACTTTAATCAGTATTTGAGACTTTTAACTGAAAAAAGAAGTAGCTCAAACTAGCAGCAGTTTAGAAGGGATGAATATTGGAAAGTCTAGGAATCTGTGCATTCTTTCTTGTATGGAGTAGATTAGAAATTAAAATTAATGGAAATAATATGAGAGAGAATTAGACAAACACAAACTAAAGACTTGCAGGATAATTTTGTAGTTTCCATTTACCATATATATGAATTCAATATTACCTACATTCCTACTAAAACACAATCTCAGTACTTATAATACTTTCTGATTATCCTGTTCTAATCCAAAAGTACTTTGCATTTTGTGCATTACTACTACTCCTTCCTTCCTTCTGTCCTTTCTTCCTCCCTCCCTCCCTCCCTCCCCTCTCCATCATTATTTTGTATCTTCTTAGCAAAAATGGCATATAGTATAGGAGAAGAGGCTGAGCTGGAAAGCAGTGTTAAATGTGTCAACAGTTTAGAGCAGTGGTTCCCAAAGTGGGTGGTACTGCCCCCTGGGGGGCAGTGGGATGCCTTAGGAGGGCAGTAAGAGGCAAGGAGGCTGGCAGGGGGCGCTAAGAGGCATCGGGGGGCACTGGAGGTGGGCCCTCGCAGGGCACAATTCAGGGGTGAGATTTACCAGTTCGCAAGAACTGGTTGTTACTGTTTCAGTAGGTTAAAGAAGTGGCAAAAAGGGCCCCTGGCTGGCCCTGCCTCTCTGCCCACTCCTCCATTTTTTGCTGTCAGTCCTTATTGCGCGATGTGGCATTGCGCATGCAACAATCGCTGACAGCATTTCCCACCCTGCCCGCCCAGTTACTCCTTATGTAGCACATGTGTGTTCATTTCCCATTTTCCCACCCGCCATCACTACCAGCACCAGCCAGCCAGCCAGCCAGCCAGCCCGCCCTGCCTGCCTACCACCATCTGATCTAGGTGAGTTACACTCTGCAAGCCCACTCTGACTTTCCTTCACTTTCCTGACGTGCCTGCCTCGAATGCAGCGGCGACGGGAGTAGAGGAAAACCAGAGTGGCTTTGCTCTCCTTTTCAAATGTCCCACTGCCGCTGCGTTAGAGGCGAGGCCCCGCAGGCTCACTCCATTGAGCCCCTTGCATTGGAGTGTGCAGCAATCAATTGGGTGAGCTTGCGGGGCCTCGCCTTGAACACAACGATGGCAGGATGTTTGAAAAGGGGAGCAAAGTCACTCTGGCTTTCCTCCGCTTTCCTGACGTGCCTTCTGGCTTTCCTCCGCTTTCCCAACATGCCTGCCTTGAACGCAGCGGTGGTGGGATGTTTGAAAAGGGGAGGAAAGCCAGAGTGACTTTGCTCTGCTTTTCAAACGTCCTGCCACAGCTGCGTTTGAGGCGAGGCCCTGCAGGCTCACCCCATTAAGCCCCTTGCACCGGAGCATGCAGCAGTCAATGGGGTGAGCCTGAGAGAGGGAAAGAGAGAGAGAGCAAAAGAAAAGAAAGAGAAAAGGGACAGAAAGAAAATGGGACAGACAAAGGGGGGAATGGAAGGAAGGGACAGAAAGAAAAAGAAATGAAGGAGGGAGGGAGGAGAAATATAATGAGATATCTATTCTAGTCCAATCACCTGCTCCAGCAGGGTTAGAAGGGAGTGTGTGTGTTTGTGTGTGTTCTCCTTGTAATTTACCAGTACATTTTGGTTTTCCCTTCTTCAGAATTGGCACTGTAATACATTGGGGAAAAGTAATTTTTTAGGGTGGAGGTCTGGTCCAATGGATCCTGTTTAAGCCTCAAGAAAATGTGAGAGCTTCCTGATAGTCTTGGCCATGTTTCGTCCACCAAACCTTTAATTAATAGAAGTCAAAGATGTTTCAATGTGCTGGCAAAGATGCTGGCAAAGATGTTTCAATGTGGAAAAGGGTCTCTAAACTAGACCGCATTTCAATCTGATGCATCAGGTCTCTCTGTCTCTCCGTCTCTGTCTCTCTTGCTCCCTCTCCCCCCTCCCTCCATCCCCCACTCTTTTTTGTCCCTTTTTCTTTCATTTCCTTTTCTCTTTTCTTTTCTCTCTCTCTCTTTCCCTCTCTCTTTTCTCTCTCTCTCTTTCCTTCTCTGAGGATCACCCCATTGATTTGGTGCACTGCTCCACTCGGACATAAAACAAATGAACAAGAATCGGCAAAGCATCTCTTATTAGAATCTATTCACTACTAGAATCTAATCAGAGATGCTTTGCCGATTCTAGTCCAATGACCTGCTCCAGCAGGGTTAGAAGGGAGTGTGTGTGTATGTGTGTGTATGGCCGTCAAAACTCCAAAACAGGTCAAGTAGCTCTGGGAAGGCCAGTCATAAATTAGAACACTTGCTAAGCAACCTGCCATTAAGTGAGGACCACTTGTATTTGGTTTGTCAGTCACCAAACCATGCCCACCCAGTCATGTGACCAGCAAGCCACATCCACCCAGTCACGTGACCAGCAAGCCACGTCCACCCAGTCACATGACCAGCAAGCCACATCCACCCAGTCACGTGACCAGCAAGCCATGCCCATCCAGTCACGTGACCAGCAGGCCATGCCCTCAAATTAGGCCATGCCCACAGAAATTTGAATCCTGCCCCTGGGTGGGGGGCACTGAGGATGAGTTTGTAGCACCAAGGGGGCAGTGGACTGAAAAAGTTTGGGAACCACTGGTTTAGAGTCATTAGAGAATATATTATAGACAAAAAGCAATAGTTAAAAAAATTAAGCAAAATTAGAAAAAGAAACCACATTAAGGTAATCCTTGGCTTGTATTTATCTGGTCATTTAAGGTATTCACTTCACAGCTGTCACAAAATGATTGTCACAAATATAGTCATAAAGTCAGCCATAGTCATGTGATGATGATTGCTTTGCAATTGTCACAACCTACAACTGAAATTGTGGGCTCAGTTACAGTCTTAAGTCGAGGACTATTCATATGTAGTATTTGGCACGCATACAAAGTATATTAAGTTTTTCTGAGATTTTCTTGCTGGTGATACATATAACATTGTTATGACAATACCTCTCTCATTGGAATCCTTGAACATAGTCATATGGATTGAATTACAGTATTAATAGAGATGATTGAAGTACATAGCAGCAGTACTACATAAAATAAGTGAGATGCTTTTCTGATCATAGGTTCAATTTTATTACAAGCATGGGGCAGGAATGAGAAAAAGAAGGAAGTGCAGGCATCCCCTCCAAGCTTTCATAAGAATCAGTAGGTTGTGACAACCTTCATTTTGCAAGGTGGTTGGTTCTTTATTCATCAACAAGCTTTTTCTAATAATTTTATCTACAAAAGTTGTTCGTGATTTTTGACACGATGGGTTAAGGATAGATTTTTATTCTTGCTGATTAATGTTTTATAGCATTGAATACTTACCTTGTGTTGCTGGGAAATTTATATAAAAGTCAATAATAAAAACAGTTTCTCCAAATTGGAGAAAATACAGAATTTGGTTCAATATCCCTCTGAAGTTCAAAGTAGGAAATATTCAGAACTAGCTTGATACTCGTGCTTTGCTATGAAACTATGTGGTTGGGGTTAGTTTTTTGGGAGAAAAATAAGGAAAAAGAAATTATGTCTCTACCTACCAGCATCCATAGGTATTCATCTGGCTAGCATCCTGTCAGTGTGTGAGAGAGTTGAAGGCTGTTTGGAAACTGAAAGACTATTTGCTGTGTGAGCAAGAAGGAGACAGCAAGAAGCCTGGGCGTGGCTTAGTTAAACTGTTCTGTACTAAAGCTGCTTGATGCTGTGAAAGTAAAACTGAAACTCCTCTCCTCTGCTTGTTTGCATTTGGAACAGATTTCTTTTTAGGTGGGGAGGGGGAGTAGAACTCCTTAGCATCAGAGCGTGTTAATAATAATATACAAAATA
Source organism: Naja naja (assembly GCA_009733165.1). NCBI lineage: Eukaryota > Metazoa > Chordata > Lepidosauria > Squamata > Elapidae > Naja > Naja naja. Next base: position 80,621,608 of record CM019155.1, on the reverse strand, counting down.
CTAAAAATCCTTTTTTAGTGAGCACCTAGAAGCCAAGAGGAACATACGTGTCAAATTTCAAGTTTGTAGGCTTTACGGTTCTGGAGATTTTGTGATGATACGTGAGTGGTATTTCAGTTTTATATATATAATCATATCACCTTACTATACAGATGAAGAAATTCTACAAATAACTGTACTCCTAAGTGCACAACAATTGTTACATTTTCGCCCCCACAGAAATTGTATATTTTCAAATAGCATTTGAACAGGGCCAGCAATACAGGAGATTTTACATCTCATTTATCAGCTTCTGTTGGGGGAAAAAAGTGTTTAGTGGTTCTCACAGCAACTAGATGCGATGATACAGGGTTTTTTTGTCACATTGATTAATACTATGAAATTCTGGCATCTTTATTAATCTTTTAATTTGTTACAACTTTTGCAGTTGAGAAATGATTACCAAATAAACTTTTCCTTGATTAACTTCAGTGGTGCTTGATAAAGTACAGGTATTATGATCATAGGAGAATAGATAGATTCTGTCAATGCCAACATCAGCCATTTTAGTGGATCAAGAATTCTGACATTACCGACTTCCGGGTTGAGCCCTCTCGCTAACGGGCAGCGGTTTGTGATCGTCCACGACCGCAGCCCGGCTCTTTCATCTGAGAGCCCCGATCCTCACGGCTCAGGGCTGAAGCTGCCTCGTAGGCGGCGGAGAAAGGAAAGCTGCCAGACAGAGTGAGGGGAGCCATCTCCCCTCTGAGTCTGGTCTTTTCCCTCGAAGATGACAAGAAGCGTGGTCAATATGGCCACCTTGAAGAGAAGGTCTCAACTGGATTAAGATTTGTGCAGGAGGAAAGAAAGAAGTTGACAGCAGAAGAATCGGGAGTATTGGAAGGTAAAATCAATAAAGGTACCCGGGACTAAGATAAAAACAAGCTTTTTAAAAAAAAAAGAAAAAGCGGCGACTATCAAGTGAAGGAAAAATAGTAAAATATTTTTGACAGCTATAAGGGGCTTCGAACCGGGAAAGGTAGAAGCGGCGTAAGAATTTAAGTTTGAGGCTCGAAAAACCCTGAATATTAAAACAAAAGGAAAGGGAGAAGATTTTGTGTGACAGAAAGTGCCACTCAGTGGATAAAACTGGAATTTAAAGAAGAAGGAAAATATCTTGTTCCTTTGTGGATTGGAATTGTTACAATTTTAAACATTGAAACAAAAAGCAAGAACTACAGAAGGTGAAAGTTTGAACTTAAATAAAAGACAGACTGCTGGACTAGCTGGTGACATTGATACAGACTCTGGGTGGGATGAGATTTTAAAAATTTAAAGAAGAAGAAATAAGGAAAATAAAAACTTTTGTGGCCATACAAGGAATTAAAATGGAATCTAAAAGCATGAAAGAACTGCTACAGGAAGTGACTGAATTAATTTGGCTCTTGGTCGAAGACATGGAAATGGTGAACAAAGAACAAGAAGAAGGAATCCTGGAAAGGGAGGAGTCAGCACAAAGGAAAGCCATTTTAAAGAGACAACTAACACAAAGATCACTACAAATAAAAGGGAAAGGAAGGTGGTCAAAAATGAAACCTAAGAAAGCAATTAAAGGGGAACATTTATGGAATTAGGCAAGGTAGAAAGGCCAGAAGAAAAGAGCAGAAAGGTAATGAGAGAGAGGATTCAAATTGGATGGAGAAGGGATGTAGCAGAAAGAGGAGGAGGGGGAACAAGAAACAGGAGCAGAAGGGAATTATATAATGAAGAAAGAAACTCGTTTATAGAGATAATGGCTAAGGTATTAAGAAGGGGTTCTGCATGGAAGATGGGTAATAGAATATACCGTAATTATTAAAATATAAAACAATAGAGGGGCTACTGACAACAATTTTTTTTAGATGAAGGTACACTGTCACTTTTTACTTATAAAAAAAGGTAAATGTTGATTAGATAAATTGAATTAATTGAAATAATTCTTGAAGATGTCTAAAAATGAGAATTGTCAGTAACCAAGGTTAATTATTTTTTACTATTACTTTGAAATTATAAATAAATTTTAAATTGGGGGGATATGTGTTGCAGAACCCGACTGAAAAGATATATAATGTTATGTAATTTTTCTTCTCTTTTTTTTCTTATTCTATCTTTTGCCACAAAGGGAATGATTATTATAATGTTATTATGTTAATCACTGAGGTGACACTTTCAAAGTAGTAAAGGGGGGTAAGTCTAGGGTTTTTTAAAATTCTTTTTTGTGTTAAAGCTTGTATTGATTTAGAATTATGGAAAGAATATGTGATGAAAGGGCAAATCTGACGGATAAAAGAAATATGTAAATGATAAAAGAGCATTAATAATGTGAAGATAGTTTAAGGATAGATATGGATAAACTTTATTTATATGATGAGCAAATATATTGTTATTTTTAAAAGAAATATAAATGCTTAAGAACTATTTATAATAATTTGAAATGAAATGGGGTTACATAGATTGAGATTAAGATCTGAGACTAGGATTAATTTGTTTGGCTCTTTGTTTGCCAAAAATGGAATGGAAGTAAAAATGGGATAAAATACGAAGTTAAATGTTAAAAATACTATAAAACTATTGTCATATTTGCATGTAAAAGTGATGACCCGGAAATATGCTGTCTACTGAAAAGAGACTTATTTAAATTGTTAAAAATTGAATAAAACTTGTTGGGAAAAAATAATAATTCTGACATTACCAATAATTGCATGGCTTTATTATCCATCTGACTGGGCTGTACATATTTTTGTTAATATTTAATATTTTCCCAAGGCAGGCTAGGCAATAGTTTATCTTCATTTTTCCCCATGACAACCCTGTTAAGTAAGTTGGCTAAGGGCTGAGAGACTGATCCAGTATAATGTTGCATGGATGATACAAGGCAAAGATGTTTCATAGCTGAGATTGGATTTGAAGCCAGAGTTTCCATTTCTACTCCATCAAATTAAGCACTACATTATTCTGGCCTTTATATATGAAGTATTTTATGAAGTATATATTAATATACTTATATATATGAAGTAATATTATCCGCAGACGCACGGCATGCAAGGGGGAACCGCGTGTGTATGTGCAGATGTGTGGCACACAAAAGGGAATTGCACATGCATGCGCAAAGATGTGCGGCGTGTGAGGGAGAATTGCATGCGCATGTGCAGAGATGCATGGCACATGGGGAATTACGCATGAATGCGCAGATGTGCAATGTGCGAGGGAAGGTCACACACACAGGCACAGGGGCATGTGGGGCCCAGCACACATTACCTTCTGGATGCTGATACATGAGCGCGCGCAAGTGAGCGCGTGCACAATTATCGGCACAGGAGCCAAAAAAGGTTAGCCACCACTGGTGTATATTATTCCAGACAAGTGGCAGTCCAACCTCTTTTTAAAAGCTTCCAGTGATGGAACATCCACAACTTCTGGAGGCAAGCTGTTCCACTGGTTAATTGTTCTCACTCTTAGGAAATTTCTCCTTAGTTCTAGATTGCTTCTCTCCTTGATTAATTTCCATTCACTGTTTCTTGTCTTGCCTTCTATTGCAATAACCTAATCTCACCCTGTAGCCCCCAGAATTAGGAAAATGTAATGCATAGTAAAGTTGGGGGCAGCCAAAGGTATCATGACTCTTACCCATGTTCTTCCCAGATTTTCCTTGGTCTAGTAACTTCCAAAGCAGTGGAGAAAGAAAGCATAGAGTGAATCATGAATGGAGTTCCATTCCCTTAGTTCCATTCCCTTAGTTTCCTTAAACATCACAAATTAATGCTGACTTGAATGGGACCACAGCTTTCCACATGCTGCTTCATAAGGATTCAGGATCACATCTATTTACTCAGTTCCAGTGCCTTTAAATTTTAGCTGAATGCAGTGAGGTCAGAGAGAATAGGATTCACAGTCCAAATCTGCCCAGTTTGAGCCCTCCCTATGTTTAGCTAAGTACTTGAACAGAATTAGTATCTTTGCTATTGTCTGATCCTAGATCCACCATGTACATTACGTTAATGCCTATTAGGGCCAGTATTAATGAAGCTTTAGCATTTTATTGTCTATCTTACCTTAGTAGACAACAGCATATTTCATTTTTAAGATGTTGGGTTTGAATTAAAATATTCTAGTTGTTTTTTTGATGACATTGAAATAAAACCTGGCCTCTCTTTCATAGATTATTAAATGCAATTGAGCAGATATATGGGCCGTATTTTCAATTTTATTACTGCTCTTTGCACACTAAAAGTCATAAAACTAACTTGCCTTTGCTATCTGTTCAACCTTGCATCAAATCTAGATGTGTTCTCATTAGTGCTCAGCTGTTATGGACACAGAATGAACTTATATACTTCATTCTATGCATAAAGACATTAAGGATTCTAGTAGCAGGCCTGATTGCAAGGGCACTAGCTTTGGAGCTGGCAATAGGATATTTGCATCCAGAGTATATTACTAAAAGAAGGGTTAGGGTCTTTAAAAGTGATGACCAACACCTTGAATTGCACCCAGAAGCAAATGGCAAACAGTACAGCCCACAAAGCAGTGGTGTAACATGGGCCACTTTAGAGGCCTTAAGAACTGTCCACACAGTTTGATAGCCCAATTTAGTCTAAGAAAAAAAAAATCAAACTGGTCTTCATGTTTAAGGTGAAACCTGAGAGTCCCTGTTCCTAGTTAAATCACTACAATTTACTGGCTCAGGAAATATACATGTAAGGGTGTATATACTAAAAATCCATCTATAAATTGGAAATTATCCTCTATTACTTTAATGCAATTCACATTTAATACAAATATTTCAAGAAAACTTGGAGGATTCTCAAAAGTGCACCACTCTGTGGTTCTTATGCAGTGGAAAACTAGTTGTTCCCAACCAGATATCTTCAATATATATTAAAGTTATAACTTTGAGGATTCTCAGCCAAACTGTTGCCATTTTACAAAAAAAATTATCAAAATAACCTTGCTTCCTTTGTGCTTTTCTCTGACAAATTCTATAAAATCCATGCAGTAGAAAGAATTTATTTGAAGCCTAAAATCAAAAGGCATTTGCTAAAATCCATTCTAGATATTTTTAAATACCATCAAATATTTCTAAATTTGTTTTGTGCCCTTGTAAACTATAAAATATGATTCTGTCAAAATAATTGGTTATTGAAGTGGGGCTTTAAAAAGAGGTTATGTTGAGTACAGTGAGAAAACTGGACATTTAAAGAGACATCAACTACAAAATTCTCTTCAAAACTTTTAGAATACTTTTAAAAATAAATAAAAAAGGAAAACTGCGCTAATTAAAACAAATACTTTTCTGGCCAAATAATCTATCAAAGAAAAACTGGAGCTTTAGCATGGAATTTCTAATAATATAAAACATTTTTATGTGTAGCAGTCATTTTTTAAGTTTGCATGCATATACACAGTAAATGTATATTAAAGTATCTGCAGTTGTTTATCCAGCTAATTAAGGAATTTTGTTTGGTTTCTAAAGTCAAAAGTTCTTTTAAAATTCACATTGAATTCTATATGAATTACTTAACAGAATAACAAAGTTGGAAGGATTTTCTAGCTCAACCCTCTGCACAAGCAAGAGACCCTATACAATTCCAGACAAATGGCTGTCTCTTCTTAAAAGCCTCCAGTAATGGACCTCCAAAACTTCTGAAGGCAAGCAGTTCCACTGGTTAATTGTTCTCACTGTTAGGAAAATGTGTGTCTTCATCTACAATACCTAGAAAGACTGTGATAGAATCCTGATTAGTTATAAAAGTTTTTTTTTTAAAATCCTGTTACCTTCATGCAGAGTTCTTGATTAAGGGGAAAAAAATCAACATTGCCTGTGCATGGATTTTTCTAGTTGAGTTTGGTACCTTTGTGGTTAGAAAGATGCCAGATATGACTTCTCCAAAATCTAAAAATGTTTATAAATATCCCCATAATATTATGTCCAGTATTTTGCATGTATCTGTTCCCACTGCCTTAAAGGTAAAGGTTCCCCTCGCACATACATGCTAGTTGTTTCCAGCTCTAGGGGGCGATGCTCATCTCAGTTACAAAGCCGAAGGGCCGGCGCTGTCCAAAGACATCTATCTCCATAGTCATGTGGTCGGCATGACTAAAGGCACACGGAATGCTGTTACCTTTCCACCAAAGTGGTCCCTATTTTTCTACATGCATTTTTACATGCTTTAGAAATTGCTAGGTTGGCAGAAGCTGGGACAAGTAATGGGAGCTCACTCTGTTACGCGGTGCTAGGGATTCGAACTGCTGAACTGCTGACTTTTCTGATCGACAAGTTCAGCATCTTAGTCACTGAGCCACCGCGTCCCCTCCCACTGCATTACCAGGTACCAAATTTAATATATATTTAATTTGTACTTATTGTCAAAATAAATTATAGTGTGTAATAATGGAGAAAAGTTTCTTTTTAAATAGTCTTTAATCCTTCTTTCAGAAGAAATAATTTGCAGAGGCATGAATAATTAAGGCAAGGTAAATAGAAAAAATAATTATCTGTAATACAGTAAAAGGCAAAAGCTTCACTAGGAAAATATCCTTTGTATTCCTGTCCCCATTAAAAATATTTAATCATTTTCATTGGTATTTACATGCTGACTTGTGTTCTGCTGCCTAGATTTCATTAGGGCTTATTTACCTTAATTAAAATCCATTGATGAAGATCATACTGGAAGTGAAGCAAAGGATAGGTGCATCTAATCATGTAGGCTTTCAAGTTGTATTTTGAAGTACATAGGATTATTAGCATGTCTTGTAGATGACATTAATATATTGTACTCACTGCTCACATACAGACTTTTTAAAATAAATATTCTCTCATTAAATATAGTAATCATTTTAAGAGTATAAATAGGAACATCCTCTAGATGAATTTTGCTTATAATTTTACTGGTCAATTGTTTATATTTGCATTTTCATGCAGGTGTATCTATTTTAATATTTTGATACGTTTTTATATTTCCTTTACAGGTAGTTCTTGATTTATGATGGCAATTGAGACTGGAATTTCCTTTGTTAAGTGATGCAGTCATAAAACACAACTGCATTGCTTAGCAATGGCAGTCCTTGTAATCCTGGCTGTCATCATTAATTGAATCCCGAGGTAGTTAGACAAGGTAACTTCTTCTGGCTTTCCACAGCCAAAATCAGTGGTGAGCCAGTAAGCAGTTACAAGTTCTAACTCTGGCAGGCAGGTAATATAAACCTTGTTATTTGTGCCTAGATTACTCTGTATCCATTTATTTGATGATCCATCTATTATTTTCTAGGCTATCCATGGTATTTTCAAGAGTCTTCATTGTTAGTTTTAAAACTGGTTGTTTGATATGATCAACAAAGTCAGAAAAATACATATTGACTTCTTTTTTATATTTTTTGGCTTTCTCATTTATCAAATATGTCTTACTCCTTCAGCTTCTCCCAAAAATTTCAGCATGTTTCTTTCTAATCTGCATTAGATTATTTTAAGTATTCTTCTTCTAGCATATGAAATTAAGGGCAATTGTACAATAGTTAGCACACTCTGTTAAGTATCCATTCTTTGGCATTGACATGTAGACTTATCTCTTCCAATCTGTTGGCCATTGTATCATTCTCCAATTTTCCCAGTATGACTTTACTAATTCTTCCCTTTTTTTGCCATATTACTACAGATATTCCTTCAGTTTCTATAACCTACAAACTAAGTTGCACAGTGCTGAGCTACTTCATATTCCAGTTCTAGAGGTTTCTGTAACTAGGGAATACCTTCTAAGACAGGGATCACCAACTTTTTGGACCTCAGGGACCACCAAACTCATACTTTCAAATTCCGCGGACCACTAATATGAATTTTGACTGAAGGTGGCTTGCTGAAGTTGGTGGGAAAGTTGGTCCCATATACCAGAGCTTCCGTAGTCACAGGACTGGCCCTGGTCATCCCAGAGCAGCTGCTCCTCCACCTGGGTGCACTGGCCTGCCATGGACTGGAGGAGCTGCTCTGGGATGACCAAAGGGCCAGTCCTGTGACTACGGAAGCTCTGGATTATGGGACTGACTTTCCCACCAACTTCAGCAAGCCACCCCGGGGCAGATTCCCTCCCCCGCCATTGGTCTTACCTTCCAGTTCCAGCTCGCGTGGCTCTACTCAAGGTAATGTTTGTGCTCAGCTGAAGGGTGGGGGCCAGCGGGTGGGTGGGCCATGTGGGCAGCGCAGCCTTGTGTTTCTGCACAGCCCAGATTAATTGCTTTTCTCTGCGGACCATCAAAATTTTCTCATGGACCACCAGTGGTCCCCGGCCCACCGGTTGGCAACCACTGTTTTAAGATATCTTGGATTTGATGTTTTTATTGTACAGATTTTTTATTGTTTTATTTTTATACATAAATATTCAGTTTTTTCTGAATCTGTTATTTACAAAGAATAAGAAACATAGCCAGTACTATAAAAATATTGTCCCATTTACTAATAAGAATACTTATATATAATATTGTAGTTATACACCATTTCTGTTTTTAATAAAACATACATTGTTTTCTTTCTCTAACTTCTACCCTTTGTCTTTAACCAATCATAGAGTTTATTGCATATCAAGTAGTATTCTGAGTCTTCTTTTTCTTTTATTTTTAAGGTTAATCTGTCCATCTCAGCACATTCTAAAATCTTCCTAATTACCTCCTCGTCTGGTGGAGTATTCTCATTTTTCCAGAATTTTGCATAGCTAATCCTTGCTGCTGTCAGCATATGTAAAATTAAATATGCAGATCCTTTATCATAACTCTCTGAAATTATGCCCAGCAAATATACTTCTGGTTCCAATCTATTTTCTGTTTAATTATTTTTTCCAGCCAGCTCTCTATTTTCCCCCAATATTGTTTTGCTTTGGTGCAAATCCACCACATGTGGTAGTAAGTCCCTCAATTACATTTCCAGCATTTTGCAGACAAGTTACTGAACATTTTTGCCAATCTTGCCAGTGGTAGATGCCACCTATAACACATTTTATATAAAATTTTATTTATATTTATTTTATTTTATATATATTTATTTTATTTTATATAAAATAAATATTCAGCATATTTATATACTGAAGCCATCATCAATTTATAGTTCCTATCCCATAGTTTTTGCCATCATATTTCAAGGCTATTAGAAGGGGTATAATTGAAAGTCTCCAATTACTCAGGGGACCAGAATCAGTGGCATCTGAACGATCCATTATCTCAGGGCCTGATCCAACTATTCAACCTAGGATTAGACCAATCTTACAAGATCTGGGTTCACCTGATCCATCAGTGCGCAATCAGTCTTCTATGGCAGCAGAAGATGATTGAACAGAGTCAGATCTCTCTGATGATGAGGGATTAATTCTTGATCAGCCGGCCATTACTGGTCTGTTTCAGCCAACTTTATTTAGATCTTTGTTATTTAAAGCAAAGAATATAATTCAATTGGGGCATGAGACAGATGTTGGGGAGCCAGTGGGAGATATTCCAGCTCCCCCAGACCAGCTTTTCTCTGAGCCAACTTTGTGCACAGAGATAGTGCCATCTCCAAGACTATTCCTGAATATGATCAATAAGCAATTAGACTCACTTGGATTAGCACCTATGTGATCATCAAATGAATGTTGTTATTTTAACATGGGCCCTGAACTAACCAGGATACTTCAGGTGCCTGTGGTAGATGGACCTGTGGTGACCTTGGTGTCTTCCTCAAACCTGATGCACCCAGAGGAGGCCCTAAAAGCGGGAAGACAAGAGGATTGAACAATCCCTTCAGAGAACCCATCAGATCCCTGTGTGGGCAGTCAAAGCATCATTGCAGCATCAATGCAGCATCATTTTTTACAAGGGCCTCCTTACATTGGCTCAGGCAGCTGCAAGATAGAATTCCAATCACTGATATCCATGCCCACCAGGACATCAATAAATTGGTGGTGGATGCCACCCTGAATTGTGCTAGATTTGCCCCGAAAGCCATAGCATCATCAGTGGCTGCAAGCAGGATGTGCTGGCTCAAAAATTGGCAGACAGGGACTTCCGGTGGCACTTCTATCGAGGATGGATGGAGACTGCGATCGTGCGCTGCTTCGATCCTTGCTTACCCTGTTGGAAGGGTCCCTACGGGACTGAACCATCAGACCCACCTTGGAGGGGTGGGGGAAGAGGGGGAGACCACCAGCTGAGTTGAGGAGAGCCATATCTCCCCTCCCTGGCTTGGTATATTCCCGTGGAAGACAGGGAGAAGCGGCAGTTTTAATGGCTGCCCTGAAGACGGGAAGCTACTGGGACCTAAGTGTGTGCTGGAGAGGTGAAGTGGTGAGTGGCATGTATCCAGACAAGAGAAGCTGAATCTTTTGTTTTAATAACCCTGAAAAGCAGAAAGAAAGATTCCACTCTTGAGAGTACAACAGCGACGAATAGAAAACAAGAGGATAATATAAGGTGAATAAAAATCTGGACTACAAAAGAGCTATAATGAAATTAAGGATGGAATTGGGAATAATATACAGAACCTGGCATTAATTAGGCATTGGATAAAATGCTGAACTTGCTTGGAATTGATTATATTTTAAAAAAAGCCAATGGTTGAAATGCTTGAAAATTCACATTAATATAATTGAAAAAAAGGAGAAAAAAAGAACTTTGAAAAGTGGAAGAGCGCCACCTAATGGTACAAGGCATTTTTTCTTGGATGACTTTATGGAAAATTACTGGTCTGTTAAATGTGTGAATGAGAAAAGACATGAAATAAAAGACTTTAACATAACAAGAACCCCGGAAGCTTAAAAGAAAATGGGGGAGATTGCAGCAAGAGGACAAAGGAAGGCAATATCTTGGGACTGTTGGTGGTTGACTGTGCAAACCAATAAGGAAAAGAAGGAAAAGAGATATATATGGAGTCTCTTGGCAAGGATTAAAATTAACTTTAATAAAATAAAGAATAATACAATTGATTAAAAAATGGAAGTAGCAAGCAAAGAATTTAAGTTGGAACTGCAAACTGTGAAATAAATGATAAAAGAAGGGAGGGGACTATTGGACACACTGGCAGAAAAAGTAACACAATTTATAGCAGAACAAAGGAATTCTAGAGAGGAGGAGCCAAAGGAAGAGGAAGACAGCCGAGATGGACATGAAGATTCAGAGACATTGCCAAAAGACACAAAAATAACTAAAACTAAGACATTGATGACAGAGATAATAAATAAAAGAGAAAAAGCTCCCAAGAGTAAGCAAAAGAAGAAGCTGTACAAGAAGAAATTTCAAAAAGAGAAGGAAACGAGGAAAGATGGGGACTGGCAGATGGAAATAAATGTAATATTAGAGGAAAAAGAGGGATAAAGAGGAAAGGCCAGGAAAACTTAGTAAAGGAAAGCTGGCTAAAAAGAAAATTACAAGGCCGAGAGATTTAGAGATAAGGGTTAGATATAGCATAAAGGGGACATACATGGGAATGTATCTTTGTATTTTTATTAGAAATGTAGACTGGGGAGATTTGAAGTTTATAACCTATTGGGAATTACCTTAAGTTTATTAGATAATTATAGATGAGAAAAATGAAGATGGAGTGAGTTAATATTTTATTAAGAGGGTTCTATTGTTATTAATCCTTTCATATGTGTGTGTGTGTGTGTGTATTTTAAAATATGCTGATGACTATTTAAATGATATTAGGATAACAGAAAATATGATGATGGGTGAAAATCTGGTATCGATTATGTTTAAAAAGTGTGAATTAGGGTTATATAAATGCTATAGGTTGAAATTGGTCAAAGGGAAGTAAAAGGGGAAATTAACTCTGTTTTTATTTTATTATTTTTTCTTTGTGGTATACATGAAATAGAAAATGCAATTGATTATACAAAGGATATGAGAAAATAGAAGTTATAATGAACTAGAAGGGATTATGTGGGAATGTAAAATACTTATAATGAATCAAAAGCAGGGGAATGAAAATTATATAGGTAAATTTTGGAAACAAAGAAAAAATATGAAATGATTATATGAATATCTCTGAAATAGATATAAGATATATTGTAGATGGGGGATATACCATGTGGATCCTAAATGTATTAATCTTACTTTACTTTTACTTGTTCTTTCTTTCATTAACTGTCCAATTATATATTGGTCTTGAGAAAGTTATAGATGATAACAATACATAAGGTAACATAAAATAGATGGTAAGCTGAAAATGGAAATAATAGGGGATAAAGACTTGAAAATATATGTGAAGATGAAATGATTTTGATATTGAATTAATGAATTAAAATATCAAAAGGAAATTTATCTAAAGATTAGTCAAATGGATAATAATTTGAAGTGATATTAATTAAGAAAGTTGAAAGTGTAACTATGATTATATATAAATATTGTAATCTGGAATCACATTGCTCATGTGAAGAGATGTGTAAAAAATAAAAATAAAAAAACTTTGAGAAAAAAAAATTGGCAGGCAGATGGCAGGCGCAAGTAGAAGGTGGCAACTGCTCCAGTCTGTGGGGATAAGTTATTTGGGGAGCCCTTGGATCCTCATTTAGTAGAAGCCAAGGACAAGAGGAAGTTCCTCCCTTCCCTGTCCAGATGTTCTGATTATCGCTCTGTTCCATACTTTCTCAGACCTTCTTTTAGGCCGGATAGGCCACAAAGGTCACAGAGACAAGCGTTCTCTCACCTAGATCAACCACAGGACCGGGCAAACAAGGGCAAGATCCAATATTCAGGCAAGTGGCCCTTTCGAAGAGGAGGAAGTCGTCCTTTCCGGCGTTCTTGTTAATTGCAGTGGAGGCAGGTTATCCTGCTTCGCTGACCAATGGGAGGTGACCACATCTGATGTTTGGGTGCTTAGAACAGTGAGATCAGGCCCTTTTCTTGAGTTTATAACCCAACCCCCCAGGCTTTTTGTGCCTTGTCCCATATCCAGAGAGGCATCACGGAGGGAGCTTATAGAGACAGCCATCCAGCATTTGCTGGATATCAGAGCTATTCAGGAGGTTCCTCAGAATCATCGTGGAATGGGATTTTACTTCAGGCTCTTTGTTATCCCCAAAACCTCAGGGTGGTGATGGTGGCATGCAATATTGGATCTAAAAAGACATAATAAACACCTGTTGTACAAGCGTTTTGAGATGCAATCACTTCAGACAATTTTAGAAAGTGTTTGGCAGGGTGACTTCCTCACATCAATTGATCTGACTGAAGCTTATCTTCATATCCGATATGTCAATCACATCAATGCTTCCTGTGTTTCTGCTATCTGGGAGATATTACCAATACAGGGCCATGCCATTTGGGCTATCCTCTGCACCTAGGGTTTTTACTAAGGTGTTAGCAGCCCTAGCAGCACATTTATGTGCTATCCCAGTATGGGTGCAATGTTATCTGGATGATATTTTAATTCAGTCATCCTTGGAATGCATGGCCCTGAGAGACCTACAGACTACAGTCTCACTGTTACAGGTCCATGGCTTCTCCGTCAATACTAAGAAAAGTAACTTCTCCCCCACTACATGTTAATTGCATTTGGGGGCTGTTCTGCTCTACGCCCTGGATGGGTATAAAGCAGACAGAGCAACTCCACAAAGCATCTATACAAAGTTCTTTTTATTGGCTCGTCAGGCATCCTGTCAACTCACAGTTATGATGAGGTTCTTCTTAATGTCCAATCCTTTGTATATCCAAATCGTGGTGTAGGAAGATATTAAACTCTCATACCTATATTTCATCCCATAATTACAGAGATAGTGAGTATAGCAGCTACACAAGGCTGTGTCTTCAGGCAAGAAAAAGAGAAAACTCCCTCAACCCACCAAGAGTCAATTCAGTGATCAATCAGGATTACAGATGTGACCACATGACATGGACTACATTTCCCAGGATACCTTAACTACATTTACCATGATGCATTCCCTTAAGGGGACAGCTCTCAATTCCTAACTACCTATCCCAAATCCCATTAACCCTAAACTGGCTGGACAGCATACTCCCTGCCTGGAATTGTAAATTACACTAACTAAGTAAAGAGCAAAGAGTAATGCTAACTAAATAACAGATGACTATATAACTAAAGGAAGCAGGAAACAGTAATATTAATTGAATAACAGATAACTAAATAACTAAAATAAGCAGTAAACAGTTAGCTATATAAGTAAAGGAAACAGTAAATAGCAATAAAGCATCAAACAAAGCAAAGCATGCAAAGCTTGAGGTTCAGTCTTCAAGTTCAGCCTTTCTCCGCAACAACACTAGGTCGGTGACCGGTCTGGTGTAGAGCTTCTTGGTGAAAGTCTGTGGGTCACCTCTGGCAGCCTTTTAGAGTGGACAGGTACTCTTGGTGGCAGTGGTGAAAGACTGGTGTTTGCTTCTGGTGGCCTTTTAGGGTTGGAGAGGTACCCTTGCTTCCACAGTGTTGAAAGGCATCGGGAAGCTGTTGGAAAGGGTGTTGTGGAGGCATATGCCCGTGTACAGCATCTTAGTGGACGTCTGGTGGTTGCTGGTGGCTGTTTAGAAGGGAACGGCATTCTTGTTTTTGATGGTGCTAAAGGGTGTTGGAAGTCTTTTGGAATGGATGGTGCTAAGGCATCTGCCTGGATTGGAGCCTGCATCCGATCGACACTGACAAGTCCTGAAATTCCCCAACCCAGGTCTGTTTTGAAGGCAAAGGGTGAGTATCTTGGGCCTCTGACTACTTCAGTGTGCGCTAAGGCATCAGGGGCTTCTAATCCCAGCAAGAGCAAAATCTTGGCTTCAGGATCTAGGGTGGGAAAGTGATGAGCCATATGCTTCAGGTGAGGTATATTGCTAGCTACCTCTGGGGTTGCAATGTGGCTGAGGTCATTTGGTATCCCGTCCCATTCTAACACGAGTGGCAGTAGGAATTGGGAACTTCCATCTAATGAGTCTAACGGAGTCCAGTAGCTCTCCTCCCCGCCGTGCGTCTTGGTACGGTGCTCGTTGATATCATGAAGTGCACTTCTTCTGAACATCAAAGAGGTCGAAGAATGCAGACCTGGCTAGTGAGCGAGTGCTCTGAGGATCTAGGATTACGTACATTTTCATTGCTTCTTGTGGGCATCCATTGGGGTAGACTTTGGCTAAGCAGATTTGACGACACAAGAGAGGGGCTGGTGTGTTATTGCACACTGACGTGCAATGGACGCTTATCACTGGCTCTGATTGAGCTTTCATGGTGCGCTGAGGCTCCTTGTTCCAAGGAGGGTTAGGAGTAGTCTGCTGTGGTGATTCAGAGTCTGGATGCAGAGCAGTTGGGTGCTCGTTGCTGTTACATAGAAGGCATTGCACCTCGGCTGTGTGGTACTTGGATCGATGTTTGGATTCGCAACACTTGTAACAGAATCGGTACTCCTTTATCAATTCTCACCGTAGGGTCAGGGATTTCGCTGCAAACTCTTGGCACCTGTTCAGTGAGTGTCAGGTGTGATGCAAAGGACAAAACTCAACTCTCTTTGAAGTTGGGGATCTAGATCAGGTCGAGTCTGAACTTTTTCTGGGTGAGGAGTCAGGCGTAGGGCTTGTGTATGGTGTATATGCTCTTATATCTTTTTTCATTGGGAGGACTAAGAGCTCTGAGGCTGTGAGCCCTGGAGGTGTTGCATACTATTGCCTGGTGGGCCACGAATTCTTCGAGAACGGTAAAGGGTATAAAATTGTGATGACCTTTGGCTATGCAGGCATCAGACAACTGTAGCCACTGTTCAATTAGCACTTGCGAGAGTTTCCGAACGATTTTGTTTTGCATGTCGATGTGGTCAAGACAAGTGAGTCCTGGTAACTTTGGATCCTGTTGTGCTGATTTCAGTTGTATGAGTATATTAGAGAGGTCATGACCAGGTGAGGTTTGTCGATAGGAATTTTAGGAAATCTGTTGAGGCTGTTCAAGAGCGTTAATTGTACTGCTGAGGAAGCGCCATACAGTGTGTTGAGTCTGTGCCATGCTAACTGTAGGGTACCCTCTGGGTCGTCTAATTGGGAGGTATACAGGGCCTTCGTTAGTTTGGCAGACTGCAGCCCCAGCCACCGTATCAAGTGTTGTAGTATTACCTCAGGTTTCAGGCATGCATCCTGAATGGTGCGCAGGAAAATTTTCTTCCAGAGGAGATATTCGCCTCCTGGCTTGTCAGAGAATTGGTATACCCCATTGGCGGCCAAATCTAGCTTTCCATTCCTGAGCGCCAACTCTCTCCAAAAGTCTGCATCAGCTGTAGAGGTGGATTGGGTGAGGGGCATTGATGTAGAGGGTGGATTCAGATTGTGTGTCAAGGACGGGTTATAGTGTACCTGCCAGTGCTTACGGATGATTTCATCTTGCCATTCCAGAGACGATGATGGAGCTTCATGCTGCTGTGTAGGCTGGCTGCGGTCATTTTGTTGTACCTGTGAGCTCGGGTAGTGTTGAGGTTGTGGCTGGAATGGCACTGCCTGTGGATTGAGTGTGGCAATTGTGGTTGGTTGCAGGCCATTAGCCGTTGGAGTAGGGTTGCTGATTCTGGGAAGAGAATCTTGGACTTTAGGTTGTACAACATCAGTTGGAGAAGATTTGCTGTTGGTGGGAAGTGAATCTCGTACTTTGGGTCTTACAACGTCAGTTGTGTGACTGAGGTTGAGAATCTGTGGTTGAGAATCACTCCTATGCTCCCCTGGTTGTGGGAGACTGCTAGGCAACTGAGGCAGTTCCACCTGCATGTTTCGTAGTGAGTGCTGCTCATCCATGTAGGCCTTGACCCGCGTATCTGGGTTCCCTTCTCCCAGTTCTTTGAGGTCGAAGGTGAGGGAGGCAGCGTTGGCTACTTTCTGCCATGCTGCGGCCCGTGCTGTTTTCGTTGCAGAGTCTCTGTGCCATTTGGCCAATTCCAATTGGGCCTGAACTTTGGCCATTTCAGCTTGTTGTTTAGCCATTTCTGCTTGTTGGTTAGCCATTTCTGCTTGTTGGTTGGCCTGGGCCTTGGCCATTTCTGCCTGTTGGTTGGCCTGGGCCTTGGCCATTTCTGCCTGCTTAGCTGCTATTTCTGCCTGTTGGGCTGCTACTGCCGCCTTCTGCCGTGTCACCTCCTCTGTTGCACGGAGATCTGCCTCTGCTACTGCAGCTTCTATTTGAGCTTCTACAGCTCGGTCGGCATAACTAGCTGATTTGGAGGCCCTAGAGGCGTCGCTGTGACAGGAGGATGCTCTGGAAGAATGGTGAGACCCAGCAGCAGAGAATGGGCGTGTGAGACACTGGAACCTCGCGATTTAGCCGGTTTAGGATGGATGGAAGAAGACACATGTGATCGAGGAGCTATGTCGGATGTGGCTTTCTCCTTTGCTTGTTGTTCCTTTTGAAGTGCATCAAGGAGCGCTGCCTGGAGGGCTTTTTTGCTTTCCTCAATGCAGTCTTCACGTTCTTTGTGAAACTCTTCGAAGCATTGGACGTGTGCTTGGAGTTTTGGGTCACCCAGTCTTGCCTGGATGGACTTGAGTTTATCTTTGCTGATTCTCCACTGTGTGAGAAGGGCAGTTAGATCATCTAGCAGCGTGTGGATTTTCTTGGGGGGCAGCTTGTGTCGTGGGGCATCACAGATCTCCTCTAGTGCCAGCCATGAATCTGTGTAGTGGCGATATTGCTTCTCCCAATCCTCTCTCAAGTGTGCCTCCATGGGTTCTGTAAGCTTCTTATTCTTTCTGAGATCATAGGCATTCTGAGGTAACGCATGTCTTGGATGGGATGAGGGGCTTTGGTCTAGGTGGGTAGGTACTCTGGTAGGCATCTGTCATGGCTAGAGCCATGCTTCAAAGTAGGCTTTAGCTTTAGGGTGCAGTGTGAGGTAGCTTGCAGATGTAGTACTTGAACGTGGGCTGCTATAGGGCATTGTTGCAGTGGAGTCTATAGAGGGCATTGTTGCTGAGTCTGAAGACTTGAGAGCAAACGCAAGTTGGCCTGTTAGTGTTGCTTGCTAGGTCTGGAAGACACTGATGCTAAGCACAGGTGAGGCTGCAGGAAGGACTGGAAACTTGCATTAAGTCACCAGGGAATGCCACAAACTAGGACACTTGTTACAATCAGGAAAGTTCCCGTAAAGTCATTACTTGCCACTAAGTGGGGCTGGATCAGATGAGAAGAAAAGAGGGAAAGAAAAAAAAAATCTGTGAAATTTCTACTTGATCACCAGATGGTGCAGTGGTCTGCTTCTGCCTGAGTCTGATTTCCCTCTTGGGGGGGGTGAGTCTCATGGCTACCAAGCTTGTTGGTTTTCCAAAGGAATTTACAATCCAAAGGAATTTATGGCTGACTCGCTGGAAGACAAATTCAGAGAGCCTCTGTGAGCTGGAGCATAGATCTTAAAAAAAACCTAAGCTTTTCAGTTTGAATGAGCAGATTTAGCTTTTTTAGAACACAGGAAGTTCTCCTTTTTACTTGTCATCTGCATTTGAAAGGAGTTTGTAGGTAGTAACTGAAGAAAAACAGGGTTACTTGGATACCTGGCTCCTCCCTTTGTTTTACAAATTAGTTCTTCCTGCGCTAGCAGAGGTAACTTGAGACAAAGATGCTTCTTTTGCTGAAGAGAAGGGAGGGGGAATTTGACCCTTCCTGTGTCCAGGATGGGAGATTTGCAAGGAATTGCATGCACGTTTATTCCTGGCTTCCGAATATCTTAGTCTTTATCACAAAATCCAAATTACTTTTAATCTTCACAGGGATTCTGATACAGCAATAATTCTTTACTTTTAAGAATCCAGATCAACACTTACTTTTGGGATTGCAGGAAGACAAATTGAGCAGAGGAGGGGGTGGGTTCCTGTAATTCAAACTGATCTTGCAACTCAGTGGCTCAGAAAGAGAGATGCAGAGAAAACATTGCTTCGGAAGCTAATTTGTCTCTTGCAAGTGGGGGAACTCCAGCCCCTCCCACCATCCAAACAGCATGTAAGAGTTCCGTTGCACAGAGAGGGAAAAACAGGGAGAATTCGGAGGTACAGATTAGCATTGCATATTCACTGCTGGCTTCAATATTACTTTGCTTTGATCTCTTTCTACTTAGGGAGATCTTTGCATCTTCTAGGAATCAAGTTTTAAAAATATCTTCCTACTGTTCTACTCTACGCCCTGGATGGGTATAAAGCAGACAGAGCAACTCCACAAAGCATCTATACAAAGTTCT
The DNA here is from genome assembly GCA_009733165.1 of Naja naja. NCBI lineage: Eukaryota > Metazoa > Chordata > Lepidosauria > Squamata > Elapidae > Naja > Naja naja. Next base: position 80,602,451 of record CM019155.1, on the reverse strand, counting down.
TTTTATTGGTTCATCAGGCATCCTGTCAACTCACAGTTATTTATTTATTTATTTATTAATGAGACTTGTATGCCGCCCCATCTCCGAAGACTCAGGCTCACAACTAAAACAAGAAAACAATAAATAATTAAAAAAGAATTAAACTAACAAGCCCCATTAAGATACAATTACATAAATACACGATAAAACCATGATAAAAACCACCACCCCCCAAAGGGTCACAGCCCGGCTTGGTTAAATAACCAGGTCTTCAATTCACGGAAGGCGGGAGGTCAGGGGCCAGACGGGCCCGGGGAAGCTGATTCCAGAGGTCAGGGGCAATAGAATAGGCTCGTCGTCGGGGGACCGCCAACCGGCATTGGCCAGCCGACGGGACCCCAAGGAGTCCTTGCCTATGTGATCGCACAGGGCGGTTAGTACTTGATGTCGGCAGGAGTCGCTCCCTTAAATATTGCGGACCCATGTCATGGAGGACTTTGTATGTTAGTGTTAACACCTTGAATCTCACCGAGCACAACCGGCAGCCAATGCAGACAGCGCAGGAGGGGTAACATGGGAGAACCGGAAACTCCCATCACCACCAGCGCCGCCGCATTTTGCACCAGCTGCAATCTCGGATAGTATGCAAGGGTAGTCCTAAATAGAAGCGTTGCAGTAGTCGAGTCTGGAGATAACAAGGGCATGAGTAACTGTCGCAGGGCATCGGTCCAGAAAAGGGCGTAGTTGGCGAACCAAGCGGAGCTGGGCAAAAGCCCCTGGCGGCGGCCCCACCTGCTCCTCCAATCGCCGTGCATCCAGGAGGACCCCCAGATTCCGCCCTATCCACAGGGGCAACACCACTCCCCTATGGTTAAAGATGGATAATCCTGACTGGGCGCGATGCGGTATGCACAGCCACTCAGTCTTGGCGGGTTGAGGCGAAGCATGTTTCCGTTCATCCAGATCCGTACGCATCCAAGCACTGGGTCATCAGGGAGAGGGCATCACCGATCTGGTTGGGTGGAGATATACAGCTGAGTATCATCTGCATATTGATGGAAACTCACCCGAAACCACGGATGATCTCACCCAGTGGCTTCATATAGATGTTAAATAGCAGGGGAGAGGACCGACCCTGAGGGACCCCACAAGAGAGCACCTCGAGGTGGACCTCTGTCCCCCCAGTACCGACTGCGACCGAGAGGTAGGAGGTGAACCACTGGAGTACAGTGCCCCTATACCCAACCCCGAGTCAGAAGGATACCATGGTCGATGGTATCAAAAGCCGCTGAGAGGTCTAATAGGACCAGGACGGAGGAAAAACCCCTGTCCGGGCCCTCCAGAGATCATCCATCAGTGCGACCAATGCCGTCTCCGTGCTGAAACCAGGGCGGAAGCCCGATTGATACGGATCCAGGTAGTCCGCTTCATCCAGGAAAAGTGGAAACTGCCGAGCCACCACACTCTCAACAACCTTGCTAAGCGAAGGTTGGAGACTGGGCGAAAGTTGTCTAACACGGCGGGTCCAGGGCAGGCTTCTTCAGGAGGGTCTCACCACCGCCTCCTTCAAGGTGGCGGGAAAGACACCCTCCCTTAGCGGCGTTGACAACTGCCGAGCCAGCCGCAGGTGACCTCTCTGGCGGCATAAGCTAACCAGGAAGGCACGGGTCCAACAAACATGTGGTGGAACTCAGAGCCGCATAATCCCGTCCACTTCATCCTCAGAAACAGGATCGAACTCATCCCAAATCACACTGGCCAGACTACTTGCATCCCAATCCTCAGACCACTGCAAATCAGAGGACAACCGCTCGAATTGAGCGATCTTATCCGACAGATATTGACCAAACTCCTCAGCTCTTCCCCACAGCGGGTCCGCTCCCTCCCTGGATGAAGGAGAGCGGGTAACCCGAAACAGGGCGGCTGGGGGTTATCTGCGGGCGCTATGAGAGTGGAGAGATAAGCCCTTCTCCACTCTCATAGCAACCAGGTAAGTCTAACATGGGCTCTTAGCTGGGCTCGATCGGCCTGGGAGCGGGTGGACCTCCACCTGCTCTCTAAGCCCCTCCGCGACGTTTCATCTCCCGGAGCTCCTCCGTATACCAAGGAGCCAACCGGGATCCACGGCGTGTGAGGGGTGCATGGGGACAACCCTGTCGAGGGCATCCGGCGCAGCCTGTTGCCAAGCAACCACCAGATCCTCGACAGAGCTGTGGGCAAGGGAAGGGGAAAAACCCCAGTTCCGCCTGGAACCGCTCGGGTCCATAAGGCGTCTGGGGCGAACCACCTAAGTGGCTCCTCCTCCCAGCAGTGGGGGCCCTGTTGGAAGACCAGCCATAGGAGATAGTGATCAGACCATGGAGCGGGCAGAGCTGTAGAAATAGCTTGCCCTCTGTCACTCGCCACTGCTCAGAGACAAAAACTAGGTCAAGAGTATTTCCCCCCTCATGGGTAGGGCCCTGAATTAATTGGGTCAGGCCCATGGTTTCCATAGTCGCCATGAATTCCTGGGCCAATCCCACCCCCCAGGGAAGGCAGGTTGAAGTCCCCAGAACTACAAGACTCGGGAACTCCACGCCACCCCGAGAGGACATCCAGAAGCCCAGGCAGGGCTGCTGTCACACAGCTGGGGAAAGGTATGTGAGCAGCAAGCCCACCTGACCATTAGGCCCCCACCTCAGGAGGAGGGTCTCACTCCCACCTATCTCTGGCATAGTGACCTCCCTTGGAAACAAGGTCTCCCTAATAACCACAGCCACCCCCACCCCTTCCCTGGGCCCGTGGCGATGCACAACCTGAAAACCTGGAGGGCATAATTCCACCAGAGGGACACCACCCTCTGGGCCCAACCAGGTCTCGGTAATACAAGCCAGATCTGCAGCCTCCTCCTCAATGATCTCCCGGAGGAGGGTGGACTTGTTAGCCACAGACCTGGCATTAAAATACACCAGCCTGAGCCCAGGGGTCCCAGTTCCCGTGCCCCCTAGGGAGGAGGCCATAGAGTCGGAGCGAGCAACCGCACGTAGCTGGCGGGTGCGCACTCCCAACACAGAATATGGCCCTATGCCTCGACGTCTCCTGCCAACCCCAACCACCCTGGGAGTTATGACGAGGTTCTTCTTAATGTCCAATCCTTTGTATATCCAAATCGTGGTGTAGGAAGATATTAAACTCTCATACCTATATTTCATCCCATAATTACAGAGATAGTGAGTATAGCGGCTACACGAGGCTGTGTCTTCAGGCAAGAAGAAGAGAAAACTCCCTCAACCCACCAAGAGTCAATTCAGTGACCAATCAGGATTACAGATGTGACCACATGACATGGACTACATTTCCCAGGATACCTTAACTACATTTACCATGATGCATTCCCTTAAGGGGACAGCTCTCAATTCCTAACTACCTATCCCAAATCCCATTAACCCTAAACTGGCTGGACAGCATAGGGGCTAATATTGATACTATCTCATGCAAAGTTTTTCTCTCCCAGGATTGGCGGGACAGTTTGCAGGCCCTGGCAGGCAGGATTCAGAAAGAAGGGACTGTTCTTCTGGCCCTCCTCTCTCAGCTTCTGGGGAAGATTGTGTCATGCATTTCCATAGTGCCTTGGGCATGTCTGCATTTAAGGACATGCAGTGGTTCCTCTTGCCTTATGAAAAGGCGGGCAGGAGTCACTCTTTGTTCAAGGTCAGGGTCCCCAGATCGGTGATCAGGTCATTCTGGTGGTGGCACTCCCAAGCGATTTGCAAGGGGCACCTATTCAAAGAGGCTCTATGGCTCGTCATTACAACTGATGCCAGTCTCTTTGGGTGGGGAACACATCTTCAATCCCAGATGGCACAAGGCCAATGGTCAGGGCCAGAACAGGGAAGGAATATCAACCGGTTAGAGTTGAGAGCGGTCCGCTTGGTTCTCAGAAGTTTCAAACTTTTAGTACATTATGACGGACAATGTGGCCACCAAAGCCCACATAAACAGGCAAGGAGGGGCAAGGTCCAGGTCTCTGATGATGGAAGCAGAAAGCCTGGGCTGCTGGGCAGAGAGAAATCTTTTGTCCATTCGGGCAGAGCACATTTCAGGAATAGACAATGTGCAAATGGACTGGCTCAGCAGAGCCAGGATAGATCATTCAGAGTGGAGCCTTCATCCCCTTTTTATTCAGGAGCTGAGAAGGAGATTCGGCCAACCAGTAGTGGATATATTTGCTTCTCCAAGCAATGGCAGACTACCCAGGTTCTTCACCAGGTTCTTGACCCTGGGTGCGGAGAGGACCAATGCCCTCAGGAGCCAGTGGCCTCAAGGCCTTTCCTCTTCTTCCACTGCTGCTAGTGGTAGTCCAGAAGGTTTTGGAGGAGAGGGTGGAGGTCATACTGCTCGCACTGTATTGGCCCCAATGCCCCTGGCTTGCGAACCTGGTGAATCTATCTATCACCAATCCATGGAAAATCCCACCAGACAGAATATCACTTCATCAGGGGCCTTGGTTCATCCAGAGCCACAGTGGTTACAACTAACTGCATGGCGTTTGAGCAGAGCTCGCTGAGAGAGGACAATATTTCAGAGAGGGTCATTAGCATGATCCAAGCGGCCAGAAAGCTCTCCACAAATCGTATTTACGATGCTACCTGGAAGACCTTTTTGTCAGTGGTGCTGTAAGGCTGGCCTTCACCCTTCGGCTGTTTCCATAGCCAACATCTTAGATTTCCTTCAAGATGGTCTGGATAAAGGACTTTCAGCCAATACTCTTCATAGGCAAGTAGCAACCTTGTCTTCAGTGCTTCCCCTTGGAAGGTCGGGATCATTATCTCTCAATTCCACTATTCATAGGTTTCTTAAAGGAGCATCTAATATTAGGGTTCACAATGGTTCTCAGATTCCCGACTTGGGACCTGCTCAAGGTGCTACAGTCACTGACTCTGGCTCCCTTTGAGCCCCTTAGCTCTGTTAGCCTACACATGTTGACCATTAAGGTGGCATTCCTAGTGGCAATTACTTCTGCTAGGAGGATTTCAAAGCTGGCAGCTCTGTTGGTTAGGAAAGATCTCTGTGTTTTCCACCCGGATAGGGTAGTTTTCAGATTAGATCCTACCTTTGTGCCTAAGATCAATTCATGGTTTCATAGAGCTCAGGAGCCAACCTTGCCTAATTTCTGTCCCAATCCTACTCATGCCTTGGAATGGGCATAGCACTCTCTGGATGTTCACAGAGCATTGAAGATTTATATTCGAAGAACGGCTGCCTTTCGTAGAACAGAGGCGCTCTTTGAATCGTTTCAACCGGCCACCTTGGATGGCAAGGTCTCACCATTGGTGGGCAGATGGATTTGTTTCTGCATCTCCCGAGCCTATGAAAGTAGGTCTCTTCCAGTTCCTTGGGGTGTGACTGCCCATTCTACAAGGAGCGTGGCCTGGGTCACACAGGCACCTATTGAAGAAATCTGCAGAGCTGCTATGTGGTCTTTGCCCGCTCCATTCATCAGACATTATTGGTTGGATGCATTCACATTGGCAGATGCTGCGTTTGGCAGAAGGGTTCTGCAGAGTGTTCATGGAGGAACAAGCAAGACCAGACTTGAGCCCTTCCACGGACAATCCAGCTTTGGTATGTCCCAATCACTGGACTCGTAACCACAGAAAGGAGAAGGAATATTGGCCTTATCTGAATGTTCTTTCTCTTTTTGTGATGAGAGTCCAGGCCCACCCTAAGTATGTCTGGTCGGGGGCGTGGGATGGGGGGAGCGATGATGTGTGTTTTTCCTTGTTATATATGCAGAGATACATCCGGTCTGTCATGTTTCTTTGCCAAAAGCTGGGGAGGAATCAGCAACAGAAGCGGAGCTCAAACAGCTTAGATAGACTCAGTCCAATCAGCAAGGACAGGAGTCACCCCAATCACTGGACTCTGTCACCACAAAAAGAGAAAGAACATTCAGGTAAGACCAATGTTCCTTTTCTGCTTCAATAATATTTTGTGTTTATTAAACTTATCCTAAATGTTATTAAAAATGTAGAACATTTGGATTGCATTTATTTTAATTATTGTAAAGCACTTTTAAAACATATTTCTTATAATAAATTATTTTTATATTTATGTAAGTAATCTTATGCATCTGAAATTATAAGCAGAAATTGGATAAAAAAGGAGGAAAAAGAGAAAAGTCTTGGTTGGTAGGCAATATTGGAAAGACTCAACCACAAAAATGAGAGGAAAGTTCATAAATAAGGTTTTCAAACTATTGCGAATGGTCTCTAAGGTGTGCTTTTTAATGAGCAGAACACAGAGTCACCTCACCTCGCAGCTCTTCAGATTGTGCATTAATCAGTTAATAAAGTATGCTCTGTCAAGCCTGAAAGCTTTAGCAAAACACTATGAAACATTGACAGTTTCTGATTAATTATTTCCTATTAGTGAGAAAGCATTGTCGGTAAGCTTCATCAGAAAGCAGGTGTTCTGATTCACAGGAACCCTGATGTATAGCAGGCAAGGACAGTCATTTAGGACTAAAATCAGAGTACTACCAGAGTATTGTATACAACAAAGTTTATCTGTTTTATACCAATGGAGGCTGATTAGAACAATGCAAAGATGGTTATTTAGCCTTCCATTGATGTGCTATAGATTTGCTTCTGGTTGACTTTCATGATACAATAAGTACTTGCAAGTGAATATGTACTATTTCTGTGGATCTATTATACATTGTGCATGATGCCAATCAATATGAGGTTTTCAGTCACAAGAAATATATAGATTGAAGCTACATTTTAAGCCCATCATTTGAACACAGCCTACTTTGCTGTTCACAACATAAGTTGTACTTTTTATCTGCCTTTTTAGTGCTCAAAAAATAGAAAGAATGAGTAAAAATATGTGGCAACCCTAAAATAATGACACAAAGAACCCTAAAATATGTACAAATCATTCTGTAATTAGAAACATAAATATAATGTAATAGCCCCAGCATTTACTGCCAAACAGGTAGGGCTCTTCCTCACCTTCTTAAAAAAAATGTTGGAGAAATGTGCAGGATCTGTAAATATTGCTACTTGCTTTGGAGTTATTTTGGGTAAAGAAGTTAGATTTTGAGGCAAAATTAATTTGTATGTTTGACAACTGATAGAATTGAGTGGATCTTAAGAATGCAGAAGTTTGCCATCACCCCTGTTTCGCTAAAGAACAGCTTTTAAATATGGGTATAATTATATTTAGAGTTAGGTGTTGGACCAAACCATTACAGCAATTTGCTTTACGTGGATCTTCCCTTGAAGACTAAGTAGAAAATTCATTGCATGCCAATCTTGATACTGAAATGTCATACCACTGCTGCAGGAATTGCATTGGTCACTATCAAGTCTGTCAAGTGCAATTCAGGATGCTAGTCACTACTTCTAAAGCCTATAAAATTTAAGCTGGGTATCTAAGAGATCACCTTTCTCACATAAATTTTGCAGAGCTATTGATGGTAGAATTATCTTTGTTATAGTACATCTTATATATGTACTAAATTTTTCTTATAGAAATAATACAACATAATACAGGTATTTAAATTACAATAGTTTGCTTAGCAATGGTTCAAAGTTACAACATCATCCCCCAAAAGTACTTACAACACAGTCCTGAAATTTCACATGTTGTAGCACCATGGGAATCGTTCACCTTACAGCTAAGTGCAGAGACACTGCAACATTCCCACTGCCTATTCCCACTGCTCACAGGGACCCCAACACCCACCATATCAGGAACTGGCCTGCTGTATTAGCCCACGGACACCTTCCTATCCCATTATCGATCGCTCATTTATCATTTGAAGATCCAGAGTTCCAGAATAGGTTTGCCGCTCCTTTTCTCTCCTCAAGTGAGCTGTCTCCTCTCCAGCCTCTCTGCCTTGGGGTTTGCATGGCAGTGCAGTTTCTTAGCCTGCTCCCAGTGCTCCAAAAGCAGAGCAGTGAGTGCACCCTGTTCAGTTTGGTTGATTCACTGAGACTGCCTGCACCTGATCTGCTTTTGTAGCACTGGGCAGCCTCAGTGAGTCTGAAGGAATGCAAGATTGTGGCCCAAAGATTTCTGTTCTCCATGCCAAAAGCTTGGATGGAAGAAGATTTCTGGGAAGTGATCTTGTGCTGTTCCAGCCTCTGTCCCTTTGCAAAAGCTTTTGTTGTGGACAACAAAATGAAGGAGTGTGAAACCGCATCCCCAAAGGCTTCTCCACAGCAAAAGCTTTTGCAAAGGGATGGAAGGCTTTGGGGAGTGATCTCATGCTGCTTGAAGCCTTCTGTCCATTTGCAAAAGCTTTTGGCATGGAGAACAGAAGTCTGAAGGAATGAGACCACGCTCCCAAATGCTTCTCTTCTCCGCACCCAAAGCTTTTGCAAAGGGTTGGCAGTTTTCGAGGGAGCAACCTTGCGCTACTTGAAGTCTTCTGTCCCTTTGCAAAAGCTTTTGGCATGGAGAACAGAAGCCTTCAGGGGACATGGTTTTACACTCCTTTAGACTCACCAAGGCTGCAGACACTCCAAAAGTAGATTGGGTGTGCTGGTGGTGAATCAACCAAGCTGTGCAGGCATGCTCATCCCGCTCTGCCTCTGCTCTCACCGCTCTGCTTTTGGAGCACTAGGCCCCCATGGTCCTTTGCACCCTGAGATACTTCATGTGTACTTAACGGCCTGCACATTTGATTAGCGAATGCATTGGGTAAAGCAGGAGGGATCACATTTATTTAATGTGATCCAATTAAGGAATCCTTAGGTTACGAACCAAAGGGCAGGAGCAAGAATTTGAGACGTGAAGGCACGGCAATAACTCAACATGGTTGGGAAGACGCTAGGAACATAGATAACCAAAGTCAACACAAAATAAACTCACGTTTGCTCCCAGCAGCTCCCACACTCAGCATGCATTTCTTTTAAACTCTCTTTCCAGCTGTGGCTAATGAAGGGAATCAGGGCCCTTTCCTCCCCCGTAAGCCACACAACCTACGTTGCTCTCTTCTCCGTTCATCCCTGCGTGCCTAGGATGAAGGGGGGGCTGGGTCTTCCTCTGAACTCCCTCTCCCTTGTTCTACCTCTTCCCTGCTCTGCCCAGCCGGACTTTGCCCTTCCCCAGTTTCCTCCACAGCCAACAGAGCCACACTCCCACTCCCTGTCATCTGTTCATCTTCCTCCTCGGAGTCAGACTCCAACAGGGACATGACAGCTCTATTATTACATTTGTAACTTGAGGCTTGCCTGTACTGTTACAGTAGTTTTCTGTTACTAAGGTTATATTTTATAATATATAGTCTTCAAAGTCCCATGGGATTGAGACTGGTATATTAGTTCTATAAAGAATGTAAGCAAGATGTCTTTGACTTGGATTCAATTCTGAAAAACGAAATAACTTAAAGGAAATAGTTCTAAGGAGATATTTGTACTATACATTTATTAACTTCAGTATTTTTGTACTTTATTAGCCAGGAAATGTGTGGTTCAATCTGTATATTTGATAGAGCTCTCCCCAACCCTCATATTTTTTTCTTTTGAGATTTAAGTTATCATATATTATTGAAGTGTTATAAAAATAATTCAATAAAAGAGAAACACAGACAATCCACAAGCAATAAATCTTACTTTGAGGTCAGAGGTTTATTTCATGAGCAATTTGGAACATGAAAAGCCATCATAACATAACAACATTTCAGTAAGATAGTACTTACTAATGACCCATTGCAATGAGGTCCAGAGATAGTAGCTAACTCCAGAAAGGATAGCTACTGTCAGTGATCATGATTTGAGATTTACCCCTTTCTTTTATACCCTTCTTCTTCTGAAGCCCACCCAGTAGTATGTAATCTTACTGGATGTACTTCCCTATTCCCTCATGCTGTCCATCAATTAATACCCACTTGTAGGTATATGCCAACTTGCTTACCATCTGCTATTTTCAGTTCCCCCTTTTTCTCAATGTTCCAGACATTCGTGATCCAAAATAGCTCTATTTTTGATTGTCCAGCAAATATATGCTTTTTGCAGAAGTAGCAGATAGCAAACATATTGCTGTGCCTGCAAAATCAGTTCAGCAGATTGCAAATATTTCGCCATGCTTGCAAAATCAGTTCAGCTGGCATTATTATATATACTTAATTTAAGGCCCTCAATTAAGCAGAGGCCTATGCTAACTTTAAAGCCTAGTTGCCTTTTTCTCACAGTCTGCACACAGAGACCCTGGGAAAATCCCAAAAAAATCTGCAGGAAAATCCCCTACTCCATTTTCCTACCAATCACAGAATACCCTCCCTCCCTCTCTCCTCTCTCCCTCTCTCTCTGTCTCTCTCCCTCCCTCCCTCCCTCCCTCTCTCTCTCCCCCCCTGAGAACTAGTGGTCTGCAGGATTTAAAATTATGAGTTTGGTCCCTGAGGCCCAAAAGGTTGGCGACCCCTGCTATAGGTTGTAATGCTCCATAAAATATAAAGAGCTACTAAACAAAAGCAACACAACTATTGTCCATACTGCGGGCATCAGGCCTTTTCTTATGCAGTTGGTTGCTTGCAAATGGCATTGTGCTGCCATAGCTCAGGTGCAGATTATTTGGTAATGGTGGGTAGAGATGACGTATGGCAATCGGGGGCAGAGGTTACTAGCACTTGCCTCCCTGTTGGACAAAGCTTCAATCTTTGCCTTGCTGTGGCTTCCTGAGGTTGGTTGAGCTTCCTCGTCTGGGGCAGGTACCTTCTTACAGTGTGATGCGTGCACCCAGGAAGGCAGGTCTTGACACTTTACAACCATGTTGGTAGTCAATAGAATCTGGAATGGGCCCATCCAACGAGGAGTCAAACAGTGTTTCCTTTGAAATACCTTGACCAGTATCCAGTCACCAAGCACTAATGAATGACAAGGATGGAGAGTCTCTTTGGAAATTGCAGCCACAACCTGTGAATGACAGGACTTAAGAGTGACAATGAGAGCACAACAATAGTCTAGTATGATACTGTCCAAAGCATGGATATTAGCCAACTGACCCATAGATTTAGGATTTTAGCCAACTGGCAGGCATCCGCATAGGGCGTCCCATTATTATTTCATGAGGGGAGAGGCCTGTAGTTTTTTTGAGGGGGTCATTCTCGTAGACATCAAGGCTAGTGGAAGACAATCTGGCCATTTCAGGTTAATTTCCTCGCATATTTCTTTAATTATCTGGTTTGCAAACTTCCTAAATAGATAGGGATACCAAATTGGGGCAAAAATGTCCTTAAGAAGGCCAATATTATGTAGCTGGCAAACAATACAGGTAGAGGAAAAATGTTTAGCTGGAACATGAACTCCAGGAGCAAACCATTTTTGTTGTTGTTGTTGTTGCTGTTGTTGATAGCAGAAGACACTCCCTCCTGGCCAACAAGGGCAGGCCCATGTTGGAGATGAACAAGATAGGGCAAAAGAGAGCATGGGCAAACGTGGCAGCCATCCAGGTGATGTCACACCCCTGTGGAATCAATAGTACTGTACAATCAGAGTTGCACCATACACGGTGTTCAGAGGTAGGAGTAGAGGCACTTAATGACAGCAACTTGGGAGGGCAGCTGCAGTGCATCCAATAGGTCTCTGACACATTCAGCATTCATGATAGGAGATCCTTGATTTAATTTTAAACACATGCCCTCCGTTTTCCTTATCAACTGCATCATATGTATACCACATGCCATTATCCTCTGATTAAAATGTACAACTTTCTCATGTAACAGAAGCATAATAGTATCTGCAACACAGGACACTGATATTATTTGAGTTGGGTACTCCTTAACATTACTTATAATGGTGCTAATCATTTCTGCCCAAATCCCCAAACAAGATGTAATATGTTTAATGCACTTAGAGGAAAGGCAATTGCAAGATTTTTGCAAGGAAAAGAAATGAGAAGGTTCTATGGAAGATGTGATAAAAATCAACCATTCAGGCATTCAGACAACTGGAGATTCATGAACAATAAATAGGAGCTTTATTATGGAGCTTTTGCAAAAGGAAATTCTGCTGATGGGCAGAAGACATGTTTCCTGGGAAGGCTGGGGTTTATATGCAGTTACAAATATACAGTCTTTGCCCCTTTCCGGGTTCCCAGTCTATCCAGCTACATATCTCCCTAAGCAACACCCTATTATTATTGTAACATAACATCTCTTTCCTTAACTTGTTTACCCGTTTCCATTTCCAGTAATCTCCATCATTAAAATGAGACTGGACAGCATGACCTGCCAAATATATAACCTTTATTCAAAACAATAGAGAATTCTCACATAATATTCCAGTAAATTATCTCAGGTTAACACAGAGGTTAAAAATGGTGTTACCATTGCTTTATATTTTCACAGGTATAATTTTACATATCACAGAAGATGTGTATTTTGGGACAGGTCCCACCCTCTCTATCTAAGAAAGCACACATTATCTAACTAACTTTGGTCCCTAAAGGACCAAATGGCTTACCTCTGATCCAAAGCAGACCGCTGGCATCTGAAATAAGAGCAGGCTGGAGACCCGAGGGTCCAAACCAAGAGTGGTCAGGGGTCCTGGCCGGACATCAGGTCTCTTCCAGCAGTTGTTTTATTCCCGGCCGACACATCATCTGTTATAAAAATAATTCAGTAAAAGAAATACACAGACAAACCACAAGCAATAAATCTTACTTTGAGACCAGAGGTTTATTTCATAAGCAATGGAACATGAAAAGCCATCATAACATAACAACATTTCAGTAAGATAGTACTTACTAATGACCCATTGCAATGAGGTCCAGAGATAGTAGCTAACTCCAGAAAGGATAGCTACTGTCAGTGATCATGATTTGAGATTTACCCCTTTCTTTTATACCCTTCTTCTTCTGAAGCCTACCCAGTGGTATGTAATCTTACTGGATGTACTTCCCTATTCCCTCATGCTGTCCATCAATTAATACCCACTTGTAGGTATATGCCAACTTGCTTACCATCTGCTACCCTTAGTTCCCCTTTTTTCTCAATGTCCCAGACATTCGTGATCCAAAATAGCTCTATTTTTGATTGTCCAGCAAATATATGCTTTTTGCAGAAGTAGCAGATATTTGCTGTGCCTGCAAAATCAGTTCAGCAGATTGCAAATATTTCACCAAGCTTGCAAAATCAGCTCAGCTGGCATTATTATATAAACTTAAGGCCTTCAGTTAAGCAGAGGCCTATACTAACTTTAAAGCCTAGTTGCCCTTCTCTCACAGTAGTTATCAGTGTGTACAGATGTTTAGTTTGTATCACTGTACTGGGTAGCATATAAATAAATGGATACTTATTTTTATATTCGATCAGAACATATCATTTTTCCTCCTGGTTTTGTCTTGTAGAACACATGTTATTGGCCCTTTATTTATTGTACAGCATGTTCACTTATTAAAGTACATAAATCTTGAAATTTAGGTATATTATTCATGTACTATTTACAGTATCATTTTGGGTGCACTTATGAAACAGTTTATAGCTACATGGATCCTTATCATATATTTAATAAAATTTTATTTAAGGTTTTTCAACAGTGCCAATGTTGCTGGTTCTTGTTGAATAATGTCCGTTTCCCATAAATAATATTTTTATGCAGACATATAGGAAATGCTTAATATCTGTAATATCTCCCTTTCCTCTTTTCCCTTTGAAGTAAATAATTTTAGATAGCTTTTAAATTTAAATTCTGTGCAGTTTTCTGAGGAAAGAAAACTGACATCTGTCTAGCAGTGTTGAGCATTTTGTGGAACATTTTACACATTGCTCTGCCTACATATTTATCCTTTCATATTCATTGTAGTTGCCAGCTGACGGGAGATTTAGGGTGTGAAGCTCTAGCTGTTGGTAGATGATAATCGTTAATGCTAATATTTCCTTGGCATTATTCTTTGTCCTGCTCTCATAATGCTCCTATTAAAAGCAGAGGCTCAGAGAATTTTTGAAAAGCAACCCCAATATATTTAGGCAGATTTCAATATCCTGAAGGAAAAAAACTAAACTCGTGACATATTCACAGTCATGTGTTCAAATTTTATACAATGTTAAGATTTTAATCTTTTGAGACTAATAATAAATTCATATACTGTATATAAACTCAATTTTGTCACATCTTTTTTGCTTTAAACAGAAGTGTTATTTTATCTGGATGGATAATACTCCAATAATTGAGAAACAAATTAGCACATTACTACAACAAAGGTTTCCAAATCGATTAGTTTGGGGAGGGGGGGTTTCAATTGAAACCTGATTATGTCCCAGAAGAAATCTTGTTATGTTGGCTCTCATCATCACATATTCCATAAAATGGCTGCTGCTGCTAATTGGCATTCAAGAAGGGATGTCTGGATAACAATGCAACCTTATTTAAAAATTAGTCTTCTCATAGAAAGGTGCAGGAAAAAATAGAGTGTATAAGCAACCCTGCTTATATCTATATCCTATTATTATATTGTCCTGAATATTTTCACTTTTAAGTTACATAGGCATACTTGTGAATATATGCATATATCTTCCACATGCCTACATTTAATATGAGCGTGTCAGTATAACAATAGCACTTAGACTTACATACCACTTTACAGTGCTTTCCAGCTCTCTCTGCATGGTTTACAGAGTCAGCATATTGCCCTCAATAATCTGGGTCCTCATTTTACCAATCTCGGAAGGATGGATGGCTGATTCAATCTTGAGCCAGTAAGAATCGAACTTCCAAACTGCTGGCAGCCAGCAGTTAGCAGAAATAGCCTGCAGTATTGCATTCTAACCACTGCACCACCATGGCTCTTATGTATGATTTATGAGTAGGATCATTTTGCCTTGATGTATAGAACTTTTACAGATTCTGAGAAATGCCTAGAATATTGACTTTTTATAAAAGCAAAGTTTTTAGATGTGCATCTGTGTTTTTACTATTCATATCTATACAATCAATATAGACTAACAGGGATTTACAAAGTAATCAACACAAGTAGATTTAAAATAGCTAAAATGTAGTATGATAAATAAAGTATCTAATCAAAGTTACAACAGCACAACATAAATGCAAGGAATAAACTAATTACAAAAACAAATAATTGTAGTTGATTGATTGATTGATTACATGCCATCAAGTCATTGTTAGCTCTTAGTGACCTCATGGATATATATTTTCTCCATGAGAGTAAATGCATAGTAAAATAAAGATAGTAATAATAACATATTCAACTAGAAAATGTCCATCTTCAATAACCTATGTAAGGTTGAAAGGAATAAAGCAAGCCATTGTTCTAAAGGGGAGAGTATTCCATAAAGAGCCATCATCTGAAAAATGACACTTCCTGGTTTCTGTTCTTTTTTACATCACAAAAGGAAAGTATTAACAATAGCTTCTGCTGAGAAGTATACCTTGGGCAAGTGAGAGAACAGTGGGAGGATGCATCTTTCCCCTGCAGTGGGAGGGCAGGGGATTGTTCAGGACTGGTCAGGACTCTCTGCATAAGCCACTATGGTGGCAGCATAGTGACTTGTTTATTGGACTCTAACTGGCGGCAGCTGTGAGAGAGCTGCCGACTGCGGCTTGTTCCTGTTCCTGTTCCTGTTTATTGCCACAGTCTGTCTCCTTCATTGTATTCCATTCTTACAATGTGTTCCATCGTACCAACTACCTCCATTACTATCTGAGATGTATAAGTTATGCTTGTCTACTCTCTATTAGATTTACGGGCCCTCCAGACGGTTCCCCAGTCTGTGGAATGGCCCTGTACGCTATCAAAAGCTTACCTTAATGACGGATCTTGGGATCCCGAGAGGTGGCATGTTGCGACTAATGGGTCAAATTCCAAATTTAGAAGGAAGGGAAACTTCTTAAATTTTTAATCTGTTGTCTTAAGGGGTTAGGGAGTGGGGGTAATGGGTCTGTTTGCAGCCCGGTTCGTGGCGGGGAGGGGGGTTGGGGGCCGGCAGGGCCCCGGGGACTCAGGTGGGGGCCGCGATTCCCAGGGTGGTTGGAGTCGGTGGCAGACGTCGAGGCATAGGGCCGTATCATATGCTGGGAGTGCGCACCGCCAGCTTTGCGTTGCTCGCTCCGACCCTATGGCCTCCTCCCTGGGGAGTTCGGGAACAGGGACCCCTGGGCTTAGGCTGGTGTACTTTAATGCCAGGTCCGTGGCTAATAAGCCACCCTCCTCCGTGAGATTATTGAGGAGGAGGCTGGACCTGGCTTGTATCACGAGACCTGGTTGGGCCGGAGGGTGTGTCCCTCTGGTTGAATTATGCCCTCCAGGTTTTCGGGTTGTGCACCCGGGCCCAGGGAAGGGGTGGTGGGTGGCTGTGTTATTAGGGAGACCTTGCTTCCAAGGGAGGTCACTATCCCAGAGATAGGCGGAAGTGAGACCCTTCTCCTGAAGTGGGGGCCTAGGTCAGGTGGGCTTGCTGCTCACATACCTTTCTCCCAGCTGTGTGACAGCGGCCCTGCCGGGACTTCTTGACGTCCTCTCGGGGTGGCGGTGGAGCTCCCAGGCCTTATAGTCCTGGGGACTTTAACCTGCCTTCCCTGGGGATGCTGGGATTGGCCGGGAATTCATGACTTCTATGGAAGCCATGGGCCTGACCCACTAATTCATGGCCCCACACTCGAGGGGGAACACTCTAGACCTAGTTTTGTCTCTGAGTGGTGGCGTAGTGACAGAGGGCAACCTGTTCATACGGCTCTGCCCGTTCCATGGTCTGATCACTATCTCCTGCAGCTGGTTTTCCAAAAGGCCACCCCCACTGCTGGGACAGGAGCCTCTTAGATGGTTCCGCCCCAGGCCTTATGGACCCTGAGCGGTTCCAGGCGGAACTGGGGCCTTTCCCTCTTCCCTTACTCACAGCTCTGTTGAGGATCTGGCGGCCGGCAGCAGGGCAGCCTCGGAGCCTTGACAGGGTTGTCCCATCGTCCCCTCTCGCCCGCGGATCTCGGATGGCTCCCTGGTATACAGAGGAGCTCGGGAGATGAAGCGCCGTCGGAGGGGCTTAGAGAGCAGGTGGAGGCCACCCGCTCTCAGTTGACCGAACCCAGTTAAGAGCCCATATTAGGACTTACCTGGGAGCTATGAGGATGGCGAAGGTCTTATCTCTCCGCCCTCATAGCGTCTGCGAGATAACTGCCCAGCCGCCCTGTTCGGGTTACGCTCTCCTTTGTTCTGGGGAGGGATCCGATTCGAGGAAGGGCTGAGGAATTTGGTCAATATCTGTCGGATAAGATCACTCGAATTGAGGCGGGTTGTCCACTGATTTGCAGTGGTCTGAGGAGCGGGATACAGGTAGTCTGGCAAGTATGTTCTGGGATGAGTTCGATCCTGTTTCCGAGGATGAAGTGGGCGGGATTATCGCGGCTGAGTTCCACCACATGTTTGTTGGACCCGTGCCCTTCCTGGCTGTCTTATGCCGCCAGGAGGTCACCTGCGCTGGATCGGGCAGTGGTCAATGCTTAGCTAAGGGAGGTGTTTTCCCTCCGCCCTGAAAAGCGGTGGTGAGACCCCTCCTGAAGAAGCCTGCCCTGGACCCGACTGTGTTAGATAACTTTCGTCCAGTCTCCAACCTTTTTGAAGGTTGTTGAGATGTGGTGGCCAGACAATTTCCGCTTTTCCTGGATGAAACGGACTACCTAGATCCGTGCCAATCGGGCTTCGGCCTGGTTTCAGCACGGAGACGGCATTGGTCTGCATGGATGATGATCTCTGGAGGGCGGGACAGGGGTTTTCCTCTGTCCTGGTCCTGTTAGACCTCTCAGGCTTTCGATACCATCGACCATGGTATCCTTTGGCGCCTCTGGGTTGGGGGTGGGGGCACTGTTTTGGTGGCTCTCCTCCTACCTCATGAGGCGTCCAATCGGTGTTAGCAGGGGGGGAGATCGGCCCCAGGGCACTCACTTGTGGGGTCCCTCAGGGGTGGTTCTCCCCTTTTATTTAATATCTACATGAAACCGCTGGGTGAGATCATTCGTGGTTTTGGGGTGAGGTATCATCAATATGCTGATGATACACAGTTATATATCTCCACCCCAGGCCAGATCAGTGATGCCCTCTCCGTGATGACTCGCTGTCTGGATGCGTCGGATCTGGATGGACGGAAATATGCCGACTCAACCCGCCAAGACTGAGTGGCTGTACATACGGCATCGCGGTCCAGTTTGGAATGTCCATCGTTGACCATAGAGTGGTGCCCCTGTGGATAGGGCTAGGAATCTGGGGGTCCTCCTGGATGCACGGCTCCGGTTGGAGGAGCAGGTGGGAGCCGTCACCAGGGGGCTTTGCCCAGATCCGGCTGGTTCGCCAGCTAGCCCGTTTCTGGACGCGATGCCCTGCCGTGCGGTCACTCATGCCCTTGTTACCAGCGACTGACTACTGCAGCGCTCTCTATCTAGGACTGCCCTTGCACACCATCCGAGATTGCAGCTGGTGCAAAATGCGGCTGGTGGTGATGGGTTCCCGGTTCTCCCATGTTGCCCCCTCCTTGGCCTGCATTGGTTGCGGTTGCTCAGTGAGGTTCAAGGTTCTAACTTTAACATACAAAGTCCTTCACGACATGGGTCCCTATTATTTAAGGGGCGACTGCTGCCGACATCGAACACTAACCCTCTGTGCGATCTCACAGACAGGGCTCCTTGGGGTCCCGTCAGCCGGACAGTGCCGGCTGGCGGTCCCCGGCAGGGCCTACTCTGTTGGCCCCGGACCTCTGGAATCAACTTCCCTGGAGCCAGCCTGGCCCTGACCTCCGCACTTTCGTGCAACCTGAAGACCTGGTTGTTTAATCAATCGGGCTGTGACCCTGGGGTGGGGTGGTTTTAGAGTTTTAATGCTGTGATTTTAGTGTTAATTCGCTTGATTGTTTAATTTGGTTTTATCTAACTTGTTGAT
>CM019155.1:80350968-80582602 GCA_009733165.1 Naja naja | reverse complement strand
GTTGTTTAATCAATCCGGGCTGTGACCCTGGGGTGGGTGGTTTTTAGAGTTTTAATGCTGTGATTTTAGTGTTAATTCGGCTTGATTGTTTAATTTGGTTTTATCTAACTTATTGTTGTGTGATTTTATTTTGTAAGTCGCCCCGAGTCCTTTTGGAGAGGGGGCGGCATATAAGTCGAATTAATAAATAAATAAATAAATAAGTCAATTCAGGTAAGAAAATATGGCTTTAATGTATATTAGCACCAAAATAGAGATTTATAAACCAAGCTCCTTACCTTATGTCTAAGAAACAACACTTTTAATTGATAAAGAGCCAAAAATATTCTCCTAACAAATAACAGACACCAATAATCAAACTGCACCAATTTAATTTCTTGACGTAATGAAAGGTAACCCATGTAGAGAATATCGTGGTAGTCTAGTCAGGAGGTGATAAAAGCATGAGTTTATATTAGGATCTATTAATTATTTGCTTATGTTTCCTCTGGCTCTTTTTTCTGTGTTCTGTGAATATTGAAGCAAAACTTTTATCACACTTTCTAATCAGGGTTAGTATCTGAATGTGGGAAGGAGGTGAAGAATTGTCCTTTGAGTCCTGGGTATTATACAGTAATGGTGAAATGAAGCTAGTAATAAAGTCTCTGTAATGCAGGCAGTGAAGAAGCACAAGCTGTGCTTCTGTATGTCCAGAGTCACAGGGGTATTGTCTGAGTAAGAAATGTCCCTATATCATCCTTCAAGAACATCTGAGAGAAGACATGATATTTTGCCAGGGGTTTACACTGGATAGAGTGTTTATTATTATTATGTAAGATTTGTCTTACAACTGTTTCATTAAAACATGGAATGTAATTAAGAAGTTATGTCCTGATTTGAATTCAGTCATTGAAGTATTCCTGTTTTGCTTCACAATTCCTGATAGATTCCAGCACTGTATTCTAAAATATTTCACTTAGATGGAGAGATCATTGTGTGGCTTTCTATAAAAACAAGGAAAGCAAATCAGACTCTGGAAACCTCAGAGGTGTTCTGCTGCTGTTCCTCATAAGCAAGATCTTTGCCTGTATTCCAGTGGTGGGATTCTATTTTTTTTTACTACCGGTTCTGTGGGTGTGGCCAGGTGGTCATGTGATTGGGTGGGTCTTTCGCAGCACCCCCTAGTGGGCCTCAGGGAAGCCTCCAGGGAGCAAAAACAGGGCATGGGGGGATGCAGTATCCCCGCGCCCCATTTTTGGCCTACTGGGCTTCAGGGAAGCCTCCTGGGCACTGAAAAAAGAAGCATTTTGAAGCCTTCCAAGGTAAGTACAACATCAAGGGGCCAGAATCAGCTGTGCCGCGCAATTTAGATTAGCTAGAAAGCAAGAAATCTGATGATTTCCTGCTTTCTAGCTAATCAAATTGCATGGCTAGCTGATGGTGAGAAATACCAGTTCAGCCAATCTGGTAGCATTTTTTACTGCTGGTTTGGGTGAACTGGCAGCATTTCACCTCTGCTGTATTCTCCTGAACAGGCTTATCACTGTCTCGGAAAGGTCCACCACTTCCCAGAGGTGCAGTGTGGTTTTCAGCCAGAAATGAGTGTTGTTGTTAGTTGCAAAGTCATATCTGACCCATCACGACCCTATGGATAACATTCCTCCAGGCCTTTCTATACTCTACCATTCTCTGGAGTCCATTTAAGCTCATGCCTACTGCTTCAGTGACTCCATCCAGCCACCTCATTCTCTGTTGTCCCCTTTTTCTTTTGCCCTCAATCTTTCCCAGCATTGGGCTCTTCTCCAGTGAGTCCTTCTTTCTCATTAAGTGGCCAAAGTATTTGAGTTTCATCTTCAGCAACTGGCCTTCCAAAGAGTAGTCAGGATTGATCTCCTCTAGAACTGACTGGTTTGATCGCCTTGCAGTACAAGGGACTCGCAGGAGTCTTCTCCAGCACCATAGTTCAAAGGCCACAATTCTTTGGCTCTCAATCTTCCTTATAGTCCAGTTTTCATAGCGATACATTGCAACTGGGAAAACCATAGCCTTGACTATACACACTTTTGTTGGCAGAGTGATGTCTTTGCTTTTTAGTATGCTGTCTAGATTTGCCACAGCTTTCCTCCCCAGGAGCAAACGTCTTTTAATTTCTTGGCTGTGGTCCCCATCTGCAGTGAGTACCACAGATATAATATTTGCCATAAGATTGAGCACTTCTTATTCTGTCTTCATTAACCTGACAAAGGCATTTGGTACTTTAAACAGGGAGGCTCTAGGGATAATCCTGAAATGTCATGGATGACCAAGGAAATTAATGAAGTTGATTCAGCTACTCCACGATGGAATGATAGAATAGGTCCTTTACAACAGTGATATATCAGCTGAACTTGCCATTTCCAGTGGGGTTAAAAAGGGTTGAATGCTAGCCCCAGTCCTATTTGATCTGTTCTTTACTTGCAATTGCACTGTTCTCTTTTTTTACTTCCATACAGTCATTCAATAAATATTCTTTGCCTATGACTGTGTGCTTCTACTGCACAATGACTGGACTAAGCAAAATTTTAGATGTCTCTATGCTTTACAGCCTGAATAAGATTGGAATACTGTATCAACCTAAGCCAAATATCAAGCCTGTAGTATCAAATATAACTGTTGATACCTACAAAGAGTTTGTGAAGAATCATCTTAAGCGATGACAACATGGACAAGAAATTGGATGAAGAAATGGACTCAGATCAGCAAATCAAGCCATGTACTGGAGCAGCTGCATACTAAAGTGCTCAATTAACACAATATCTGTATCTCCATAAATCTGAAAATTTACTGAACTGAGGCTATCCCTTTTATATGTATATGAATCATGGAACAGGCACATCAAACAACTGGAGAAATTTCCCATGTGTGCTCTCCATCCTTGGCATTTATTGGCAAGACTATGTGTCTAATCTGAAGGTCTTGGATAAGGGCTACTCTAATGTTTAGATGAAATGAAAAGGAATGGGCTCTTCTTATATTTTGCCAAAACTTTTCAGAATGGAGCCTTCTTGCATGAATAAATTGCTGAATCTATTAATAAAGAGAATGCAAGTCATGTTATAACAAAAATTCCCTTGGCTTCATTTACCAAAATGCTTCGATTAGCTTTTATGTTGTAAATGTATTTTCTATCCTTGAAAAAGATAACCTATTTTAGGAATAGAAAAAATAATTCTGTTTATTATCCAGGATGGAAAATAATCCCAGTGGAAATTCATATACAGGTAGTCCCCAACTTACAACATTAATGGAACTGCCAATTTATATTGGAAGTGGGGGACTAGGTTAAATGAAGTGCCTAACTAATGATCTCCCTGTTCCTGCTTTTCCAACACATTTGCTAAACGAATTCATGGGTTGTTAGGTAGAGCAAGGGGTGACTCAGGGATGGGAGAAATCAAGGGAGGCCTAGTGCAGATACAGGCACTCCCAGGAGGCTTCCCCACTGTAAGATATCCCAAACACTGCCTCCTGCCCTTTGATTTCCACATAGTCCTATGGGCCTATTCCATTTCCCACCCCATACCATTCACTTACTTACTTTTTGATAAGTTCAGGAAACTTTCTGCAAAGACTTTGAGTCAGTGGTACATGACAAACTACTATTAAAATTAAACTTACGGCATTTCTGGATCCCTTCATAAGTGGAATACTGCCTTTCTGTCAAACAAGCAACAAATAGTTAAAATAGGAAATGCCCTATCAAACCCTGCACCAGTTAACCGTGTCCCCCAAAAGAATGTTCTAGGATCCACATTCTTTACACTCTATATAAATGACCTTTGTGATCACCTTATAAGCAACTGCGCTCCTCTTCGCTGATGACATAAAACTATTCAACACCACTGACAATGCTACAAAGTGACCTTGATTATGTGTCTGAATGGTCAAACAGTTGGCAACCCAAATCTTGACTAGCAAATGCTCTGTCCTACACATTGGTAAAAAAAACCCAAATACAACCTAGGCAGATATGAGCTCGTTGTCGACCCTCACTCTGGAAAGGACCTTGGAGTACTCATATCGAATGACCTAAGTGCCAGGACTCACTGCAATAGCATTGCCAGAAAGTTGTAAATCTAATCTTACGAAGGTTCTCCTCTGGTAATATTGATTTGCAAACTAGGGCATACAAAACCATTGCTAAACCAATACTTGAATAGAGCTCCGCTGTCTGGAATCGGCACTGTATATCAGACATTAATACAATTGAGCAAATCCAGAAGTATTTTACCAGAAGAGTACTACACTCCTCTGTTCGCAACAGAATACCCTACACCACCAGACTTGAGATTTTAGGCTTAGACAACCTTAAACTACCCCGGCTAAGATTGGACTTAAGCATACTACATAAAATCATATGTTACAGAGTTTTACCAGTTAATTAATATTTCAGCTTTAACCACAACAACATGAGAACACACAACAGATATAAACTTAATGTAAACCAATCCAAACTTGATTTCAGAAAGTACGATTTCAGCAACAGAGTGGTCAATGTCTGGAACTCACTACCTGATTCTGTTGTCACGTGCTCAAACCCCACTCCTTTACTCTCAAACTAACCTCTATTGACCTCACCCCATTCATAAGAGGTCTGTAAGGGGCATGCATAAGTGCACAATCGTCCCTGTCCTATTGTCCCCAATTATTAATACCTATTTCATTTATTTATACTTAGGTTTATTCTTATTTCTATTACATTGTAAGCATTTGACAAAATAAAAAAAATAAAATAAAATAATAAAGTCAGCGTAGAGAAGCCCCTTTGCTGGGCTGTGTGGCATAATCAAAAAGAAGAAATCCAATCTCTTTTGTTTCCAAGGTAATCCTTTTCCCCCAGCCAGCATAAACTGCCTTGATGTCTTCTTAGTTCCGCCAGTGCTAGTTTTACACCAATCTTGCGCTGTTAGAGCAAAGAAGAAATCCAATCTCTTTTGTTTCTATGGGAATCTTCTCCCCCAGCCAGATAAACCATTATGATGTCTTCTTAGCGCCACACTAGGTGGAGCTGCTTCTTTGCTCTACTAGTGGAAGACTAGCATAAAACTAACGCTGATGGAGCTAAGAAACATCATAGTGGTTTATGCTGGCTGGGGGTAAGAATTATTATTTAAAAAAAGAGATTGGATTTCTTCTTGGTTATGTTACATAGCCAGTGAGGGAGCAGCTTTCTTTATGTTGACTTCCTGACCCCATCAAAAAATAAGTAAGCGAATGGTGATGGGGGAATGGGGGCAGGGAGGAATGCATAGAACCCAGTAAATTGGCAAAGCAGGCCAACATACTGGGGTCTGAGGACCTCTGAGGACCTGGCTGGGCAAGATGGGAGGGAAATAGGTAGGTAGGTGTGCTGCACCATCTCTGCAGTCGGTCATAAGGGTGAATGACTATGGGGAAGCTGCAAAATTTATATCTTTGAAATGGATTGGGTCATGCATTGGGTCATGCATTGTAAATTCGAACATTTGTTGAATGGATTGTCATACCTAAAGGATTATCTGTGTTGTATCTTATAGTAATTGAATTCTACTTTTATGTGGAGTACAAGCTTCATACTGTTTCCCAGGTGTTACTGAATTATAAAGAAGAAAATTCAGATTGAACAATGGTAGATGAATTATAAGCTATTTAATTGAATACAAATAAAATTTTAAAAAATCATTTTTTTATAATCAGTCAGTCCTTTTTAATGGGTTATTTTCAAAATATTTTAATATTATTTCTTAGTGTGTATTTGGCATCATTAATGTATTTTTTCCCAAAAGTAGGCAAACCTCCCCCCCCCATTATCATGCCATGGTAATTTTGTTAACTCTTATAATATTAGCAAATTGTAATGACTGTTGCTTTGTTCCTATATTCCTATAACTGAATTATTAATAGAATATTTTGATAGATGTTGAAATTTTTCTTTTTTTAATTCATAAGATCTTATCATTTTTTAGACTCTGTTCCGTACTAGAACAATAGAAATAGAGTTGCATTGTCAACTGATCATTGTTTTTGTAATCTGCCTTTTAATAAGTACTAATAGTATCTAGTGACATCAAGGGAATAGCCCTTAATTAATAGATAGGTCAAAGCAGAGGTTTAAGATAATTTGTTGATGTCATGATGAAATGTATCATCCCTGAATGTTTACTAAAGAGGTAGTTTAGGAATTGAGAAAGCAGTGTTCTAAGTCAGTTATGAAGATGTGTGCCATGGCTGTGTTCCTGGTTATTGCCAAAGGCGAAGTAGTTATGGTTAAATATGAATTAAGACAATTCAGTGACAAGGCATGCACTGTTGATATCAGTGATGAAGTTCTTGATAACTTTAAGTCTCTACTTGTGGGGAATGTTGGCATATACCTCAGTATCCATGGTTGCTGAAATGGGATAATTTTGGAGACTCTAACAAATCTGTTTTTTCAGAAGTCTGTGGTGCCTCTTATGTGGCTGGAAGTGCTAATGGCATAGGTGCAAGAAGTCCATGGAATGTAATATTATAAATGTAATATGACCTATGGTAAATGCTATATTAGTTTAGCTGTTCCGTGCATCTGATGAAGTGACTTATGGCTCCCAAAAGCTTATGCCTTTTAATAACATTTGTTGATCTGAAATGTTATTATCAACCCATATTGTTGGGTGCAATAGGCTGACTCTGTAAACTGCTTAGAGAGGGTTATAAAGCACTGTGAAGCGGTATGTAAGTGCTATTGCTATCAGATTATTACTTATAATCTGATTTTAGGCTATATAAGCTGAAATCTATCAAAACAGCACTCCTCCTACAATTTGTGCCTATGTACCTATTACTGTGGGAAAGAAGGATGGAACC
Source organism: Naja naja (assembly GCA_009733165.1). Classification (NCBI taxonomy): domain Eukaryota; kingdom Metazoa; phylum Chordata; class Lepidosauria; order Squamata; family Elapidae; genus Naja; species Naja naja. Next base: position 80,575,759 of record CM019155.1, on the reverse strand, counting down.
AAGGTCATTGATAGAGATCTGAGACTAATTGCATGATGATGCATGAACAGTCATTCTCCATGGCCAAGTATTGTCAATGCTGTTCATCCGATGCTATGGAAGGTTACAAGACCACCAAATCTTCAGTGAATGGTTTATTCGTATTGCGCTCCAAATCGTGGGTAACAAACATCGAATGCAATTAAAGTCAGCTCTGGCTTGGTATGCAACCCAGGGCTGTATTTATACAGTTAATTCGTAATTAGTAAAGTTATTTAATTAGCGTTGTCTTCCGGACACTGCTACTGACCTACATCCAGGGTTATTATAGTCATTACCAAAATAAGAATCCCACTTCCCAGATATTTGCACCCATGCTTTCAGGTACACACTATGCACCCACTACGTGCCACCACCATGTGTTAATATTCTTGTGTATTCATGTGAGTAATTATTCGCATTTTTATATTCAGTTTTTCCAGTGTTTCCCCTCCCCATCTATAGTCTCATGATAATGCTGTCATCAAGAAGGGTTACATTTGGGAATGTCCATACTCGAATCAAGGGCTTCCTCTGTGATGAGAATTCATCTTTAGCATGGCTCTCAGGTGTCGCAGCTCCATGTTATGGATTTTGGAGTCGTGACAGGTGGCTGCTCCTACCAGGTTTCTGCCTGTGAAATAAACATAGGTTGATAACAGAGGATATTAATTGTACATAAAGGGGATTATAGTCTGAACCCTGGCTTATTGGGATACATTTTGTGGAATTGTTTTATCAATCTATTGGCACACATGTCTGACACATTAACCCAGGATGCCTCCACTTCAAGATACCCTTCCATCTCACTAGGTATTGAGTGGTCCATCTTCATATTCTGGAATCTAATATTTTATCTATTTCTATTTGGTCTGTTCTTGTTTGTAATGGTTCTATGTATGTGTCCTCATCTCTAATGTCAATTGGTTTTAGCAAACTAGCATGGAAAACGGGGTGAATACGTCCTAACCATGACGGCAACTTGAGTTTTACCATTACAGGATTGATTATTTTGATTATAGAAAAAGGTCCAAGATATTTAGGTCCTAGTTTACGGCTGTGTAACTTTAATTTAATGTATTTGGTTGATAGATACATCTTGTCTCCTACTGCAAAGGGTTTATGTTCCTGCCTTTTTTTATTTGCTTGGATTCCATGTACATTAGCCGTTTTTTTCAAAGTTTCCTCTACTTCACTCCAACATTCTTGTATTTTTTCTGACCAGCTCTTAACACTAATTGGGTCATCTTGTTTACATGCAAAGGGTGGAATTGGACCAAACTCAATACCATTCACTATATAGAATGGACTGTATCCTGTACTACTATGGGCTGCATTGTTGTAAGCAATTTCTGCGAATGGCAAGAAATTCACCCATTCTCGTTGTTTATAAGCAACATATGTTTGTAAATATCTTTCAACCATAGCATTTGCTCGTTCAGCTGCTCCATTGATACTTGGGTGATATGCTGACCTTAACCCCTGCGATGACCCCAATAACGTGGTGAAAGCCTTCCAAAACTGTGCTGTAAACTGGACTCCCCTATCAGATATTATCCTTCTAGGAGACCCATGTAATCAGTATACATGTTTGATAAACAGTTCTGCCAATTTTCCTGCTGATGGAAGGCCTCTACAGGGTACAAAGTGTGCCTGCTTTGAAAACAGATCGACCACAGTCCTTATGACATTATATCCCTTGCTATCTGGCAACGCGACAATAAAATCCATGGCAATGTCTTGCTGTAGTCTTGAAGGCTCTGACACTGTCTGTAGCAACCCCAATGGCTTACCCATTCGGAGTTTAGATATTGCACATACATGACATGTTTTGACATATCTTTCAACATCAGACCTCATTTTAGGCCACCAGAATTGTCTTTGTGCCAAATGTAAGGTTTTTAAAAATCAAAAATGTCCAGCTTGTTTCATATTGTGGCACCTGGTAAGTATTTGACGCCTACACGCATCAGGTTTTTACATTTTACCTCCCTTCCAAGCCACCCCATCTTTATAGGAACACACTTTTGGATTGTCTTTCAACCATTTGTCATTGGATGTTTCTTTTTGTAATGTTTCGTAGTTTAAGTCTTTCAAACGAGTCATGTGTCCTGTTGGTTCTAACCTGTTACTGCCAATCAGAGGCTGTATAATAGTATCTTTTGTTTACTGATATTGCGGTAAACGAGACAGTGCATCAGCCATGAAGTTTTTACCCCCAGGTATGTATTTCAATGGGAACTTAAACCTTTGGAAATACAGAGCCCATCTAACTTGTTTAGGAGACAACCGCCTGGCCTTTTGCAACGCTTCCAAATTGTGATGGTCAGTCCAGACCTCGAACCTCTCTTGTGCTCCTTCTAGGAAGTATCGCCATGTCCTTAGTGCCCATTTGATTGTGAATGCCTCCTTTTCCCAAATAGCCCAACATCTTTCTGTAGGACTAAATTTATGGGATGTATATGCACAAGGTTTTAATCTGCCCGCCTCCTTCTCTTGTAGAAGAACAGCCCCCACAGCTACGTCACTTGCGTCTACTTACTCTACATACTTCTTTGTTGGATCAGGGTGCTGTAAAATTGGTTCCCGGGAGAACAACAATTTTAATGTGTCCAATGCATGTTGACATTGTTCTGTCCACGTGATGGTCTGATTTGGTTTGTGCTTTTCTTTTTGTTTTCCCGTTTTCAACAATTCAGTAATAGGTAATGTGAGATGAGCAAAATGGGGTATAAACTGCCGATAGAAATTCGCAAATCCCAAAAAACTTTGTACCTGTTTCTGGGTTTGGGGTGCCTTCCAATCCAAAATAGCTTTTACTTTTCCTGGATCCATCTCTAGTCCTGCATTAGATATTCGATATCTTAGGTAATCAAGTTTTTTACAGTGAAACTCGCATTTGGAAAGCTTCACGTATAGTTTGGCATCCAACAATTTGCTCAATATGCTTCTTACTAAGTGGATATGTTCTTCCATTGTATTCGTGTAAATTAAGATGTCATTCAAATATACCAACACCCCGCAATATAAATGTTCATGGAGTATACTATTGATTAGTTGCATGAAAACAGCGGGGGCTCCTCGCAAACCGAAAGACATCACCCGAAATTAGTAACTGCCTAGAGGACAATTAAAGGTTGTTTTCCATTCATCCTCTGGCCTCACACGTATTCTATAGTACGCCTCACATAAGTCTAATTTAGTAAACAGTCGTCCCGTGGATAAAGTGGCTAAAAGCTCACTGATCAAGGGCAATGGATATAAATTATTCACACAGATGGCGTTCAGGCCTCGGAAATCAACACACAGCCTTAAGCCGCCATCTTTCTTTTCTCAAAATAAGACAGGTGTGGCTATATGCGAACGGCCGGCCTTTATAAATTTTTGTCTATAAACTTCCTCATTTCTGCCATCTCTTTTGGCGTCATGGCATACATGCGGGGTTTTGGCAATTTTGCCCCTGGCACTAATTTGATAGCACATTCCGTTTGTCGATGGAGGGGGGGTAGAACCTCACATTTTTGTTCACTGAACACCTCAGACAAATCATGATATACTGATGGAACCATTAATATATCTTGTTCATCTAGTGTAGCCACAGATTCTGTTTCTAAATCCTGGTGGTTCGTTAGCGATTCTGGAAGGGGTGGTTCTGGACCTATGGTAAGTTGTAACCGTTGAAAACCCTTTTCCCACCATATGATTGGCCTCCAGTGATCTAACCAAACTAAACCTAATATAACATCTTCTCTCATTTCTGATACAACAATAAATCGTAACTGTTCCCAATGGGCTCCCATTTCCAATTTAACAGGTACAGTCATTGTAACAACAGGTGCCCCCCCCAATAAAGATCCATCTACTTGCTCAAACCTCATAGGCTGTGGAAGGGGTTCCACTTGTAATTGTAACTCATCTACTATACATTGGTTAATCAAGCATCTAGTACATCCAGTATCTATTAAAGCACCAAACGTCCTCTTATACCCATACAAAAATTTTCTAACACGATGGGAATGATGAAAGGTCTAACAGGGGAGCTTACCATTGCATCATCCTGACTTTCATCATCATTGTCGTATAAGCAGGACACCACTTTTGGCTGTCGTTGTTCGTCGTATGTCTTCGTCTCATGGATTGATGGAGTTACTGCCTGCTCTTTTTGTGCTAACCCTTGTGACTTTTCATGATTGCCAATCCTTCGGCCGCTATAACCAGGTAAGGATACTGTTCCAGGAGGAACTTTTGCAGTTCGTTTCAGGTGATCTGTCCCCATTGTAAGACATTCAAAGGCTCGATTTCCCAGTATATTGCACTGGAAACACCTAAAATTCATTCGACCCCTATTACTTGGGGGACCGACTCTTTGTCCATCTCTATTTACACTAACCTGGAAGTCACGTGGGGTTAATTTCTGTGGAACCTCTGGTTTATCTTTAAATTCTTTTAACCTCACGTCCAATTCCACCACCGTTCTATACCACTCTGATAATTTTTGAGGGACTTCTCTATATAAACAAGCTTGTTTTAAGCTACGATCCAACCCTGCTCTGAACTTCCTGATTAAAAGACGTTCGGGCCAATTCTGTAGTTTTCCAGCCAGATGTTTCAATTCCTTTACATATTCTATAGCCGGCCTCCCATGTTGTTTTAAGGACATTATTGCCTCCTCAGTTTGATGTATACGAGACTTATCTTCAAACTGATTGCGTAATGAGTCCAAAAATAACCCCACATCAATTAGTTCTCTAGTGTGAGCGCTATGCAACTCGGCTACCCAATCTGCTGCATCCTCAGTCAGAACGTCAGTTATTGCCACTGTCATGGACCATTGGGAGGGATAATAGTGGCCATGTAGTTCCAAATGATTCACAACATGACTTAAAAACAGAGCTATTCGGTCAGCATTGCCATCAAACGATGTTTGCAAAGAGGTGGACCCCCATGCCATGCGGAGGTTGTCCCAACCACCAGCCCTTCGGTAGGAATCCCCATCGCCTGCCAGCTGTTCACAATGAACGATAGATTCACCGCAGTCCTTGCTAGTTGGTAATGAGGTGGTTGCCCTTGTCCTGGGCTCTGGCCCCCCCACCATCTCAGCTAAAGAAGAATCAAACCTAGCTGATACATCATGTGGTGTTCTTCTGCGGCTATATTCTCTATCATTACGAGTCATAGGAATAAACAAAGTAGTGTTCTCTGTTCTTCCCCCCCATGTTTCCTTGGTGGTTTGATCCCTTATACTTAAATTCCCATATTTAAAACGGAGGATTTCAAGAGTACTGGCCCCAAGACTAGAAGTGGAGGTGCTCCATTCCTCATCTTCAGTAATTCTCTGCTCCTTCCACACTCCAAATGCTTCATTACTTAATGGAACGTGGAAAGGGTTTTCTTTCCCAACCGCTGCCCCTCCTTCCCAAATCCTCCATAAGATCCACCCCACTTTTTTGTTCTGATTGTGTTTTTGGCTTCACCACCTCCGGCACTGCTGCAGCGGCTACTTTCACCTTTGCCCCACTTTCCCCATCAGCGGCTAGCTGGGTCTCGTCATCTTCCTTTCCCAACTCCAATGGCAATGCTGCGTCGACGTCTGCGCCTTCAACCATACTGGAAAAGTAAACAACAAACTTCCCAATTTAAGGTAGGAAAAAGGAGGGAGAGCTGACTTTCCTGTCAATGATGTTCATCCGATGCTACGGAAGGTTACGAGACCACCAAATCTTCAGTGAATGGTTTATTTGTATTGCGCTCCAAATTGTGGGTAACAATCATCGAATGCAATTAAAGTCAGCTCTGGCTTGCTATGCAACCCAGAGCTGTATTTATACAGTTAATTCGTAATTAGTAAAGTTATTTAATTAGCGTTGTCTTCCGGATGCTGCTACTGACCTACATCTGGGGTTATTATAGTCATTACCAAAATAAGAATCCCACGTTATTTGCACCCGTGCTTTCAGGTACACACTATGCAGCCACTATGTGCCACCACCATGTGTTAATATTCTTGTGTATTCATGTGAGTAATTATTCGCATTTTTATATTCAGCTTTTCTGGTGTTTCCCCTCCCCATCTATAATCTGATGATAATGCTGTCATCAAGAAGGGTTACCTTTGGGAATGTCCATATTCAAATCAAGGGCTTCCTCTGTGATGAGAATTCATCTTTAGCACGGCTCTCAGGTGTCGCAGCTCCATGCTATGGATTTTGGAGTTGTGACAATTTTCCTCTCTAATTCTGGAAAATTCTAGCATTCTAAGCTAAACACCAAACACACATTACAAAATCAGCAGAATCCTATAAGTTATATGCTTTACCTATCTATTAACTAACTGAAGAACACCATTCATCCATTTAACTTTATCACATAAATGTTTGCCCTTTAGGCTATGAAGAAATTACCTTTTATGTACTAGGTTGCAGATTTATAATATTTAGCTGTTTATTCAGTGATAGGTATATATTTAATCTTTATAAACTGCCTTGAGCAGTTTCTTTAAATGAAAAGAGTCTAGAGCTCCTAGACAATTTAAATTTATATATGAAATAGTATTTATATCACCACAATATGTGCAGTAAATTATAATTATTTTATAAAACCAGCCTGTATCTAGATGAAATAAACTTTGATACATTCTTTTGGAACTTATCAAATTTTGTTATATTTCACTACTCCTCATTTGACCAGCTGTAGCAAGTGCTGATGGATGAATGCTCTGCAAATCTTGTCAAACTTCACTAACTCACACCTGTTCTTCAACTAGAGATAGGTAATATGTTCCACAAGTCCCATAAATCACTGCCAGACCCGTTTTGTCTACTTTTTAAAATCCCACTTTTTGCCTAGTTCTCTGTTTCTAGTGTCAAGGCAGCACTCAGCAGTAAAGTATTGGATATATCATAAAATAAAACAACATCCAAATAACATGAAATATCTTTGCCAGTCTCAGCAATTCTATTTGCAAAATCAAGGAGAGAAGCAAATTAGAACTAAGGAGAAATTTCCTGACAGAACAATTAATCAGCGGAACAACTTGCCTCCAGAAGTTTTGAATGCTCCAACACTGGAAGTTTTAAAAAAGATGTTGGATAACCATTTGTCTGAAGTGGTGTAGGGTTTCCTATCTAAGCAGGGGGTTGGACTAGAAGACCTCCAAGGTCCCTCCCAACTCTGTTATTCTCCATTGTGGTGGAGATAGCATTCAGGATTGGGTGATCAGTCTCTGCCTGTGATTGGACTGAGTCTGTCAAAAACTTTGATGACACTCCCTCTGCTGCTAGGGTCCTCCCCAGAAATTGACTCAGTCAGCTTGTTGGACGACATGTTAATTTCTTCTTCTAGCAAATTTAACAAATCCTTTCAAATTGATTGGAAAAAAAGGAATAAAAACACCAATCTTGAATTCTATTGCAAGCCGGAACTGGTCTACCGCTTCGATAGCTGTCAAACTGCAGCATGGCCGGGGCTCTGCCCCGGTCATTGGACGTTGGATCGGCTGAAGGCTGCTCTACAAGGTACTAAGGTTCTGGTTGTGGGAGGATTTCAATACCATCCTCACCTTTTTCCCCGCACTTTGGCTTGGGAGGCTCCCAGCGGTTTTGGCCATTGGAGATGCTGAGATTAACCGCGTTAGCCTTTAGAGGGGGCAGAAGACCTGCAGCAAAGAGTACAGGTAGTGAGGTTTAGAAAAGTGAAAGGCTGCAGTGTGATCAGGGTGACTCCAGAGTAAGATCGTTGGAGTCAGAAATGGCAGAATCACAAAAGGCTAGCCGTGATGTCAGGAGAGTGGAGCGGGTGGCTCGACGGCCATCATGCTCTCTAAGCCCAGCAGCCTCAGAACAGATGGCTTCATTTTATAGCCCCAAGCCAAAGGACAAGGCTGCAGGAACCCGAAAGGGCTCCAAGGCAGCAGAGAGGGACGAGTGCTGCAGGGACAAGGCACTGGATAAAGTGTGGGCTCGAGGGAAAGAGCAAAATGAGGAGGAAATGGTGCCCTGCATAATTTCTCGCCCAAATGAGGAACGGCCATTATCAAGAGGAGAGAGGTAGCTGCAAACTGACAGGACTGCAGTAGCAGAAGCGGCCATAGGGGGAGCTGAAGATCAGGAATCTATTGAGGCTTCTGAGATCAGAAACTTTTTCTCTATCTGCTCAGCAACAGAGCAACTGACAGTTACTGATCAGGAGCACAAAATGGCTCCAGAAGCAACCTTTACTCCCATGTCAGCTGGGATCAGACCAGTTAGGGCACAGGAACCTGAGTTCCAGGTTAATATGCAGGCTATGTTAAATGAGGCAGTAAGGCAAGGAGTGTCAGCTGTCTTGAGACAGACTAAAGGTTCTCCCTCAGGTTTCTGCTTCCTCATCCAGACGCAGTAGGAGACACAGGTCTCCTGTGGGATGATCTTTCCCTGCATACAGAATCAGGTGCATATATTCCTGCTGTAAGCTCCCACTCCATCACATCTGACAGTGGCCAGTTGATGGACAAGAACTATTCCGATGATGAGGGCCTCAATGAGGCTGACCAAGGCTCTATCCCTGGCTTGTTCCAACCTGCCATCTTTAGATCTCTCCTCTTTAAGGCCAAAAAGGCCACAGGGCGAGGCTTATTCCCTGAACCACAGGAACCTGCAGACCCCTCTGAAGACCCCAATGACCCATTGTTTTCTGAGAAAACAGTCACAGCAGATGTCATCCCTGCACCAAAGATGTTCACCATAGTCATCCAAAGACAGTGGTCATCCCTCGGGTCCAGTCCAAGCCCTTCCTCCCTAGACAAGAAATTGTTTAATGTAGGAGGTGATCTTTCCAAGGCCCTGGAAGTGCCCGATGTCGATGCCCCAGTTGCGGCCCTGCAAGCCAACACAGACATCCCTGGGGAGCCTGAGGACTCACTGAAGGCTGAGGACAAGAAGGCTGAGCAAACATTGCAAAGAACACACCTGTCAGCAGCATGGGCAGTGAAAGCTTCCACAGCCGCATCTTTCTTCAACAGGGCCTCTCTCATCTGGCTCCAGGAGCTACAGGAGAGAATTCCACTGGACGATGTCAGATCACACCTGCATGTGAACAAACTATTGGCAGCAGTGGAATTTTCAGCTGATGCCACACTGAGTGCTGCCAGATTTGTGTCCAGGGAACAGTGACCTCTCGTCGCTTGTTCTGGCTAAAGCAATGGCAGTCTGATATGAGGCACAAGTGGAGGTTGGCCATGGCCCCATTTAAAGGGGATAAATTGTTTGGAGAGGCTCTGGACAAGGTCCTAGTGGACTCCAAGGACAAAGGGAAGGTTTTGCCATCCAAGTCCAGAAAAAGTGATTATAGACCAACTCCCTATGCCAGACGCTCCTATTATAGGACTCCTGAAACAGGAGGGGGATTCCCCAGACCCCAGAGGTCTTTCGCCCCCAGGCAGGAACAAAGTCAGGACAGGACAGGTAGAAATCATCCTTTTAACAATAAACGGCCCTTTCGAGGGGCTGGGGGTCGTCCCTTCCGATGTCCCAGATAAAATGGAGACCAACCCTCCCATTGGGGGATGTCTGGCCTTGTTTGCCAGGTGTTGGGACAAAGTAACCACTGACACTTGGGTACTGGAGACAGTATGCTCCGGATTATCTATAGAGTTCCTCTCTATGCCCCCGAGCTTTTTCATTCATTGCCCTATCTCTAGGAATGCAGAGAGAAGGAACCTTATGGAAACAGCTATTCAGCATCTGCTGAAGATTCAGGCTATTCAGCCGGTGCCTAAGGGTCAACAAGGCATGGGATTCTATTCCATATTGTTTGTAATCCCAAAAGCCTTGGGGGGATGGAGGGCAATTCTGGATTTGAAGCGCCTTAACCGCCGGGTGAAATACAGGCAGTTCAAGATGCATTCACTCCAGTCCATCCTGGAGGGAATTAGGGAGGGAGACTTCCTGACCTCCATTGATTTAACGAAGGCCTATCTCCATGTCCCTATTATCCCTGCTCATCGTCAATTCCTCAGGTTCTGCTACAATGGAAGGCACTACCAATACAGGGCCTTGTCCTTTGGACTTTCTCCAGATCATTCACTAAGCTGTTGTCAGCCCTGACAGTCCACCTTAGGGTATACCAGTTAGGGTCCAGTATTATCTCAATGACATACTGGTCCAGTCATCTTCCCCATCTAGAGCTGTAGAGGATTTAGAGATCACCATTCAGGTGCTCCAAGAGTATGGCTTCTCTGTCAACGAGGCCAAAAGCCACTTCACTCCCACCAATACCTTACTCCATCTGGGAGCTGTAATAGATACTGTTTCCTGCAAGATGTCCTTATCCCAAGAACGTCAGGAGAGTATCAGGGAGTTAATTGGACAAGTGAGATCTAAACCTAGAGTATCTCTGGCTACACTTTCTAAGCTCCTGGGGAAAATGATATCATGCATTAATATAGTGCCCTGGGCTAGACTGCATGCCAGGTCACTCCAATGGTTCCTTCTACCTCATCAGAAGACAGGTAGGAGTTGTTCCCTCTTACAGGTCAGATTAACTCCGTTGGTCCTTAAATCTTGGTGGTCATCTGAGGCGCTTTCCATGGGACTCCTATTCAAGGAACGGGACAAGTTAGTGCTGACCACAGATGCCAGTCTTCATGGCTGGGGTGCCCACATTCAATCTAGGGTGCTTCAAGGACAATGGTCACAGACAGATTTGGACCATAATATCAATTGGCTAGAGCCTCGGGCAGTCCATCTGGCCCTGAGAGGACATGGTCTCAGGTAAGGACATCCTAACCTTGACTGACAATGTGTCTACCAAGGCACACATTAACCGCCAAGGGGGACGCATTCAGGGCCTCTGATGCTGGAGACAGAGCAGTTCTGTTTATGGGCAGAGAGACACCAGGTATCGCTCAGAGCTGAGCGCATTGCAGGTGTGGCCAATGTTGAGGTTGACTGGCTTAGCAGGGCCACCATTGACCATGCAGAGTGGCGTTTGCATCCCAATTTGTTTCAGGAGCTGTCGGAGCGCTTTGGATGCCCCGCAGTGGATCTCTTCGCTTCCCAGGACAACATGCAACTCCCGAGATTCTATTCCAGGTTTGCGGTTCCGGGGGTGAAGGGAACGAACGCCTTATGCAGCCCTTGGCCATGGGAGCTCCTGTATGCCTTTCCTCCTCTGCCCCTGATCCCGAGGATCATCCAGAAACTGTTGGGGTGGAAAGAGCAGAGCTTATCCTTGTAGCCCCTCATTGGCCCAGGAGGCCATGGTTTGCAGACTTAATAAACCTTTCCATTTCCAGACCTTGGAGGACAGAGTGTCGCTCAGTCAGGGGCCAATCTTGCATCCAGAGCCCCAGTGGCTTCACTTGGCCGTCTGGAGATTGAGTGGGGATCTCTGATCTGGAACAATTATTCCTCCAGAGTAATAAGAACTATCCAGGCTTCCAGGAGACCCTCCACCAACCGCATCTACGATGCAACCTGGAAAGCTTTCAGCACGTGGTGTTGTAAGTATGACATTGTCCCTTCTGGGGCCTTGATTGCTCAGGTGCTGGACTTCCTCCAAGAGGGCCTGGACAAGGGGCTTTCACCTAACACTCTGCGGAGGCAGGTTGCAGCCTTGTCCTCTGTTCTATCCTTGGGGGGAGTGGAATCTTTGTCTAGACATCCCATGGTTCACAGGTTTCTGAAGGGGGCTACAAACCTGAGGCCTCCAGTGGTTCATCAATATCCAACATGAGACCTCTCTAAAGTACTGCAGTCGCTGAATGAGGCCCCATTTGAACCACTGAGGTCAATTCTCTTGCAGTTTTTGTCTTGTAAGGTAGCCTTTCTGGTAGCGATCACCTCTGCCAGAAGGATTTCAGACCTGGCAGCCTTGTCTGTCAGGAAAGACCTTTGTGTTTCACACCAATCAAGTGGTGTTAAGACTAGACCCTTCGTTCATGCCAAAGGTGAACTTGTGGTTCCACAGATCCCAAGAACTAATTTTACCTGACTTTTGTCCACATCCTGTGAATGCGTTAGAAAGACGATGGCATACTCTGGACATTCGGAGGGCGTTGAGGATTTACATCAAGAGGACATCCTCCTTCAGGAGGTCTGAATCCCTCTTTGTTTCCTTTCAACCTTCCACCATGGGCTGCAAGATTACTCCAACGACTGTAGGGAGATGGATAAGACTTTGCATGCCCCAGGCCTACCAAACACAGGGACTTGCAGTTCCTCCAAGGATAACAGCGCACTCAACAAGAAGTGTGGCGACATCGATGGCGTGGGTCACCCAGGCCTCTCTGGAGGAGGTTTGCAGGGCGGCTACCTGGGCCTCTCCTCCATTCATCAGACACTATAAGCTGGACTCATTTGCTTCTGCTGAGGCAGCTTTTGGACGGAGGGTTCTGCAAAAGGTCCATTCTGTATAGGGAACTCGGACCACACTAGCCCCACCTGTAGGACAGCCAGCTTTGGTATGTCCCAATCCTGAATGTTATCTCCACCACAATGGAGAAGGGTTGTTGGTCCTAACCTGAAATGACCTTTCTCTTTGTGTGGAGATAGCATCCAGTCCCACCCTTTCGTGGTGCGTTCCGAATGTAATTGTGTGTATTATACTTATAGGAGAACACGTCAGTCTGTCACTGTTCCTTTGCCAATTTCTGGGGAGGATCCTAGCAGCAGAGGGAGTGTCATCAAAGTTTTTGACAGACTCAGTCCAATCACAGGCAGAGACTGATCACCCAATCCTGAATGCTATCTCCACACAAAGAGAAAGATCATATCAGGTTAAGACCAATGACCCTTCTATAAGATCATTTGTATTTCTTTCCAATTTTGCTCTATATAAACATTTAGGAAACTTCATTGTTGCTATAAGGCATTGTGTTGGATTGAAACACTCATCAGCTACAGTCCACTATAGTAAAAAGAGGAAAGAGAAACTAATAATATCCAGAATTTTACATGTAATGTAAAATACTTTTATCTTTTCATTTTTAAATATTTAAAATAAAGAAAAAATGAAGAGTAGGTGCTGGAATTCTTTATAATTGCAATATATTTGGACATGTAAAAGTCTAAAAGAAGAATAAATAAGAACATTCGAACTTTCTTTTCCTCACATACGTTAATTTGCTAAAGCAGCACAAGAAAAATAAATTTCTCTGTAGAAAGGCTGACTGTTCAAAATGATTTTTAAAACACATTTTCTTTGCCAAAGAAGCATGAAACATTTTGAATGCTCATTATGTGAGAAAAACATTTTTAAAGAATGAAATAAAAAGTAACATTTATATGATTTCATTGGAAATATTTAATCAACCAAAAAGTTCAAAAACATGGCCATTAGTCATGTCTGAATCATAGTATAAATTTTTAAGGTAATTCTTGAAGACAACAGCTAGAATAGTGCAGATATAGCAATTGAGCCTATCAGGCTTATACTATTTTAGGGAATATTCTGAATTTGCTTAATAGTGCCTCTTTTTTCAGAGTAAAGTAACCCAATAAATAGAAGGCAAGGCTAGAAATCTGTGTCATATTAGGCCCTCTATGTATCTGTTTAGTATTATAAAGTATTGTTCTGCAGCTCTTCCCATATCAAAGCTAATTGAATGTAAACACTTTATCTCTGAGCTGCTACATTTCTTTTCTCATTACTCAGATATGTATACAATGTTCTATATGATTTGTCTGGAATTGTATTTATGCATTAAACACATGATTGATATCTTAAGAATCTAACTTTTTTGTTTATTTTTATTTGCTTCCAAGATCATCGATTTAAAATATTGTTTTTACTATAAGGATTTATATGTCCTAGATTTTTGGGGTGGGTGGGTGTTGGAGGATGTAAGTAAACCTGTTCTATGAACTTCATCTTTTGTTTCTGTTACCATAGTAGGATTTACATAGTAAGTGGGAAATGTGAGTTCCTATGGAATAAATAATTACATTATACTTATTAGTTCTTGATCTGTAATAAAACCCAAATTGGATGCATAATACAGAAATATAATTACAGAATTCCTTCTTTCAATTTTTGAAATGAAGAAGGTTGTCCTGAGTAATTTGTCCAATTATATGGATGCCAAAAGGAAAATTCATTGACTAAACATGAAGGAATCTCATTAACTGCAACTCCTTGCTAATTCTGTTATTCGAGATGCATGACATATCTTCAACTTTTTTCCTGCTCAGGGCAACTCAGGAAATACAATTGGTATCTGAAGTATGAAGCATCCCAGCATACATTTCATCAAAAATGTCACTGTTGAGAATATGCCAGATTGTTGTTATTTATTGAAAACTAAAATGATTAACTGTTCATACTCATGAGTGAATTAAGTTAGATATTAAGCAGTATGATATTAAGTTGATAGTATTATCTTATGTGCCACTGTAAAATTATTGCTTCTAAATTAGCTCCATGTCCTGAGGCAAATTCCAATGGTATGAAGCCAGAAACTATACATAAAATTAAAGTTCTTTAATATAAAGTCATTCCCAGTAGTGGTAATTAATGAGACAGGGTAAAAAAATAGGCCAGGATAAAAACAGAAAGCACTGGTTCTGCTTTAATTTCACTTTATGAGGTTTCTGATTTGGCTTTAGACCTATTCAGAAATGTAATACAGGTAGTTCCCAAGTTAATGACAATTCACTTAATGACAGTTCAAGTTATGACATCTCCCCCCAAAGTATTTACAACACAATCCTGAAGTTACTAATGTTGCAGCACCACAGCAGTTTTTCACCCTTATGACTGACCACAGAAACACTGCAAAATTTCCCTGCTTGTTCCTTCCCCAACAGGGAGCTAACAGGCATTTGCCATGGTATACTAGCCCACCAGCCCCTCCCCACTCTGTTACCGATAGATCACTCACTTATTCTCCAAAGAATCAGAGTTCTAGAACAAGCTGATCGCTCCTTCATTCACCCCAAATGAGCTATCTCTTCTCCAGCCTCTCTGCCTTGGAGTTTGTGTGGCATTGTGATTTCTTTGCCTGATCCCAGCGCTCCAAAAGCAGAGCGGTGGGAGCAGAGGCAGAGCAGAACAAGCATGCCTGCTCAGCTCGGTTGACTCACAGAGGCTACCCATGCAGGATACCCAATCTTCTTTTGGAGCACCTGGCAGTCTTGGTGAATCCGAAGGAGCATGATGTTGCCCCAAAAGCTTTTTTTCTTCATGCCAAAAGCTTTTTCAAAGGGATAGGAGGCTTCAGGGGAGCAATCTTGCGTTGCTTTAAGAGTTCTGCCCCTTTGCAAAAGCTTTTGGTTTAGAGAAAATAAGCATGAAGGAGCACAAGACTGCATCCCAAAGGCTTCCCTTCTCCAAGCCATATAATTTTGCAAAGGGACAGAAGGCTTCAAGTAATGCAAGATCGCTCCCCCGAAGCCTTCAGCCCCTTTGCAAAAGCTTTTGGCATGGAGAAGGGAAGCCTTTGGGACATGGTCTCACACTCCTTCAGATTCACTGAAGCTGCCCGGTGCTCCAAAAGTGGATCAGGTCCCCTGCACAGGCGGCCTCAGTGAGTCAGCCAAGCTGAGCAGGGCACGCTTATCCTGCTCTGCCTCTGCTCACCACTCTGCTTTGGAGTGCCAGGCAACTGAAATGGAGTGGTATGTCCAATGATAAGCTAATAAAAGCCAGTTGGGTGATTTTGGGCCAGTCACTTTCTCTTAGCCACATGGATGAGCACTGGCAAATCCTTCTGAAAATTTCTTGTTGCAAACTTCCATTTTCACTAATCATGTACTTTGGAACTCGCTTTAGTGTTTGCATAAATGTTTTTGCTGATTTAATTTAAAACACTTGAAAGCTAAAACTTCGAATCTTATGTCCAAGGACAAGTATATAACATTTTTTTTCTTTCACTCAATTATATCTGATTCTTGGAGACTGCCTGGACCATCTCTGCAGTTTTCATGGCAAGGTTTTCAAAAATTATTTGCCATTACTTCCCTTTTAGGGCTATCATTAGTCCAAGATCAGCTAATTGGCTTTGTACTTGAAACAGGATTAGAACTCATGGTCTCCTGGTTTCTAGCCTGATGCCTTAACTGCTACACCAAACTAGACCCCAGCATATAACATTACAGTATTATAAAATAGAGAAATATAATAAGGAAAATGAAATATATAGAAGAAAAAACAATTTTTGTCAGTGTTTCGTGTAACCCAGAAACTTCATGGTCTTGCAAGCCATCACACAGAATTTTGCCTTATTGTATATTGTAGAAAAATTCTTAGACAATAGGAGAGATGTATAAAAATGCCTCAAGTGTCCAGGGAAATCTACTAGCAATGTTGCTAACCCAATAGTGACTGGGGGTATGATGTAGATTGATGTGCTAAATGCTGCTGTATTGCACAAAATATCATCAGAATAAAATTATAGATCATTATAACTTGCCATTTTTTCAGGCATTCCTGTCATAGGCAATATCCTTTCACTCTACCATCAGGGACCTGATTATGGATTTCATGCCAAAACACCCTTCTCCAAATAAAACCTCATTCCTTTGTTCATTTTAAATGGGAGTTTTCAAACATCAGAAACATCCATCACAATTGAAAGGAATGGAATTTGTGTGAAGGAATATAGTCCTGGCTTTGGGAGTAATGAAGGAATGAAAGAATCAAGTAAGGGGATTAAAAAAAAAAACTCTGTTCTGAGAAAAAGGAAAATATGAGAAAGAAACAGAATAATCTCCCTTGATTTTGTTTGGTATGAGGTGGAGCAGAGAAACTTTGAGAGGCTTTCAGGGTTCTCTTACTCTTATAACAATGGAGAATGCCCCTGGAAGCCCTGTTGTGCTTGTTCCTTGCTCTTGCCTGTTTTGAATGGCTGGCAACAATCTTGATGCTACTGATTCCTACAAGATAAATAAGTAATTTATCCCTCTGAATTCAACAAAAATGTTCCATTGTATAAGATTAGCATCTTCCAGTGAGATTTCCTGATCTTGGATTCAGAATGATCACTGGTGTTGATTTTCGTCATGAAATACTACTGAATTTCTTTATACCTTAAAGCAGATACAATACTTCTTTGACTCTTTCAAGATGATTATATTCTACATCAGGTGTCTTAAGGTTAGTGCTACACTGTGTTGTTTTTTTTTGTGATCTCTGGGACCTGCCATAAAATACTGCTCTTATACCAACTAAAAAAGTATCACATATTAATTGAGAAGACATGAGTAGAAATGAATTAAAATATTGAATACTGTGCAATATTTTCCAAAATCAATTTCTGTGAATGAAAAAAGACTTTTTCATACTTATGTGACCCTATCCACAGGTTAGGAAAAGGTACACTTAGGGTATGAAAAAAAGATGGAAAATAGTGACTGGCTATGACATGTTAAGTGAAGATGGGTTTTCCTCCTATATGACAAATAATTTGTCTGGTTATGGACAGCACTTATTTTAGTGCTTGGTGATGCTTATAATCTGACAATGTAACACCACACTAATTCATAGCTGCTTGATTAACTTGCCGATTTCTGACTTCAGTACGGAAATCTAGTTCAATAAATCCAAACACAAGTATATCTGATTCTTGGAGATCTCTACAGTTTCTTGACAAAGTTTTCAGAAGTGATTTGCCAATGCTGTCTTCCTAGGACTTATAAAAATTTGTGTGATTGCCAGACTGCCTGTAGAGTGCACTTTTTTAATTAATTTTTTTATTTTTACAATAATTCCATCTTGCACTTCAACCGTGTGTCGACTGGGTACATATGTCTTGTGCTAACAATTATAATTAATGCTTTCCTTACCAATATAACAATAATCACATTTTCTTATGACTGTTATTTAATATATCTATTATTTTTTTAACAATCTTATTTCTCTATATATTCATCTAGTCCATTTTAATTTATTTTGTTTTCCAACCATTGATAAAATAAATCCCATACCATATAGTATTCTGTTTCTTCTTTTTCTTTGATTACCAATGTTAACCTATTCATCTCTGCATATTCAAATACTTTCTCGATTACTTTTCCATCTATCGGTATCTTATCACTTTTCCAATTCTGAGAAAATACAATTCTAGCTGCTGTTAATACATGTATAATTAAATATGTTTTTTCTTTACTGTAACCTTCAGATACCATTCCTAATAAAAATATTTCAGGTTTCAAATCTATGTGTTGCTTTATCATTTTTTCCAACCATGTCTGTATTTTTGTCCGGTATCCTTTAGCTTCAGTACTAGACCACCACATATGGTAATATGTTCCAAGTTTCTGGTGGCAGTTCCAGCATTTGGCTGATTGATCTTTGAACATCTTAGCTAGTTTTGCTGGTGCAAAGTGCCATCTATAAAACATCTTATAGAAGTTTTCTTTATATGCTGTTGATATTGTTAATTTATAATTCCTATCCCATAGCTTCTGCCATTTATCTAATTCTGTAGCATATCCAAAAGCCCGGGACAAACAGTGTGTCATCGATGGGCCGCGCCGAAGGGCCTGGGGTGGAGGGGCTGTGGCCAACTGGCCAGGGCGAACAACTAGGGAAGGGCCAGTCAGGGAGAAAAGCTAGATGTGAATGCATGGAGTTGGAATGCTATCAGAGAAGCAGGTGTGACAAGGGTAGGAGCCGAGAAGTCCTAGACCCAAAATAAGAATATAATTAGAATGAAAAAAATAGTGTAAAATACATATACTTGTATCATGGCCTTTTTCTGCATATATATCTATGTGTCTCTGACTTCTCTGTTTCTATAAGCTCAGAGTTACATTATATAGTATTGAAATCTTCAATTTAGGAAAAAAAATGGCTTTTTGCGTTTAGGAGACAAATGATTTTTTTCTCTTATCAGATAACACTAAAGAGAGAGCAAAAATAATTCACAGTGATATAGAGTACAATTAACTGTGCTTGAGATTATGCTTTGCTATTCACCGGAGTGTGCTTTATCACAGTTTGAATTTTAAAGAGCTGGAATGCTGCAGTTTCTTTCCCCTGAATTTCAATAAAATCCCCAGAATGTATAATTCGCTCCATCTCACAGTCATTAGCCCTCTTCTCAAATAATGTTTTATTTCCATGAAATTTGCTTTACATTTTCTGTATCTGTTTTAGTCGTAACTTTGTTATTTTGGATTATATATTTGCAATATCTTTTTCCTATATATGCATTAATAATTCTTTTTCAATAAATTTCCTTAGCACTCTTTCTGCTATATGCATAATTATATAATTTCTGGACAGTTTCTCATACATAACCTTTTTTCATTTTATCATTCCGCTAGGCAATCTTTTTCATACTTTTTTGGCATAACTCCACACACTTCTCTAGCAGTCTTTTTCCATGAGGTAAAATCCTTTTTCTTTTGTCATTTTCCATTCATTGTCTTGTGAGATTAATTAACTTCTAATTCTTTTTTCATATTAGACTCTTACTATTTCTGCCTAAAATCATTATATTGTGTTTTTGTGTTTTACTTTGTTGATTTTAACAACATTTAACATCATTTATCTCAATGTCCTGATTGAATAAAATCAAATCAGTTGACTACATTTTCCTAAATTATTTTAAAAAGGTATAATATTCAGTCTGTCCAACTGTTTAATTTGGAAACTTTTTCTGCTCGCTCACCATGGAATTTCAGAAGATAACAAACTCTGACTTCACTTTTCAGTAGCTTAAGCCATGTGCAGTTTCAAAAGTAGCAGAAAATTCTATTTAATTATAATTCCATATCATTTGAGGATTGCACAACTGCTGCAGACTTCACTGTTTCTCTTTGAAGATATTCTAGACAGAATCCATTTTTTTACTCTCACAAAAATCATTCTGTATTTATCCAAGATATTCTGTACAATTGTAGTTTGTTACAGAAATTGTTAAATTTTCACTTTAATCATTTGTGTATTAGAATATAGAATTACAGTCTTTCTAATTAATATTAGCCCTCTAAGCCTCTCTAAATAATTTAATACATTTTTATATTTAAGGTATTTAGACTCTCCCTCTCCCCCCTCCCCTCCTTTGCAATTTTTTGTTTGAATTCTGTGCTGGAACCCACTTAGTTTAGTCATTGAATATAATAGTGTTACATTTAAGCAAACATTTTTATTCATTCCTTTTTCATAAGTAGATAGAATAGATTGTACTTAAAAAGTCTATTTAACCTGGATTTTCTTCAAAGCATATACTCGTTAGAAATCATAATTTTAAGTCAATTCTAAGTCTTCAAATAGTCTACTGAACCTCTGTATGTTCTAAACTCCATTTCCACTCCGCAACGTATATCACAAAACAGAAATTTTTGCTCTGGATTTCATCTATTCACATTAATTTACCTGATCATTTTCAGTTATATTCAGTTACAATGTTTCACAATTTTTTTCTGAAAAATTATATCTGATTCTTTAATTATTATAATTTAGTAGAATATAACAGGCTGAGTATGAAGGTTCGTTCTCTGAGCTTGTGGGTTGGTTTCTGACTGTTTCATTATCAAGCTAGGTAATATCTTCAGAAGAAGTTAGGGAATGTCAGTGTTGGTGTTCTTCTGCTAATAAGGGCTTTGTGGTCAATAAGTTTTGTGATTGGTCAGGTTTGGATGTGTCAAGTGATGGTCTTGTGATGACATATTAATGTGCTAATAGCTATGGAAAGGATATTGATCCACAATCTTGCTCTCCTTGATGTAGTTGTACAAGCTGAGATGCTGCATATAAGAAGAGAATACAAAAAACTCATAAAATTAAAGAATTTTTTTTTGCCATTTCAATTTGGTCAGAACTCGAGCTGGCTGCCATAACTCAGTAATATTCTACACTCTGCATGAGGAGTCCTAAAAGGAACAGAGATTTGCATTTGATAGACCAATCTCTGCTGAAGTCTGGAAGAACTACTATCAATGTTTGTTTGTTTGCTTCCATGGAACCTGTAGAGCATGGGTGTCAAACTCACGCATCACATTGCCATCATGTGACATTTCATGACGTTTTCCCCATTTGCGGAGCTGGGTTGAGCGTGGCCTGTGCCATCAGGCCCACGGGCTGCCAGTTTGACACCCTTGCTGTAGAGGAATCATCTTTAAGCAGTGATTTAGCATTCTCTGAAACTCTTCCCCCTTGACCACTAGTTTTAGTAAAAAGAGATACAATCCATCATTAAAAGCCTAAAGCCCAGGTGAGGATTTTCTACCAGAAGAATTATTTAAAGAATTCCCTGATTAGTACGGTCCAGTACTGGCAGACCTTTTTACACATATAAATAACACCTGCCATATTCCAGGTGGGTGAAAGATGGCAATAGTTGTCCCCATATACAAAAAAGGAATAAAAAGGATCCTAGTAATTATAGGCCCATTAGTCTGATTGACATTGTAGCAAAAATATATGCTAGGTTCATTTTGAATAGAATTGAAACCTGGGTAGAGGAAAAGCATATCCTTGTAGAAGAACAAGCAGGTTTTAGACAAAGCCGATTTACCATTGATAACTGCTTTGTGTTCAACAATCTAACTGCCAAATTAGTCTATAAGAGGAGACCCCTGCAGCTGTATTTGATGTGGTAAACAGAAGTACTATGGAATAAATTGACAGCTCTTAAAATAGAACCTAGACTGCTGGCTTTAATTAAAGCCTTTAATTAAAGCCTATCTGTTTGAAAGTGCGATATGGGGTTTAAGGAGCCCTGACTAACAGGATTCATACTAGAATAGAATAGAATAGAATAGAATAGAATAGAATTGAATTGAATTGAATTGAATTGAATTGAATTCTTTATTGGCCAAGTGTAATTGGACACACAAGGAATTTGTCTTTGGTGCATAAGCTCTCAGTGTACACAAATTCATCAAGAATCATAAGATACAACACCTAGTGATAGTTATAGGTTACTAATAAGCAATCAAATCATATTAGGAAACAAATAAAACAATATAAATTGTAAAGATACAAGCAGCACGGTTATAGTTATAAGTTGGAAGAGATAGGTAATAGGAACGATGAGAAGAATAGTAATACAGTCTTACTAAATAGTTTGACAGTATTGTGGGGATTAGTTATTTAGCAGAGTGATTGTATTCAGGGGAAAACTGTTCTTGTGTCTAGTTCTGGTGTGCAGTGTCCTATAGCATCGTTTTGAGGGTAGAAGTTGAAACAATTTATATCCAGGATGTGAGGGGTTTCTAGGTATTTTCACACCCCTCTTTTTGACTTGTGCAGTATACAGGTCCTCAATGGAAGGCAGGTTTGTAGCAGGGGTGGGATTCTACTGGTTCGGACCGATCTATAGAACTGGTTGTTACGATTCTGCGCAGCTCGGAGAACCAACAAATCATGCCCCTGGCTGGCCCCTCCCCTCCCTGCAGCCCTCCCCTCCCCACCCAGTCAGTACTTATCACGTATGTGCAACATAGTGTGCATGCCCACCATTGCTGACTGCATTCTCCCCTGCCAATCACTCCTTAAGGTATTTTTCCCCCTCCTGACGATCAGTTGTTCCAATGATCAGCTGTGCCGGGATCCCCCTTGCTGTCTTACTGCTTTGCCCAGGAGGCTTCCCTGAAGCCCAGGAGGCAAAAAGGGGCACGTGTTTTTGGCCTCCTGGGCCTCAGGGAAGCCTCCTGGGATCAAAAAATACTAGGCTCCAATTTAGTTAGCTTCATTCTAAAGTCTCCTCATGGAGGTGAGGGTGAATCATACAGGCCTGGCAAGGCCTACGCATGTGTGGCCCAGCCCAGATTGCTCTGAGTGGAAATGTCTTGTAAAACATGGCCTGGGAAAACACAAATTAAAAACAACTGTAAATCTAACAATTTCTTACTTAAACTTGGGTCCTGGTTTTGTATCCTCACTGCTGGGCTTCCCCCAGCAGCCATCCACTCTGTCTCCCCACAGCAGCAAAGCCCACAGGAAAGAGAAAGAGGGACTCCGCCAGTTCCATGATCCTTAGTGGGAATACATCTGATAGGGTGGCAGTTGCTCCCTCCTCCCCCCCAGCTGGGATATCCTTTTCAGACCAGACCCTAGGAAATGCATTTTAACAAGGCAACAATAGGGAAATGAAATACAGCTCTTTCATCACAAATATGTAAGAAGAATTAGCAGGCTTTTAAAAATTCAGTTAATAGCTCATTTTCAAATTGCCCCCATTAAAAATCAAACTGGCCCCACGTTGGGAACCACTAGTCTATATTCTACTACGGAATTAGAACAAACACAGTCCCAGCATCTAAAATGCATTTTGGGTGTAGATCTAAGGACATCTGCTGCAGCAGTTATAGCTGAAATCACACACTGTCAAAAATAGACTATTATTTGTTTCTCAGTTCTGGCACTGAATTTTAATTATTATTTTTTTGTGTTTTTTAAATAATAGTAATAATTGTGTATTTGAATCTAGGTCACTAGTGTAAAGAGTAACTATTATTACAAAGAAAAGTTTTGGAGTTTTGATTTGGACTATTCTCCTGCTTAAAAATGCAAGGTAGCAATCTTCAGAAGTATCTGACATTGTCAAAAATATATGATGGATTGAAAATTGTCAAGTTGTCAGCACTCAGGATAACTTTAAAGGCATACTAATTCCCAAGTATGGTCTTCTGTGGATGTTTGAGATAGCAGAAGAAATAATTGCTGACATTTGATATCGTCATTGACCTTCCTAAGAGTAGAAAAGTTATACAGAAGTCTCCTTAAAACATTCACCATTTTAATACAATGCAATATCTGAAAATGGTGCTTAAAAACAATTATTATGCTTTATGCTTTGAAATTCTTGTTATTTTGTTAATACATAAATTAAGTCAGTAAGCTTCACTGATGGTACTGTGTGTTGTTGTTGCTTTTTAATCCTTTCTCCCATACTTTCAAACTTCTATATGAAATTTATGGAAAGAAGCTTTTATTTAGCATGCTTGATGCTTATACCCTTTTTAACATCTTTCGTTTTAGTTCAGGGAGGCCCTGAACTTTCTAAAACTTTCTAAACAATGACAGAATAAAATGAGGATGAACAAATTTAAACTACACTTTGTGGGGCAAAGAGTCTGAAATTCCATGGTTAAGATGTCTGATTACTTTACCCAAGGTTTAGGTAACTTTTCCATTAACGTTTTATAGTAATATGGAGAAATACAGATTAAATTACCAGCCTTATTCTTATGATACCATATGTAGCATTTCCTGTCATACATTAAAAGTATCTTCTTCTCATGTCTTATCTCATATTTACAAATTAATCTTTAAAGCCTCATCATTCAAACTTTGCCAAGAAAAATTAAATTTAGAGCTACCAGAAACAATATATTGAAAATTTTAATCTTTAATCCCTTCAAACAATGTTCCACAAATTTATTGTCATTTGAAACATTTGTTTGCAACCATACGTTTTACCAAAATTCATATAAAATTAAAGCAATCCATATCAGTTCAATATATCAACTCTAATATTAGCAGCATTATTTGTCTGCATGTTCTTTTGTTTCTTCCATGCAGCCATTATTAACAAAGCAATTTTTTTTCGTTACGTGTTCATTTACATCAGACAACAGAATTCACAAATCAATAAATGGAGTCTCAAAATGCCTATATTCAGCATTTATTGACTTACCACCTGCCTTTGATACAGTGTCCCACAAATTAATTATTTATCATCTTTCTCTTCAGCACCTTTAAACTTTGCTAGTTTAACAGTGTCCTTCAATTTTAATGCCAAAAAAATACAAGAAATAAAAATACAAGAAAAAAAAATCTTCAGAAACCTTACCTATAAACAAATCCTTAAAACCTCAGCATATTGTCTTGATGAAGAAAACCCCTTAAAATCTGTTAGGAAATAAATATCATGTACTTTTTAACTTTGATGGAATAAGTCAATGTTATAACATTTTTACTTTTAAAAGTCTTGATGTTTATTCCTCTCAAGCAATATTCTAAATGCTGATGTCTTTTTACTCTCTTGTCTTTTCTTCTTTCTTTTCCTTCATAAGTAAAGATACTCCTCAACTTATTATCACAATTGGGACCGGGATTTCTGTTGCTAAGCAAGGTGGTTGTAAAGTGGGTCCCACTGATTTTACAACCTTTTTGCCAGTTTCTTTAAGTGAAACATGTTATATGTATCTTTTGTAAATCCAAAGTATAAAACTCTCCTAAATCACTCTTCTGAATTGAAATCCACACACTTAAATCTTTGTTCTTCCTTTGTTCTTCCCTCTTGTATGTTTGTTCTTCCTTTGTTCTTCCCTCTTGTATGTTTGGATCGTATGAATGAGTTTTGATTTTATAGTGTATAGGCTACTGTTTTTTATCTTGTTGTACGCGCTCGAGTTCCCGATGGGGAAGAGAGGCGGATATAAATTTAATAAATAAATAAATAAATAAATAAATAAATAAATAAATAAATAAATAAATCATCTTCTGATTTATTGTTTGTGTGTCTTCTTAACTATTAAACATCAGCATAGTTCATTTGTAAGTCTGCATATCTTCTATATCTATATTATTGCCAAATACCTTGAATTCATTCAGAATTTTAATACTTTTCTCTATTCTCCATACTCCATTCTTCTTTCTTAATTATTAACTTTAACTTTTTCTAATTGCCTGAAGTAACCTGTCTTTAAGGTCTCCCCTTACCAAGTTTTACCCTAATCTATTTTCCAAGAATTTAAGTATCAGAAAAAATTCTGATACTTAAATTTAAAGTCTTATTTTTAATAGAATTTTAAATAAAGGAATTTAAATATAGGAATTATTTTTATAATTATTTCAAAATAATTCTTAATTCCAGTTAATCTGGTTCTTTAATCCATTAAATATTTTCCAAAATTAACATTCTAATTTTCCCTTTTCTGCTTATTTCCAAATAATAAAGTTGTCTTTAAATTTGCATTAAACTTCTTTCATGAAGATTAAATAAAACTTAATTATCCACTTAAAGAAAAAAATGGCCCTGAACTGAATCCCCAATGATGATTTTACAAATCAAGGTGAATCCATAAATATCCTTCATCATAACAATGTAATTAAAGGCTTAATTGTACAGTTTTTTCCTCTCTCTCTTTTCCCTCTCCCCCCTCCAATCTCCCCCACACACATGCACATACATATACATATGGCCTATGAAGATCTTATTACATTAGAATCAGAAAAAAGCAGCTGAAACAGAGGAGAATATTTTTGTTTCCAAGAGCTGGCAACCCTTTTATACTCACAAAAGACCTTTCATATCAATATATTGTATAATACCACAATTGTACAATTCAATATTATATATTGAATCTTATTTATCCTTATTAATAACACTCTAAAGAACAAGTTAGTGGAGTAATTTTCATTAATTATTCTTTTACTTTTATTTCTTTTGCTTTAGTATTTTCACTTTTCATTATGATCTATCTATTGCAAGTGTCTGGGATGCAATGCAACCAAAATATGCATGTGAAAGTCAAATAAAAATGAAAGTATTGAAAGAAACTACAAAATGTGTTATCCTTCTTAAAACTGCAGATTAACAATTCAAGAATATGTGAAGAGAATGATAAAGAAGAATATACTTTTCTTTAAAAATATTCTAGAAAACAATTTTATGTAGCTAAAGGACTGTGCTTGCTTTAATATGATAGCCTATCACAACTCCTAATTTTAATTTCTAGGCAACTTTTAAGGTTATGACTTTTTATATAGAGAATAATACACCTTGAATTATCTTTCAGCAAAGTTCCAGTGGGGTCAGATTTGTTCAAGTTATGCATTGTAATATTCCAATCCATCTCTGAAAGAAGCAATAATATGATTTTGCTAGATTGAGTTTTGAGAATTCCATGTAAAAAGTCATAATAAAGTTGGGGACGAATCCTGAGGTTCTGAAATGTATTTGGCTGCAATAAGAAACTGTTCTTTTCAATAATTTATGAGAGTTAATACAGTCTATGTTATTAAGTGAACCATGCATAAACAAATAGCAGCAGCAATCAGATTTGGCAATTTGCAGTCCATACTCAGTTCCATTTAGGAAAACAAATAATAGAAAAAGAATATCTTAAAATTATTTAAACACTATGCAGCATATCTGTCAATTCACCCTATTTGCCTGCAAAACCATGTCAGTCTGAAAAAGAAGGATAAACTAAACTTTGTTATAGGTAAAGCAGAATAGAATTGGCCAGATACCTTTTTCCTGTTGCCTAGTCTTGGGAGAGAGTCTGAATGACCCATGAAATTAATTCTTTAGGTCTTCCTTCTTATCACTCACATACTTTCTTGCACAGATTGGAGGGACTATGATTTAGGGAAAGAGATTCTGATATTCTACCTTCCCCATTTCCTGTTCTTATTAGAAAACCAAGCTATCAACACAGAAATAACAAAAAAATAGGTATGTTAAATAGTGGTTTATGCTAGACTACAAATGGATGGTATAAGGTTTACATAATACATTCATCACTATAGGCTGTACTGTGCTTCCTTTAAGTTCTTTTTAGAATAGTAGGTCTTTTTGGAAGTCCAAATGTTGTTCCCTCAACAAAGGGAAGGTTATCAAGTCAGCTTGACCTTTTTACTGGGCAAAACCTTTCAGTAGATTTTTAAGCAGCATATTTGTGACCTCTTGAATAGGAATCTAACAGGTAGCAAGAGTGAACATGAGTTTGTTAAAAACAAGTGGTGTCATACTGATCTTACTTCCTTTTCTGAAAAAATCTCTAGTTTAATAGCTCTGGAATACACATGTTTATAGTATACTTTATGCCCAGGAAAGCATCCAACAAAGCTTCTAAAATGTTAATTTTTTTAAAAAAAATACTTTAATAAAATAGTAAATTATGGGTAAAATGATGCATATATTAGATGAATTTGTAAGTTGAATGGCTACATTCAGACAATGCTCATAAACAGCTATATAGCAAACTAGAAAGTACTATTGAGTGGAGTACTTCAAGGCTCTGGCCTTGGATGAAGGGACTGAGGGGATGATGATCAGAATTGCAAATGGCTCAGAGTTTGAAAAACAAAGCACAAATCCATTCTACTTATAACACCCATAGACTGAAATAATACAGTTTGCATCTCATCAAATTAAATGTAGTCAACTTGAAATATATAATTGCTTGTCAGATATGTTTTATGGTGTACTTTATTTCAGGAAAACAGTAACATCAGGAGAGTTCCAGTTTTTGGTCTGCTGGGTTAGAAGGATCAACATTTTCTCAGATTCACCAAATTCACGGAAAAATAAAATCTTTTTATTTCTCTTTTTATAAAACACAGTCAGATCTTTTATTCTTTTGTGAATAATGGGATAAACAAAAAAATATTCATATTACTTTGTTTAGAATGAGTTACCATAGTACAAAATGAATAATTCTCATTGTAGGTGGTGATAGAATCCAGGCTTGGGATGACTCCTTTCACTCTGTTTGTTAGACTGAGTTCAAAACTGAGGCCATGCCTCTTGCCAATGTTCCCTAGTTTTGACTCAGTCTAACGCTCATTTAGATGTGTTTGGGAGAATCTCCCAGTCGAGACTAGAGTTATTTAGCCTGGATTCTATCTAAGCCAGACTTTCGGAGAAGCAGATGTGATAGCTGACAGCGTGAAGAATCCCAGGCTCTAGCCCGCTGTCAACGGGCGCTTCAGTGTGAAGCAAAGGTACAGTGGCCATTATTGGAGTGAACTAATGTGATGGGACTCCGTTAGTGACAGGGTGCCTTTTTTGAGAGCTGTGCAGAGTGATAGGCCATCTACCTGAGCTGCTGAATGCCTGGGCAGTTTGGTTGCTGATTGTGGTCCTGCGTGAAGAGCTGTGCGACCAGCTGACAGCTCAAGCCTGCGGACGATCGAAGCCCTCAGAAGAGACAATCGGCAGGTGTGGATCATCAAGGAATCAGGTTTGAGTGCATTGCCTAGGGCTCAGCAACAAGAGATGGCAGTTTAGGCAGGAAAAGCTCTGGGAGAAGCTAAGGTGCTGACAGCTGAGGAGAATTGCAGCCGTTAAAAGAGCGCCATTTTCCCATGCTTTATCAGCTGGCCTTTTCTGCAGTTTGATAGGTAGCTGCATCATTTCCCTTGTTGAACTGTTTGACAGTCAAGACTTGAGGTGTCCCTGCCAATTACAGAACAGACTGCACTGGGCTGGAAGCTATCAGAATAAGCTAGCTTCTGGCTCTCAGATAGGTTCCAGGATGGCAGAGCTAGTTAATGCCACCAATTCTTTAATTGGAGCCACAAGTTTACATGAGAGTGACAGGGCCCCCTCTCAAGGATCAAGAGGCAGCTCCTCAAGACCTGGAAGAGCCTCCAAGGAAACAGAGGCCAAGCTTAAAACCAAGGCTCTAAAATCTCAGGGAGCCTCCAAGGTTGAGGAAAAAGATGCAAAAAGATGCCAGAAAGCCTTGGAAAAAAAGATAGCCAAGGTCATTAGAGAGGCTGAGAGGAGAAAACAGCTCAGCTTTTCTGAGAAAGAGCAGTTAGTCTCCCACCCAGGGTCTGGCATGCCACTAGACCTTTCAGGGAATCAGAGGGGCAATCTAGATTCCCAGGTCTGGCCTTCAGAGGGCACTGGGGAGCTTTATACCAATCCTGGGATTTCTTTGGGCACAGCAACAGGCCTCAGACTCCCTTCCGGCCTGCTGTCACCATCAGGACAGGGACAAGGAAGGGCAAGGCCTCTCCCTGAGGCTACATTTACCCTTACCACAGTGGGGCTCTGCCAAGGGGGGTTAGTGATACTGCAACTCCCCAGCAGATACAGAGATGGATATCAGAGGCAGTTAAGCAGGGCTTTGCAGCTGGCATACAAAGTTGGCATGCAGCATCGGTGATGCCTGATTTTCCACCCATGAATGAGCAATATCTCCCCATTCAGGTGCCGCAAGACTTTTCTGCCTCCCAGGGCCCTTACTCTCCAGTCTCATCTTATTTATTTATTTATTTATTTTTTGAACTTGTATGCCGCCCCATCTCCAAAGACTCGGGCTGGCTCACAACTAAAACAGGAACAATAAATACTTAAAAAGAGATTAAACTAATTTTACAAGCCCAAAAATTACAAAAACTAAAATTTACAATAGTTAAAAATTAAGAAACCTATGCCCCCCAGGAGGGTCACAGCCTGGGTTGGTCAAACAACCAGGTCTTTAAATCATGGCGGAAGGTGCGGAGGTCAGGGGCCAGGCGGAGCCCCAAGGGCAGTTGGTTCCAGAGGTCAGGGGCCGCGACAGAATAGGCTCGTCGCTGGGGGACTGCCAGCTGGCATTGGCCTGCCGACGGGAACCCGAGAAGTCCTTGCCTATGTGCTCGCACAGGGCGGCCAGCACTCAATATCGGCAGAAGACGCTCCCTTAAGTATTGAGGACCCATGTCGTGTAGGACTTTGTATGTTAAAACCAGAACCTTGAATGTCACCCGGAGTGCAACCGGCAACCAATGCAGGCAGCGCAGTAGGGGGGTAACATGGGAGAATCGGGAAACTCCCATCACCACCCGTGCTGCCACATTTTGCACCAGCTGCAATCTCCGGATGGTATACAAGGGCAGTCCTAAATAGAGAGCATTGCAGTAGTCGAGTCTAGAGGTAACAAGGGCGTGAGTGACTGTGCGCAGGGCATCTCGGTCCAGAAATGGGCGAAGCTGACGAACAAGGCGGAGCTGGGCAAAGGCCCCCTGGCAACGGCCCCCACCTGCTCCTCCAACCGGAGCTGTACATCCAGGAGGACCCCCAGATTCCGCCCTATCCACAGGGGCAACACCTCTCCCCTATGGCCAAAGATGGATATTCCTAGCTGGGCGAGATGCTGGTATGCACAGCCACTCAGTCTTGGCGGGTTGAGTCGAAGCATGTTCCCTCATCCAAATCCATACCACATCCAAACACCGGGTCATCAGGAGAGGGCATCACTGATCTGGTTTGGGGTGGAGATGTACAGCTGGGTGTCATCTGCATACTGATGGAATCTCACCCCAAAACCATGGATGATCTCACCCAGCAGCTTCATGTAGATGTTAAATAGAAGAGGGAGAGGACTGACCCCTGAGGAACCCCACAAGAGAGCACCTCGGGGTCGACCTCAACCCCCGCCAACACCGATTGCAACCGCCCGAGAGGTAGGAGGTGAACCACTGGAGAACAGTGCCCCCACTCCCAACCCCCGGCCGCAAAGGATACCATGGTCGATGGTATCGAAAGCAGCTGAGAGGTCTAATAGGACCAGGACAGAGGAAAAACCCCTGTCCTGAGCCCTCCAGAGATCATCAATCAGCGCGACCAATGCTGTCTCCGTGCTGTACCCAGACCGGAAGCCCGATTGCTACGGATCCAGGTAGTCCGCTTCATCCAGGAAAAGTGGAAACTGCTGAGCCACCACACTCTCAACAACCTTCAAAAGCGGGTTGGAGACTGGACAAAAGTTGTCTAACACGGTCGGGTCCAGGGCAGGCTTCTTCAGGACGGGTCTCACCACCGCCTCTTTCAAGGCGGAGGGAAAAACACCCTCCCTTAATGAAGCGTTGACAACTGCCCGGAGCCAACTGCCGGAGCCAATCTTCCCAAAGTCAGTCCCCTGGTTCGGAGGAAAAGGGTCATATTGACTAGCACTTGTCAGAGGATGATGGCAGGGCTCCTGAAAAATCATCTTTCAAGATCCTGTTCCGACCACAGTTGTTCAAGTCATTACTCTATAAGGCCAAGGATACTGTACGTTTGGGAACAGACACTCCTGTTCCTGAATCATCCCTGGAGGTGACTGAACCTAATGAGTTGATCTTCTCAGAGCCAACGGAGGAGACAGAGGTGATTCCGTCACCGAAACTCTTTTTAAATATTGTTCAGAAGCAGTTGGATAGGCCTGGAGCTTATGCAAATCCCACGGCATTTAACAAAAAAATTTATAATATTGTGCCAGCTTTGGTCAACACCATAGAGGTTCCTGATGTGGACGAGCTGGTGATGGCATTGGCATCCTCCTCATCTACTTTAAATGATGCTGAGGATGTTTTGAAGGCAGATGACAGGAAGGCGGAGTTGACACTCCACAAGGTGCACCAGGCAGCCATCTGGCAGTTAAAACTGTGCCGGCCCGTCCTTTTTCACCAGGGCCCAACTGCTTTGGCTTCACCAGATGCAGGAGAGGATGCCAGCCAGTGATATTAGAGGCCACCAGGATTTTAATAAGGTCATAGCAGCTGTTGAGTTCATCGCAGACACCACCCTTAACTCAGTAAAGTTTCCTTCCCAGGCCATCACCTTTTCAGTAATGTCCATCATCTGCTATGGCTCAAACACTGGCAGGTGGACACCAAACATAGATGGAAATTGGCCGCTGCCTCTTATAATGGTGGCAAGTTGCTTGGGGTGCCTCTAGAACCAGTCTTGGTGGAGTCCAGGGATAGGCAGAATGTTTTACCTTCTCTGGCCAAAAGATTTGAAAGGCATCCTTCACCACCTTTTCATAGTCTTCCTTTTGCCCAATGTATGGGGAGGTTAGGTTTTCAGTGATCTCAGAGAGCCTTTGGCAGCCATTAAGACTATCAAGTAGGACAGGAATTCAGGATTAGGAACAAGCCTCCACCCCAGAATAGACAGCACTTTCGCTGGGCCTTTTGGTGCTCTAAATGACCGGTGGGCCAGCGCTCCCATAGGGGGTCAGCTCAGGCTCTTTGCCGACCACTGGGGAGAGATGGCAATGGATGCTTGGGTGTGAGAGTTCATAAGATCCGGTCTCTTTCTGAAATTTCTCTCTACCCCCCCACCGAGGTTCTTTATCTGTTACCTCATCTCAAAGGTCCCGGCCAAGAAACACTTCATGGAGAATGCAATCCAACATTTGTTGGAGATCCAAGCCATAGAACTGGTCTCAGAGGAACAATGAGGATTTTACTACATTCTGTTCATAATTCCAAAGGCCTCAGGGGGATGGAGAGCAATTCTCAACCTCAAAAGACTAAATACTTACCTAATCAACTGGAGGTTCAAGATGCATTCTCTACAGTCCATCTTGGAGAGGGTGAGAGTGGGTGACTTCTTGGCCTCCATCGACCTTACAGAGATGTACCTTCATGTTCCGATTCAACCGACCTCTCAGCAATTCTTGCAATTTTGCTATGGGAGCAGGCATCTGCAGTACAAGGCCCTTCCTTTCAGCATAGTGTCAGCACCCAGAACCTTCACCAAGCTGCTAGCTGCATTAACAGCTCATCTCAGGACCATACTCATCCAGATACAATGTTTTCTGGATGACATTCTCATTCAATCCTCATCATACCACCTAGCGGAGGAGGATCTGCAGACCACCATCCAGGTGTTACAGGATCATGGCTTTTCTTTTCTTTTTTATTAAACAAACAAATAAACACAAACATAAACAAAAAATACATTAAAAATGTTGAACATGGTACAGTCTTCCTAACATCGATCTTTGTCATTACTTTGCTAAGTCCAATAAAAGTAATACACAATTTCATTCCATATACATTAAATACACATATAATCATTCCTTATTCTCTTGAATCTTCCTCTTCTCTAGCCAACCATAAAATTTGTTCCATATTTTATAATAATCCAAATCCTCCTTATTTTTTAATTCCTTTGTTAGTTTATCCATTTCTGTGCACATCATAATTTTCCTAAGTATTTCAAATTCATTTGCAGTGTCTTTACTTTTCCATTTCTGTGCGTACGCCAATCTTGCTGCAGTGATTATATGGATTATTAAATATATGTTTTCCTTGTCATATTTCTTCGTATTAATTTCTAACAGAAAGAACTCCAGTCTATGGTCTATTTTCATCCCACATATTTCTTATAGCCACTTACATAATTTTTGCCAATAGTTTTGGGCCTCTTTGCAACTCCACCACAAATGGTAATAAGTTCCTTTTTCTGTATTACATTTCTAGCATGTGGGAGAAATTTTTGAACACATTATTGCCAATCTTGAAGAAGGTATGTACCATCTATAAAGTAATTTATACAAATTTTCCTTAAACGGTATAGCTGAGGTCATCTTTTAATTTCTTTTCCATAATATTTGCCAATCGTCTAAATTAATGCTATAACTGAAATTTTTCATCCATACTACCATTGTTTCCTTTACTTTTTCTTCTTCCAATTTAAATTCCAATAAAACTTGATAGATTTTTTAAGTCTTCTTCTCCTTGGTTCTTAATAGAATTTCATCTAATTTTGTCTTAGTTCTACTAATTCCCCACTCTTTCTTGTCCTTTAAATATTTCAATTGGAGTTGCAAATAGGCCCACCATTCCACATCAATTCCTTGATTCTTCAAATCTTGTCTAGATTGTATTTCCCCTTTGTCATTTAGTATATCTTCATAGGTGATGATTTTTCCTTGTCTCAATAGATGTGGGTGCATCAATGCTTCCAAAGTTGATAGCCAAATAGGTATTCTACATATATTTGTCTTTTTATTTTTCATTTTTTATTTTTAATTCATATTTATATGCTGCCCATGTTTTTAAGAGAGTCTGTCTAACTTTATGACTTTGAACATAGTTATAGCCCTTTAAATTGTCCTGCCAGAGGAAGGTATGCCACCCCGACTGCAAATTGCAATCTTGTAATGTTAATATTCTTTTATTTCTATGGTTTATCCAATCTTTCACCCAGGTTAAAATTGCAGCTCTATAATACAATTCCCAGTCGGGTAGGCCAAATCTTCCTCTTTCTGTAGCATCTTGCAGCAATTTCAATTTGACTCTTTCTTTTGCCATATAAAATTTGCCGTTATTTTATTCAAATTATCAAAAAAAAAATGTCCTAATTTTATGAGGGCATTTTGAAAAAGGAATAATAATTTAGGTAGTACATTCATCTTTATTGCCGTTATCCTTCCCACGAAGGATAGTCTTAATTTATCCTATTTTTCCAAATCTTCAGATATTCATTTTATTAATGGGTCATAATTACCTTTTTTGAATGTTGTATATCTCACCAAAATTATAATCCCCAAATATTTAGCTTTCTCTACAATTTGGATGCCCACTCTCACTGCTAAGATTTCCTTTTGTTTATTTGTCATATTTTTAGTAATTATTTTTGCTTTCTCCCTATTAATTTTTAGCCCCGTGACTTCTCCAAATTCTTCTAAATTATCTATCAATTTTGGTCCCAAATTTTGTGGTTCTTCTAAAATAAAAATAAATCATCCACGAAGGGTTGTAATTTAATGCTTCTTTTTTTATTTTTAAACCTTTGATTTCTGTTTCTTTCCTAATTATTCTTGCTAACACCTCCAACATCAAAATAAACAAAAGTGGTGATAGTGGACATCCCTGCCTAGTTCCTTTTTGGATTTGAAATTTGTTTGTTAACCCCCCATTCACCAAAATTCTGACTTGTTTTTCGTATATTGCCAATATAACATTTACGAATTTTTGTCCTAGGTCCATATATTTAATTTGCTGCAAGATGAAATCCCATTTCACGTTATCAAAGGCCTTTTTGGCATCTAAGAACACTAATGTCACCTGTTCACCACTAAGGATCATGGCTTTTCAATCAATACCAACAAGAGCCACCCCTGCCCCAACCACTTGTCTCTTGTACTTGGGGGCCATCATAGACACCTTAACTGGTGAAGTCTTCCTGTCACCAGAGGTCTTGCTGACATCAAGACTCTAGGAAACCAGATCAGGGTGGACAGAGTGGCCCATTTCGCCCTGCTCTCCCAGCTCCTGGGTAAGATGAAAGCTTGCATTTTGATAGTTCCTTGGGCATGCCTCCATGCAAGAGGTTTGCAGTGGTTTCTGCTCCTTTACCAGAAATCAGGAAGGGGCAACTCACCTGCAAGGGTCAGGTCCCACCAGGATTATTCAAGTCCCTGCTTTGGTGGATGTCTTGGGCAATGTCCAAGAGATGCGAGTTCAAGAAATGCAATCAACTGATCATAACAACAGATGCAAGTCTATCAGGATGGGGGTGCACTTTCAGGACCGGTGACACAGGGCAGATGATCACAGATGGACTTGTGACATAGTATAAATTGGTTAGAGCTCAGGGCAGCTCATTTGGCCCTCAAGGAGTTCAAGGACACTGTTTTGGGACAGCACATTCTCCTCTTGACAGACAATGTGTCCACCAAGGCTCACATCAATTGGCAGGGGGACACGCATTCTAGGTCCCTCATGAGGGAAGCAGAACATCTGCGTTGCTGGGCGGAGAGGAACCTCCTCTTCATCAGGGTCAATGAATATGCAGTCAGACTGGCTGAGCAGGTCTACCATCAACCATTCAGATTGGCGTCTTCTCCCAGATTTATTCAGGGAGTTGTCGGATCGGTTTAGCCACCCAATTCTAGATCTGTTTGCATCTCCCTCAAACAGCCAACCGCCCAGATTTTTCTCAAGGTTCCCGACACCAGGTACAGAAGGGGCTAACGTGCTCTGTGGTCCTTGGCCTTGAGGGCTCCTTTATGTCCTTCCGCCCCTTCCTTTACATTGGCCAGGAGAATATCAGAGTTGGTGGCCCTATCTGTAAGGGAGGACCTCTACGTGTTCCACGCGAATCACGTGGTTCTGCAGTTGGATCCAGCATTCATCCCGAAAGTGAACTCTTTGTTCCATCAGGCTTAGGAGTTAATCTTGCCAGACTTCTGCCCGGAGCCATCTCATGCCCAAGAGAGGGAATGGCATACTCTGGATGTAAGGAGGCCCCTCCACATTTACATCAAAAGAACTGCCAGATTCAGAAAAACAGAGGCCATGTTTGTTTCCTTCCAACCAGCTACGGGCTGTAAGGTCTCAGCTTCAACCATGGGCAGATGGATTAGGGCATGTATTGCCAAAGCCTATGATCTTCAAGCGATCCTGAAACTGCAAAGGATTACAGCACACTCCACCAGAAGCATGGCCATGATGGTGGCATGGGTGATGCAAGGTTCAGTGAAGGAGATTTATAAGGAGACGATATGGTCATCGCCATTGCCTTTTATTAGGCACTATAGACTGGATACATTTGCCTTGGCTGAAGCAGTGTTTGGCAGGCAGATCCTTCAGAGGGTGCCCCGACTTAGTGCCCCACATAGGACAGCCAGCTTTGGTATGTCCCAAGCCTGGATTCTATCGCCACCTACACTGGAGAAGGGGCATTGGTCTTAACTGAGATGCCCTTTCTCAGTGGGTGGCGATAGAATCCAGTCCCACACACTAGACCATCTGGTCCAGACTCGGGGTGTGACCAAACAGAGACTGAACACTTAAACTGCTACAGCATCATCAAAACTGGGGAACATTGGCAAGAGGCGTGGCCTCAATTTTGAACTCAGTCTAATGACTCTCAGGAGTCATCCCAAGCCTGGATTCTATCAGGTAAGACCAACACCCCTTTTCTTCACTTTTAAAATCTGTTTGATGGAAATTTTGAATGGCAATTATAATTACTTTCAGCAGTCAGCATTCAATCATAGTCTTAACTACTCATCTTCCTGATGTCAGAAATCAATACTGCTACTTTTGGGAATGGGTGAGAAATACTTAGGCAATGAAGAAAAAAGCAAACCACAAAGTTCACAGCTGATCACAATGAATTATTAAACAATCTAATTTTGAAACTTCGGAAATACTGTTAACTGCCAGGCATTTGCATTTTACTGTCAGACATAAATAACAGTTGTAGTAAAAAAAACTTGCAATTTGTATTTTCAAAGCTTTTAAAATTATTATTTGATTTATTTTTCTTGTTATGACTTTATAAGACTACAGTAAAATGCTCATATTTCATATTTAGACAGGAAAAGTCTGAACATTGAAACAATGAAGAGATTTTTTAAAAAGCTATGATGTGATAATGAATATGATGGAAATATGAAAATTAGAGAGCAATCCCATTTCATTGTTTTAATGAGGCAGCACAGAATTACACACAGTCATTCTATGAGATTATCATCAGTTGCTTGGAAATATTTTATTGTACAGTATTTTCTTTCAGGAAAGCCATGTAGTGGATTCTTGTAAATACTGCTAAACATTGACCAGATAGGTTTCTCATAACCATTCATTCTGTTTGTAAGGTAGTCCTTGGGACCAAATTGTTGGAGTGGCAGATTCCAAAGCTATTCTTATTTCCTTATCATGTATGCTTTCCAAATTTCCTACCTTATTCCAGAAACTGCCTGGGACCTTGTTGTCCTTCTTAAAGCACAATCAAGATCTCTATTTGGAGCTATAAATCTCCTGCCTTCTTCTACATTGCTTCTTTTTCTGTTTCTCTAAAGATAGACAGATTTCCAGATGGCCATAGCCATCTTCACTACCATTAACACTGCCATTGATTTAATCGTCCAAACTATTCATTCTTCTGCAGCTTTTTACCAGGCTCAGAACTTAATTTTGGAGGGAAAATGCCATACTGTATCAAAGGTATGAGGAGTTCCAGGATGGACAGGCAAATCTCTTGATTGGCACCTTTTGTTCACAGGTTATAATACTGCAGAAGACCATTATAACACTTTTTTGCTCAAAGTCAACAGAGTCATTAACCTATACAAACCAAAAATAACTCCTAAAGCCAAAAAAAAAACCCATAACAATAAGAAAGTTACAATCTAAAAAAAAATCTTTGGTGAGAAAACAAAACTGGCTACATAGCTAACTTTAAAAACCACTACAAAGCCTTATGCTGCCAGATAAAGGCAGAATGCACCAATTACCATTGCAAACAGGAGGAAGAGTTGTTAAACTCGAAATCCACCTGAGCCTTCTATAATTTCATAAAAGCCAAACTTAAAGATTCGAAAATTATCCCACCCCTAAAAGGGCCTAATGGGGAAGGTTGTAACAATGAAACTGTTAAGGCCAATCGCTTCAATATGTTCTTGAGCTCAGACTTTGTTGACAGCAATGGCTGCTGCTCCCCATTTCTTAGTCGTACCACAACAAATTATAACAATTCACTACATACTGATTTTACAGTAGATAACGTTGAAACGGCACTACGTAACCAAAAGCCATTATGTGCCTACTTCTTGAAAAGCTTGCCATTGCCCTAGCCGAGCCTCTCTGCACAATCTATGAAGTATCTTTCAGAACCTGCTCCTTGCCCGACTTATGGTCATTAGCCACCTATTTTTAAAAAGGGAGATCCTAGTCTAGTAGAAAATTACAGACCAATCTCTCTGTGTTGCATCACCTGTAAAGTAATGGAATCAATTATAAACCAATCCATCTCCCTCCACTTAAAAACAAGCAACCTGCTTTCTAACAAGCAGTTTGGTTTCAGGAAAAAAATTGTTCTGTAACCTGCAACTTTTACATTGCAGAAAAATTTGGACCACATATCTTGACCAAGGTAAAGCAATAGACGCAATTTACATAGACTTGTGCAAAGCCTTTGATTCAGTGGTGCATGACAAACTACTGTTGAAACTAAGTTCTTACTGTATCTCCAGATCTCTGCACAATGGATAGCTCCATTCTTGTCCAACAGGCAACGAATAGTCAAAATAAGGAGGGCCCTATCAAATCTGGCACCAGTTAACAGTGGTGTCCCCCAACCTACACTCTTTCTGCTTTACACCAACAACCTATGCAAGCATATTAAAAGCAGTTGCGTCCTCTTCATTGATGATGTAAAATTATTTAACACCACTGACAATGATTCTGCCCTACAAAGCAACCTTGACTATGTGTCAGTATGGTTGCATAATTGGCAACTCCAAATTTCAACTAATAAATGCTCTGTCCTACACAAATCAGAACACCAAATACAAATTGGGCGGAAACAATCTCATTGACGACCCTCACTCTGTCAAGGACCTAGGAATACTCATCTCAAACGATCTAAGCCCCAGAGCTCACTGTAACAGCATTGCCAAAAAGGCATTAAGAGTTGTTAACCTTATTTTGCAAAGCTTCTCCAGTAACATTAAATTGTTAACAAGGGCATACAAAAGCTTTGCCAGATCAATTCTTTAATACAGCTCATCTGCCTGGAACCCACACAGTATATCAGACATTAACATGAGTGAGCGGGTTCAGAGGTATTTCTCGAGAAGAGTACTCCACTCCTCTACTCACAGTAGAATTCCCCATGCCTCCAGGCTTGAAATTTTGGGCTTGTGCAATCTGGAACTACGCCACCTGTGGTCTGAT
The DNA here is from genome assembly GCA_009733165.1 of Naja naja. Classification (NCBI taxonomy): domain Eukaryota; kingdom Metazoa; phylum Chordata; class Lepidosauria; order Squamata; family Elapidae; genus Naja; species Naja naja. The sequence goes on along the minus strand of CM019155.1, from coordinate 80,535,682 downwards.
TTAAGCAAAGTACACAAAATTGTCTGCTACAACGTCTTGCCTGTCAATTACTTCTTGAGCTTCAACCATAATAATACATGGACAAACAATTGGTACAAACTCAAGGTAAACGGCTTCAAACTCGATTGCAGAAAATATGACTTCAGCAACAGAGTGGTCAGTGCCCGGAATGCTCTACCCGACTCCATTGTTACAGCCTCAACCCCTCACAGCTTCAATCTCAAACTGTCTACTGTGGACCTCACCCATTCTTAAGAGGTCCTTAAAGGGGGTGTGCATAAGCACACCAGCATGCCTACCATCCCTGTCTCACTGTCCCCATTTATCTGTATTTACTTCTTGTTCATATTTATGTTCATACCTATACTTGTTATCTTATACGTTTGACAAATAAATAAATAAATGACAAAATACAAGGACGATTTTGTAAACTGATTAAAACTTGTTTGTATTTGTAACATTTAAAAATATAAAATTATTGAGGTCACTAAGAGTTTACTGTTTCTGATCAATGGAAGTATTTAGCCAAAGTAGAATAAATAAATATCCCTTTAATTTATCCCTTAACTTTTAAGGGATAACTTAAACTTTTAACTTTTAAGGGATAACTTTTTTAAGTTATCCCTTAACTTTGATTTCTGAATTCTCTTCTCTCTCTTTAGAATATGCATCAAATACATCTAATTCTGTACCATTCTACTTTTTCCCTGCATACCTCTCTGCTGATTGGTAATCCTCCATCATTCAGAAATTATTTTCAGAAGCCTATCCCTGCTTAAATTTAGAATTGTTGGCTTCCTTCTTCTCTAATAACTCTTTCTGTTAGATCAGGGGTGTCAAACTCAATTTCATTGTGGGTCGCATCAGGGCTGTGGTTGACCTTGAGGGGTGGCCCCCCCCAACCGGGTTGACATTGCCAGATTGATGCCACTCACTGGCGTGGCCGACTGGTGGGCATGGCCAACTTAACGCCACTCCTCAAACTGCTGGCATATTCCCTTTTTGCATTGCGTAGACTGGCCCGAAGCCATGCTGGTCTGACATTTTCTCTTCACATTGGGTAGACTGGGCCAAAACGATGCGGTTAGACTGGGCTGAAGCCACACTGGCTCAACATTTCCTCTTTGCATTGGGTAGATTGGGCTGAAATGATGTGGGTAGACCAGGCCGAAGCAATGCAGATAGACGGGGCTAAGGTGTTGCAGACCAGCTCTTTACATTTTCTAGGACAGCCCTGTGGGCCGGATCCAACCACATGGCATGGGCTGGATCCAGCCTATGGGCCTTGAATTTGACACCCCTGTTTTAGATCTTCAACAAATTTCAATTTCCTTCCTTACCTTTGTGACATTCTGTGCGTGTTCCCCTTGGCTACTACATAATTGGTAAATAGAATATAAACAATAGGAACCAATCTTTGTTCAAGTACATACAGAATATAGAATAACAGAATCAGAATTGAAGTCTTCTTGTCCAAACTCCTGCTCAAGCAAGAGAGCCTATACCATTCCAGACAAATGGCTCTCCAATCTCTTCTTAAAAACCTCCAATGATGGAACACCCACGACTTCTGGAGGCAAGCCTTTCCACTAATTAGTTGTTCTCACTGTCAGAAATTTCTCCTTAGTTCTAGATTGATTCTTTCCTTGATAAGTTTCCATCTGTTACTTCCTGACTCTTCTCAGGTGAGTATAGGTTGATCCCTCTTCTCTGTGACAACCCTTCAAATATTGGAAGACTGCTATCATGTCACCCTTGTCCTTCCTTTGTTAGAGATACCCAGTTCCTGGAACTGTTCATCGTATGTTCCAGTTCCCTAATCATTTTTGTTGCTCTTCTCTGCACTCTTTCTATAGTCTCAACATCTTCTTTATATTTGGTAACCAAAACTGACTCAGTGTTTTCTTGATTTTTTTTCTTTTTTACATTTAGAAAGAAACTTTTATTATTGTTTTGACATATGTTGCAAGTCTTTCTTCATTCTGAGTTTTAGCTTTCCTGATTCTATCTTTTAAGATTTTCATCCTATAATCTTTCCCAAACTTTCTCTAGATCTATTGAAAATAATTCTCCTAAAACCTAAGACACTAGTTTAACTTTGTTCTATTCCTTTTGTCTACATTATATTGAATTCCAGTATGATATGGCCACTATACCTCAAAGTACCTTCACCTTCAATCCCTTCTATCATTTCATCTCGGTTAGTAAAAATTAAGTCTAGTGTCGCTGATCTTCTAGTTTCCTTCTCTATCTTTTGAGAGACAAAGTTGTTTGCTAGGTTTGTAAGGAACCTGTTGATCTCCTAGAAATGGAAGGCTATTTTGATTCCCACAATGGATGAATGGCTGCAAAAGTTGATAAAGTTATCAAAGATGGCAAAATTGAGTGCTCTAATTAAAAAAAAGAATAAAATATTTTATTTCTATTTGGAAACTGCTTTTGGACTTTCTGCTTGAGGTGGGAAAAAATGAAACTTTGATTTTGGTGGCTCAGGCTGTTAAATGCCTGCTCTTAAGATCCAGCTGTCTACAATTACTGTAGGCTCGAATCCCACCAGGCTCAAGGTTGACTCAGCCTTCCATCCTCTCGGGGTAGGTAAATTGAGGACCCAAGATTGTTGGGGGCAATTAGCTGACCTTGTAAAAATGCCGCTTAGTAATAAGCAGGCATATACAATGGAATGAAGGCTATTGCTGAGCGCATTGGGTTGTGCTCCAAAAAAAATTGTAAGCCGCCCTGAGTCTTCGGAGAAGGGCGGCATATAAATGTAATTTTTTTAAAAAAATGTGAAAACAGATTAGAAATTTAACAGCCATTTCACATTCTTCATAGAATCATTACACTCACAAAACCATGCACCTAGCAGGAAGCTGAAACCTACTGTTTTTCACAGTCATTGTGCATATATTAGCTATACAAGTGTCTTAAGTACAGAATTAAAATATGTGTGAAATGGCCCTAAGTATGTTCATTGCGCATGTCTCTTGGTATATAAACTCACAGACATATTCATTATCTGTTTTGTTTGTTTTTGGCATTTAAAGATGTTAAGTAGTACATATTCAAGAAGTAAATTGCTACAGTATTGTGATGAACAGTAACCATGCACATTATGAAGTATTACAGTATTCGTACAGACATTGGCAGAGCTGCCATTAAGCTCATTATCTGTACCATGATGTTATTTTATTCTTGCAACTCTTAAAAAATATTAAATAAAATCACTTTTAGTATTTGATTGTTGTTTTCTCCCTAGACCACCTTTGTCCACTTGCATTTGAAATTTAAAACTATTATTATAACAGCAGTGTTAAACAATGCAAACATCTTCATATATGTATCTGTTAAATAATAACAAGACTGCACTTTGTTCCATAGCTTATAGAAGTTATTGATTCCCCTTTGCTTGTCATATAATTGCTTTACACATAACTGAAAACATCATTTGGTGGGTTGTGTTGGCGCAAATCATTAATTTTCTATAAAAGATCAGTGCTTTGTAAATTATTTTTTAACTTTAAGTAAATAACTTTAAGTAAATAATGATTGAAATGCTGAGAGTAAATATGTAGCGCATAACTTGAAAAGATTTTAATTGCCCTTGATGAGTGATGCTTAACTGTTTCCAAATTTATGCCTAGTTCTTTCAAAATGATTTCAAAAGAATTCATGGAAAAATAATGTACAGAGGTTTTAAGAGTATTTGAAATATGCTTCAATTAGCAAGGATTAATCATGTAAATATATGTTAAATATAGAAATGAAAATCTTGCTGGCAGAATGTTTAAATAGTAGAACATTGAACAATGTAAAAAGGTCATGAAACTGCTAGAATGTTTTGGCAAAGTTTTATTTTTCCTATTCTGAAAAAGAGAGACATTTTACTGCTTTTTTTTGGCTGTGTATTTTAAGCATCTATTAACAAATTACAAAATTACAAGTGGTTTTTATTTGTACATGTATTTACTAATTAAATACAACCACAATCCCAACATACTAAGTTACAGTTACTGAAATACTAATCTTAGAAATAAATTTGGCCAATACATAGAAAAAGGGCCAGGGGCAATAAGAAAAGGAATTCAATTTCAAGAATTGAATATAGTGTATTGTGCAAAAATACTTCAGATACCTTAAGAATTAGTTACTGCTTTCTTGCCTAAAATAATATTGATATTAATGTATTTATTTGTAAACTTCAGGCATCTAATAACTAAAACAAAATTGTAGTTTAAAAATAATTAACACTAATAATTTACAAAAAAGAGTGGCATGGTGATATACTGTTCTTTTAAGACAGAAATTGGGACTGTTAGTTGGAAAAGAATTTAGGAGAAAGTGCAATAGAAAGATCAAGTAGAAAAAAAGGGTTTGGAAAGAAACTTGCAGCTCTGAATGCCTAGATCTATTTATATGAGGCCTACTTAGATTCTGAATGGTTAAGTCCCTAAATAGTTGACACATTTGTGCCTAGAAAACAATTTACAACTAATGCATATATTTTTTAGCAGGGAGGTAACTTTTTTCCATGTATTATTTATTTTATAACATATAAAAATTCCATTTCAATCAAACAGTGTGTTGTCTGGGTACAATTGTTTAAAGGTAATCATAATCAAAATGTTTGTAATAGTATTCATCACAATAACATATTTATTTATTTATTTATTTATTTATTTATTTATTTATTTATTTATTTATTTATTTATTTGGCTTATATGCCGCCCTATCTGCTGAGGGACTCAGGGCGGCTTACAATTAAAACAGTCCCAATACAATTACATAAATGTTAAAGGACATTAAAAACCAAGGTTTTCTTTGTCAATTAGAATATTTTAAAATAATATTTAACACCCTCCCTCAGTCCCCATCAGTCCCCATCAGTCCGGGTAGGCTAGTTGGAATAGCCAAGTTTTTAGGTCACGGTGGAAGGAGCGGAGGTCAGGAGCCGTCTGAACATTCATACTATAATAACAACAATATTTAGCTTGTCTATTTTAACAAATCTCCATTTTAACATTTATTCTTTTTGTGTCCCCATATTTCTAACTTCTGTTTCTATTATCTAACCATTGATAAAATAGATCCCGTATCAAAAAATATTCAGTTTCTTCTTTGTCCTTAATAGTGTTAGTCTATCCATTTTGGCACATTCTAACATTTCTTAATTACACTCTCATCTGTTGGGATGTCATCATTCTTCCACTGTTGTGCAAATGCAATTCTGGCTGCAGTTAGTACATGTAGAATCAAATATATAGTCCTTTTATCATATTTTTCTGGCAGAATGCCTAATGGAAATATTTCTGGCTTCAAGTCTATATGCTGCTTTATCATTTTTTCCAACCAAGTATATATTTTCGTCCAATATTTTTTAGCTTTTGGGCATGCCCACAACATATGGTAATATGAACCAGGTATCTGATTGCACTTCCAACATTTAGCAGATCTATTGTTAAACATTTTTGCCAGTGTTATTGGTGGAAAATGCCATTTATAGAACATTTTATACAAATTTTCTTTACATGCAGTTGACATAGTCAGTTTAACATCTCTATCCCACAATTTCTGTCATTTGTCCAGTTCTATTGCATATCCAAAGTTTTTAGTTCAAACAATCATTGTCTCCTTTACCTGCTCACTTTCAAGTTTAATACTTGATAAGTAACAATATATTTTCTTCATCAGTTTTTATTTTTTTTATTTTTATTTTTATTTTTTATTCATATTTATATCCCGCCCTTCTCTGGAGTCTCAGGGCAGGCGGCTTACAGTTTTTGGGATACAACCCAATGCGCTCAGCAATAGCCTTCATTCCATTGTATATGCCTGCTTATTACTAAGCTGCATTTTTACAAAGTCAGCTAATTGCCCCCAACAATCTTGAGGATGGAAGGCTGAGTCAACCTTGAGCCTGGTGGGATTCGAGCCTGCAATAATTACAGGCAGCTGGAGCTAAGTGCTAGGCTATTAACAGCCTGCACCACCAAGGCCCTCATCAGTTCCAGTTAATATCTGGTCCAATTCTGTTAATACTTTATGAAAACCATACTTTTTAGCATCTTTCTTATATTGAGATTGTATCTGCATTTGTGGCCACCATGCAAAGTCCATCCCTTGACTACTAAGTTCCTGCTTGGTTTTTAGTCCCCTTTTTTCATTCAGGATACAGTTGTGTTCATAAGTTTACATACCCTGGCAGAATTTATGATTTCTTGGCCATTTTTCAGGGAATGTGAATGATAACACAAAAACTTTTCTTTCACTCATGGCTAGTGGTTGGCTGAAGCCATTTATTATCAATCTTTTTAAAATCAAAATGACAACAGAAACTACCCAAATGACCCTGATCAAAAGTTTACATACCCTGGTGATTTTGGCCTGATAACATGCACACAGGTTGGCACAAAGGGGTTTGAATGACTATTAAAAATAACCCTCCTCACCTGTGAGCTGTTTGCTTGTAATTAATGTGTGTGTACAAAGGGTCAATGAGTTCCTGGACTCCTGACAGACCCTTGCATCTTTCATCCAGTGCTACACTGATGTTTCTGGCTTCTGAGTCATGGGGAAAGCAAAAGAATTGTCAAAGGATCTGGGAAAAGGTAGTTGAGCTATATAAAACAGGAAAGGGATATAAAAATATATCCAAGGAATTGAGAATGCCAAGCATCAGTGTTCAAACATTAACCAAGAAGTGGAAAATGTTGAAACCAAACCATGGTCAGGTAGACCAACTAAAATTTCAGCCACAACTGCCAGGAAAATTGTTTGGGATGCAAAGAAAAACTCACAAATAACTTCAGATGAAATACAGGACTCTCTGGAAACATGTGGTGTGGCTGTTTCAAGATGCACAATAAGGAGGCACTGGAAGAAAGATGGGCTGCATGGTCAAGTTGCCAGAAGAAAGCCATTACTACGCAAATGTGACAAAGTATCCCGCTTACAATACGCCAAACAGCACAGAGATAAGCCTCAAACCTTCTGACACAAAGTCATTTGGAGTGATGAGACCACAACCATAAACGCTACATTTGCAGAGGAGTCAACAAGGCCTATGATGAAAAGTACACCATTCCTACTGTGAATCATGGAGGTGGATCACTGATGTTTTGAGGATGTGTGAGTTACAAAGGTACAGGGAATTAGGTCAGAATTGATGGCAGGATGAATGCAGTATGTTATCAAAAGATACTGGAGGAAAATTTGCATTCATCAGCCTGGAAGCTGCTCATGGGACATACTTGGACATTCCAACATGACAATGATCCCAAACACAAGGCCAAGTCAACTATCATTGGCTACAGCAGAATAAAGTGAAGGTTCTGGAGTGGCCATCTCAGTCTCCTGACCTCAATATCATTGAGCCACTCTGGGGAGATCTCAAACGTGCAGTTCATGCAAGACAGCCCAAGAATTTACAGGAACTGGAGGCTTTTTGCCAGGAAGAATTGGCAGCTTTACCATCTGAGAAGATAAAGAGCCTCATTCACACATACCACAAAAGACTTCAAGCTGTCATTGATATTAAAGGGGGCAATACATTGTATTAAGAACAGGAGTATGTAAACTTTTGATCAAGGTCATTAGGATAGTTTCTGTTGTCATTAGGATTTAAAAAGTAAACACAGTTGATTGATAATAAATAGCTTCAGCCAACCACTAACCATGAGGGAAAGAAAAGTTTTTGTGTTATCATTCATATTCTCTGAAAAATGGTCAAGAAATCATAAATTCTGCCAGGGTATGTAAACTTAAGAACACAACTGTATCTTTATATCTTACATTTTTTCCATATTAATAACATTAGGATGTATCAATGCTTTCATTGTGGAAAACCAGACTGGTATTTTCAAATTATTTATTATTTATTTATTACTTGGACTTGTATGCCACCCCATCTCCGAAGACTCGGGGCGGCTCACAACTAAAACCAACAAAGAACAATAAATCACTTAAAAGAATATTAACTAATGAGGCCCTGGTAACCCTCTTTTTCCCTTTCCCAGAGCCCCAGCCCCAACCCCTCACCACGCCATGCCATCTCTCTGGATTCCACAATCCATCCTCGAGATAGGCCGGTGACAATCTAGCAGGCCAGACCCAGGAGAGAGAAATTATATTGTTCTTTATTTTTAGCCCATACTGATAACAATGCATTTCTAACATAATGTATTTGAAAGTAGTTATGTAGCAGGGGGATAATTTAATCACAGTATTCAATCTACCCTAATGGATGTTGCAGACATTTTTCAAATATAAATTCATGTATAGGGCCTTAAACTACGAAGATACCACAATGGTTATATTTAATGATAGTTAAATTCAATTATCAGTAACGGAAGTAATTAGTTATTATGTAAAAAAAATGAAAATATTTGAAGTTCACATGTTACAAAGTAATAGTTACATGTAAATACATTTTTTATTTGTTCATGATGACAGCTTTTTGACAACATCCTTTTTTTCCAGCGGTTCTGAGAGCATGTGCTGATGGAGGTGCTAATTATTTGCACTGTATCACCGATGGAAACCGTGACAGGTACACTTACAATAAAATGTTGTAATAATTTGTGTATTTTATCTGCACAAAGCATGTTGATTAAATTTAATTTTTTTCATTATCTGGTTTCTACATAGTACCAGGCTACTGGTACCTCATAAAAACATAACAGATTACTTTTCAAATACCTTAAGGTCATTGTGTTTTCCCATTTCTAGAAGAAAAAATATTGATGTGAAGCCATGGGCTGTAGAAACACAGTTAATAATGTCACAAAATAGAAAGCATTTACAATTCAACATAGAAATGTCATTTTTATATTGAAGCCCTATGATTCAAATTTTAATGTCACATTTCTTCACCTTATTCTATTAATTGAATCTATTAGATACTAAGAAATGAGACTTGGAAATGGTGGTTTAATATAAGGATGATTGTGCATGCTATAATAAAAAGCATGCATCGGAGCACAAATATTACACTGATTGCTTTTGAATAAGCTTTTTCATCTTTAAGAGTTGAGAAAGGTTTTGTGATGACTCTCCCGGATGCTTCCCAGATATCTCTTCAGGTTTCAGTTCAGGGGAGGATGAATCAATTCCTGACAGGAGGGGAGTTGATTAATGGCTACAAGCAGCTGTCTGAGAATGATTTGGCTGAAGCAGAGCTGCAGCAGGACTGCTCTGAGGTGTCAAATGGAGAAAGCATGCAGATACAGCCAGTCAGGGAGGAAGAAAAGGAAGTGCCTTCTGTACCTGATCCAAGAACGCACAGGGCAGAGAAAAGGCAGGAGCAAGATTACTCATGAGGAGAAAGCCTCACCTTTCTTGATGGGCTGCATTAGAAGCTGGCTATTTAGCACAGCAGATAGATGGAGGTGATTCTGGGAACAGCATGTTCATTTCCTAGCTGTGTGTTTTCTGGTCATTGTAATTCCTGCCTTGCTTTGGGTTGACACAGTGCCTTGACTTGGATCGTGCCTTGTGAATTCTGGACTTTTCTTGCCTTGTGAACCCAAAGATGGTTTATCAAGAGGCAACTGGACTTTCTGGATTTTCTTTGAAGATGTTTTGCTTCTCATCCAAGAAGCATTATCAGCTGACTGGATGATGGGGAATAGAAGAATTTATATTCCTTGCAGACAGCTAGTCATTTGCATTCTTTCAGTGAGTCATTAAGGCCACCTGGAGGTTTATTCATGTCATCAGGGTCACCTGAGTGGTGCAAATGGGTGTGGAGCCTTCTTGGGACTGTTGAAAGGACTGTGTTGTAGACCCTGATGACACAGATATACCTCAGGAATGCATGCCAAATTTATAAAATCCTGGCATGGTAACCTATGGTGTGAAGATCAATCTAACTACCAAAGCACTCCAATAATGAGGAGTATTATTGCTCAGGAGAAGTCAATTGGTAACACTCCTGTATTTTTTAAAATCACACCTATAAACAGTATAAAGAGATTGATGATACAATGTCCAATAATAGACTCACAAGACAGATACCATTCAACATGCTACTAAAGAAGAGTTTTCAAAGTACTATCAGTGTTAATAATATGGGTAGATTAAAGCCTTCAGCCCATCTGGTTCTTTTCATTAAAAGAAAAATTCAAGGATTGAAAGAAAATTACAGTGGGAAAATAGCATCAAGAAGCATGAGCATGGAAAAAATAGACACAATGAAAAATGAAATTAATCAACTAGAAATTGACATCAGAAGCATTAATTAATTGAAATAGGTTGGAATTGCATATTTTCAGTCAGACGTTCATACTGTTTCCTATTAGATCTCAAAAATAAAGAGTGTTGCTTTCATAATTAGGAAGGATATAGCAAGAACAATAGTTCAATAAATGATCCAATAATATCAGTTACATTATGTTATCAACCTTTTATTATGTCAGTTACCTGTGTTCCAACTAAAGATGCAGACGAAAAAGAGCTTGATTAGTTTTAAGGTCACATTCAATTTGAAACAAAAGAACATGCAAGTAAAACTTATTGCTTATGTTTGGAGTTAAAAAGATGAAGTTTGAAATATTAAAGAGGAAACTTATATGGGCTGTATAGTCTAGGAAAATAAAATAAATTAGGAGGACAACTTGCTAGTTCAATAATTTCATTGCTAGTGCAGTCTTCCAACAACTAAAGTAACATCTAATATAAATGTATATCACCAGATGGAATGGACATAAATTATGCTATTGGTATAAAGAGGTATGCTGTAGAAATAATGACTTGTTTATAGAAGAAAAAACATGAGCAGGCCTGACTATTGATCAAGACAAGAACTGCTCATGTGGGAAAATTTTTCACCATATACCCACCATTCTCAAGGAGAACCTCAGGAATTACTCTGAATTCCTGAATTTCATTGATAGGGCATCAAAGGAACTGTGGCATAAAGTAAAGAAATTATTAAGGATGAATGTGAAAAGAAATGAATAACGATCAAGATACCAAATTAAATATCAGAACAAATTATAAAAATTGCTAAGAGAAAAGAACCCAGCCAAAAAAGGCAAAGATATCAGAGAAAGAAATAATTTATGGAAGCTGTTAGATAAGACTAGAAGCAGCTGGGTAGCGGAAGTGGCAGAGGCGGCGGCGATGGGGCGAGGCACCTTTGAAGTGGTGGCTTTGCCCCTGAAGCGACAGCCCCGCTGGCAGAGCGGCCCCCAACATCCAGCCCATCTTCAGTGGCCCCTGTGGATTGCCTCATTGTCCCCTGAAGTCACTTGGAGCAGCGCCAGAGATCGTTGGGGACCTGGTGCTGGAGCTCCAGGTGACCGGAATATTCTTGTGGGCCAGGTCGAATTACATCTTGGCTGAGGGAGTGGCTGAAGGCCGCGGTTCGGATTTCATCTATGAACCCCCCCGTGGTTTGGGCTACATCTATGAACCCCCCCCCTCAATTGGGGAGGGTTAGGATATTGATCTGTTGGTGCTGGCTCTATTCCGATGGCGTCGATGGCAAGGGTGGAGATGGCATTGGTGCGGATCCAGGGCCAGTGTGGTGGCCGGAGCCAGGCGGGGCTGTTGGAGATGATCCCGGAGACTGCCCCTGGCCTGGAGATTGGCACTGATGAAGATGAGGGCGGCTGTTTTGTCTGATGCTGCCCTCAGTTGACTTCTCTCGCCCCCCCCTTGCCTTTCTAACTTTGACTGCTTAAATCTGTCTGGGTTGTACATATGGGTAGTTGGCGCATGGGTGCTGGTTGGCCAACCGGAGGGGTGAGAAGGTTTTCCCTGTTTCCATTTGGGATTTCATCTATCAGATGGCTTCAACCATCAGCCGTCATTAACCTCTGCCTCCTCCATGTTGTGGGGATTATCTTCCCCACCCTTATTAGTCTTCATTGGTGCCGGGGATGGACTTGCTGTTTTGCCCACCCACGGTTGTGAGAGAACTGTGGAGTTGGGATGCACCATCTCCCCCCCTTTTTGCGCAATTCCAGCTGCGTGTTAAGACCTTTTGAAACTCTGGGGGGCCACGAGCTGTGAGAGAGCAGTGGCCAGCCTTGGATGCTCGACCATCAGCCCCCTGGATTGCCGTGAGAGGGCATCCAGGGGTGGAGGCATCTCAGTGGTTTTGAGTTGCCCAGTGTTTGGACTATAAGACTATTGTTTGGACATGGATTTACAACTGGACCGCTCCTCCTCTGCTGGTTGGACACTTAACATCTTATGCGGACTTTTTTGGCAGCTGAACTGTGGGCTTTGAGGGATGTTCCCCTCTCTTGGACTTGGCCTACCGGTTTATCATCAGCCTATCTCGATGACGGATTGTGGAATCCGGAGAGATGGCATGACGCAGGAAAGGGTGGGGGCCGGAGTTCAGGGAGGGATAAGGGGAAGCGACCCAGGGCTGCTTTGTCAAAGTTTTTAATTCGGTTTCTTAAGGGGTTAGGGAAGGGTGGGAGGGATAAGGGTTTTATTGTTAGAGGTCAGTGCAGCCTTAAACAGGGCCATGGTTGTGGGGTGCGGGGGCTGGGCGATGGGGCTTTGGGCGGAATAGTGGGAGCCACAATCCCTAGAGTGGTTGGTAGGGGTAGAGGCCGATGGGGCCAGGGGTCATATCATGTTAGGGGAGCGTGCCTCCGCTATATTCAAGCTGTGGCGCTCCCCCTCTGCCCCCTCCCAATTCCTGGGAGTTTTGGGATCCAGGGCCCCTGGTCTCAGACTGGTGTATTTCAATGCCAGGTCCGTGGTTAATAAGGCACCACTCTCCGAGGTGATTGAGGAGGAGGCCGTGGACCTGGCCTGTATCACCGAGACCTGGTTGGGACCGGAGGGGGGAGTCCCTCTGGTTGATATTTGCCCACCAGGTTTTCAGGTGTTACACCGGTCACGACCCCAGGGTAGGGGAGGTGGGGTGGCTATTGTTATTCGGGAGACCCTGCTTCCAAGGGAGGTCCCTGCTCCAGAGATAGGCGGGTGTGAGTCCCTCCTCCTGAGATGCGGGCCTGCCGGTCGGTTGGGTGTGCTGCTTACATACCTGTCCCCCAGCTATGTTTCAGCTGCCCTGCCTGGGCTGCTTGATGCCATCTCGGGGGTGGCGGTGGAGTTTCCAGATCTTATGGTTCTGGGTGACTTTAACCTGCCTTCTCTGGGATTGGCGTCAGCATTGGCCCAGGAGTTCATGGCTTCCATGGAGGCCATGGGCCTGACCCAGATAATAGATGGCCCGACTCATGAGGGGGGTAACATGCTCTACCTGGTTTTTGTCTCTGAGCAGTGGCGGAGTGGTCTAGGGGGTGGTGATATAATTATCCTCCCTGTTTCATGGTCAGACCACTATCTCCTGCAGCTGGTCTCCCGCCAAGCCACCCCACACCGCTGGGATGAGGAGCCACCTAGATGGTTCCGCCCCAGACGCCTGATGGACCCTGACAGGTTCCAGGCAGAACTGGGTTTTTTTCCTGCATCCCTTACTCACAGTCCTGCCGAGACCCTCGTGGCTGCCTGGCAACAGTCGGCTGCGGGGGCTCTCGACAGGGTTGTTCCCATGCGTCCCCTTACTCGACGCGGATCCCGTTCAGCTCCCTGGTATACCGAGGAGCTCCAGGAAATGAAGCGTCGCAGAAGGGGACTAGAGAGCAGGTGGAGGGTGACTCGCTCTGAATCTGACCGAGCCCAGCTAAGAGCCCATGTTAGGACTTACCTGGCAGCTATGGGGGTGGCGAGGAGATCCTACTTCTCCGCCCTCATAGCGTCCGCAGATAATTGCCCAGCCGCCTGTTTGGGGTTACCCGCTCCCTCCTTCAATTGGGGGTGGTGGTGGACCCGTTGCAGGGCAGAGCTGAGGAATTTAGTCAGTATCTGCAGGACAAGATCGCTCAGATCCGGGAGGGGTTACGTGGATTGTCAGTGGTCTGAGGGGGAATGCGAGTGTTTTGGCCAATGTGATCTGGGCTGAGTTTGATCCTGTTTCTGAGGATGAAGTGGACAGGATTATGCGGCGGCTGAGTTCCACCACATGTTTATTGGACCCGTGCCCTTCCTGGTTGGTTTATGCCTCCAGGGAGGTCACGTCGCGGCTGGCTCGGCAGTGGTCAACGCTTCATTGAGGGAGGGGTTATTCCCACGCTTTGAAAGAGGCGGTGGTGAGGCCCTCCTGAAGAAGCCTGCCCTGACCCAGCCGTGTTGAACAACTTCGTCCGGTCTCCAACCTTCGCTTTTAGCGAAGGTTGTTGAGAGTGTGGTGGCTCAGCAATTGCCACTTTTCCTGGAGGAAGCGGACTACCTGGATCCGCACCAATCGGGCTTCCGGTATGGGTACAGCACGGAGACAGCATTGGTCGCGCTGATTGATTATCTCGCTAGGGCACGGGACAGGGGCTCGCCTCTGTCCTGGTCCTGTTAGATCTCTCAGCGGCTTTCGATACCATCGACCATGGTATCCTATTGCGGCGCCTCCGGGGCTGGGAGTGGGAGGCACTGTTTTACAGTGGTTCTCCTCCTACCTCTCGGGACGTTCGCAAACAGTGTTGGCAGGGGGCAGAGGTCGACTCCAAAGCACCTCACTTGTGGGTGCCGCAGGGTTCGGTCCTCTCACCCCTCCTGTTCAACATTTATATGAAGCAGCTGGGCGAGATCATCCGTGGCTTTGGGGTGAGTTATCATCAGTATGCTGATGATACTCAGCTATACATTTCCACCCCAGGCCACATCAGTGATGCTCTCTCGTGATGTCCCGTTGTCTGGCAGCGTGCGGATCTGGATGGACAGGAACATGCTTCGACTCAACCCGCCAAGACAGAGTGGCTGTGCATACCGACATCCCGTCCAGTTTTGAGGTACCATCTTTGCTCATGGGGAGGAGGTGTTGCCCCGTGGACAGGGCAGGAATCTGGGGTCCTCCTGGACTCACGGCTCAAATTAGAGGAGCAGGTGGGGGCCGTGGCCAGGGGTGCCTTTGCCCAGATCCGGCTGGTTCGCCAGTTACGCCCATTCCTGGACCGGGATGCCCTGCACAGTCACTCAGGCTCGTTATTTCCCGCCTCGACTACTGCAATGCTCTCTACCTTGGACTGCCTTGCGTACACTCGGAGGCTTCAGCTGGTGCAGAATGCGTCGCTGGTTGTGATGGGAGCTTCCCGATACTCCCATGTTACACCCCTCCTGCGCTGCCTGCATTGGCTTCCCGTTGCCCTCGGGTGAGATTCAAGGTCTTGGTATTAACATTTAAAGTCCAACAGGGCATGGGTCCAGGTTATTTACGGAACGGCTTCTCCCAGCATCTAATGCCAACCGCCTGTGCGGGCGACAGGCAGGGTCTCCTCGGGTGCCGTCTGCACACAATGTCGCTTGGCGGCACCCGAGAGGGCCTATTCTGTGGCTCTCCCACTTTGTGGAATCTTCTTCCGCTTGAGCTCCGCTTGGCTCCCGATCTTCGCTCCTTCCGCCATGATTTGAAAACCTGGCTCTTCCTACAATCTGGGTTGTGCTGACTCTCCTGGGTTGGGGTTATCTAATTGGGGTTTTAAACGTTAATTTGGCTTAAATGTTTAATATCTTTTTAATTAATTTAATTTATTCACTGTTGTATTTAATTAAGCACCGAGTCTTCGGAGAGGAGCGCATATAAGTCAAATAAATAAATAAATAAATAAATAAATAAATAAATAAATAAATAAATAAATATTTATTTATTTATTTATTAATGGATTTATATGCCTCCCCATCTCCAAGACTCGGGCTTACAAATAAAACAACAACAACAATAAATAATTTAAAAGCAAATTAAACTAAATACGCCCCATTACAACTACAAATTTAACCCATAAAATTATCCTATAAAAACTATCCCATAAAAATCATCCCATCCCAAAAATCACAACCCGGATTGGTTAAACAACCAGGTCTTCAGGTCATGGCGAAGGTGCGGAGGTCAGGGCCAGACGGAGCTCCAGGGAAGTTGGTTCCAGAGGTCAGGGCTGCTATAGAATAGGCTCGCTGCCGGGAACCGCCAGCCGGCATTGGCTAGCTGACGGGACCCCGGAGTCCTTGCCTATGTGCTCGCAGGGCGGTTGGCACTCTGATGTCGGCAGGAGCCCCCTTAAATATTGGGGACCCATGTCATGAAGGACTTTATATGTTAACACTAAAACCTTGAATTCACCCGAGTGCAACGGCAACCAATGAAGGCAGCGCAGGAGGGGTAACATGGGAGAACCGGAGACTCATCACCACCCGCCGCCAAGATTCTGCACCAGCTGCACTCGGATGGTATGCAAGGGCAGTCCTAAATAGAGAGCTTGCAGTAGTCGAGTCTGGAGGTAACAAGGGCGAGTAACCGCGCGCAGGGCATCTCGTCCAGAAAAGGGCGCAGCTGGCTAACCAGACGGAGCTGGGCAAAGGCCCCTGGCGACGGCCCCCACCTGCTCCTCCAACCGAGCCAACGCCCAGGAGGACCCCAGGTTCCGCCCTATCCACAGGGGTAATACCACTCCCCGATGGCCAAAGATGGACACTCCAAACTGGACCGAGATGCCGGTACGCACAGCCACTCAGTCTTGGCCGGGTTGAGACGAAGCATGTTTCCGTTCATCCAGATCCGCATCGCATCCAGACACTGGGTCATCAGGGAGAGGGCATCACCGATCTGGTTCGGGTGGAAATGTACAGCTGAGTATCATCAGCGTATTGATGGAAACTCACCCCAAAACCATGGATGATCTCACCCAGCGCTTCATGTAGATGTTAAATAGCAGGGGAGAGGACCACCCTGAGGGACCCCACAAGAGAGCACCTCGAGGTAGACCTCTGTCCCCCGCCAATACTGACTGCATCGCCTGAGAGGTAGGAGGTGAACCACCGCACAGTGCCCCTATACCCAACCCCTCGAGGCGCCGCAGAAGGATACCATGGTCGATGGTATCAAAGCCGCTGAGAGGTCTAATAGGACCAGGACAGAGGAAAACCCCTGTCCCGAGCCCTCCAGAGATCATCCATCAGTGCGACCAATGCCGCTCCGTGCTGAAACCAGGCCGGAAGCCCGATTGATACGGATCCAGGTAGTCCGCTTCATCCAGGAAAAGTGGAAACTGCTGAGCCACCACACTCTCAACAACCTTCGCTAAAAAACGAAGGTTGGAGACTGGACGAAAGTTGTCTAACACGGTAGGGTCCAGGGCAGGCTTCTTCAGAAGGGGTCTCACCACCGCCTCCTTCAAGGCGGCGGGGAAAACACCCTCCCTTAATGAAGCGTTGACAACTGCCCGGAGCCAACCGCAGAAGAGAACAGTGTTTGAAGAACTTGGGGACTAACAAACAATATTTTTTGGATTACAACAATAGAAAGTATGAAATTACTTGGAGACTGAGAATAAAAAGAGGGGGGAAAGAAAAAGGGATCTGCTGGTGGCTTGACTTGTGAAAATATTAATTAAAAGTGGGAAATTGGTTGGGGACTGAGGAAATATTGGTATAATATTTGAATTATTATTGATTATCTCTTTTAAAACCCTTAAAGTCTTTAAGATTATTCAAAATGATGAGAACCTCAAACTTAAGCAAATTAGGGGGAAAATGCATCTGCGCCATTAGCAGCAGCAGCAACAGCATCTAGTCCAGCAAAGTTCTTTGGATAGCATGTTGAAATAGGAAAAAATAAACAAGATGCAAGCCAAAATGAAATCAATGCTCCAATTACTTCAAGAAGCCACAACAAAATTTTTTGAAGACATGAAGGAAATAATGGAAAAGATGGATGATAAAATGGAGAATATTCAACAAATAATAGCTAAAAATGAACAAAGGATCCAGAAAATAGAAGAGAAATCAGAACAAACAGAGAAAAAAGTGGAAGAGATGGATAATAGGCTCACACAGGCAGATAAAAATCTTGAGAAACAGTAATTACATTGGAGATGGATAAAGCTGAATATTTTTTGAGGTTTCAGAACATTGAGGAAGAAAAAGGGGAAAACCTTGCAAAGATAATGGCAGAATTGTTGGCGGATGCCCTGGAGGTGGATAAGCAGGAGAGGCTTACTGGGATGGATGAAATATTCAGAATATATACAAGATATGCGTCAAGGAACAAACTTCCCAGAGAGGTACATGTAAGATTCACTAAGAAGGCAATAAGAGTGGAGATACTTCAAAGAGTAAGAGATGACCTATGGAAATATAAAGGGAAAGAAATAGTAGTTTTGAAACAGATCCCTAAAGAGTAAGAGATACAAGAAAACAATTTTTGACAAGACAACTAATTAAACATGGGGTAAATTTCCAATGGTTGATACCTGAGGGAATATTGGTGACCTGGATGGAACAAAGATATAGACTGGATTCTATAAAAGAGCTAAAGAAGAAGATTGTCATTCAGATAGTCAAGAAAGTTAAACATTTAGGAATTCAATTAACGGCAAGGTGTGTAACTATTAAAGAAGATAACTACTATAAACTGATGCAGCAAATTAAAACAGAGTTGGAGAAGTGGAAAACCTTGCTGTCATTGATGTGAAGAATGACTACTATAAAAATGAATATCCTGCTGAGATTATTATATTGATTTCAAACAATACCGATAAAATTGAAAAAAAAATACTTTGAAGAATTAAATAAAACAATATTAAGATATATTTGGCAAGGGAAAAAAGCAAGAATAAGTTTGAAAATGTTGCAAGATTCCAAAAACAAAGGTGGTTTTGGGTTGCCGGATTAGGAATTGTATTACCAGTCTTCAGTACTTACTTGGGTGAAAGAATGGATTGGTCTGAGGCACAAAAGATTATTGACTTTGGAGGTACATGATCTCCAATTGGGCTGGCATGCTTTTTTATGGTATAGAAAAAACAAAATACGTAAGTATTTCCAAACACATTACATCAGGAACACACTATTATTAGTATGGGAGAAAATTAAGGAACATCACCATTTGAAAATACCAGTCTGGCTCTGGAGGCATTGATTCATGCAAATGTTATTGATATAGAAAATATTACTAGATATAAAGACATTTTGAATGATAAGGGGGCACTTAAAACTAAGCAGGAACTGAGTGGTCAAGGGATTGATATAATATGGTGGTCACAAATACAGATACAATCTCAATATGAGAAGGATGCTAAAATGTGTGGTTTATATAAAGAACTAATAGAATTAGACCAGATATAGGGACAAATTATTTTTATTTTATTTTATTGGACTTATATGCCGCCCCATCTCTGAAGACTCGGGCGGCTCACAATTAAAACATACAAATACAATAAATAGATTAAAAAAAGAATTAAACCATTGTGAAGTCCAATAAAGCCGAATTAAAGTTAAAACTATCCCATACCCCCCACGAGGTAATCACAGCCCAACTTGGTCAAATAGCCAGGTCTTCAAATCACGGCAGAAGGTGTGGAGGTCAGGGGCCAGACGGAGGTCCAGAGGCAGTTGGTTCCATAAGTCCGGGGCTGCCACAGAATAGGCTCGCCGACGGGGGACCGCCGGCCAACATTGACTTGCCGACGGGACCCCGAGGAGCCCCTGCCTGTGTGTTCGTACAGGGCGGTTGGTCTCGATATCGGCAGGAGGCTCCCTTAAATATTGTGGACCCATGTCGTGGAGGACTTTGAATGTTAAAGCCAAAACCTTGAACCTCACCCGAGTGCAACCGGCAGCCAATGCAGGCAGCGCAGGAGGGGGGTAACATGGGAGAATCGGGTAACTCCCATCACAACCCGCGTGGCTGCATTCTGCACCAGCTGCAACCTCGGATGGTGTGCAAGGGCAGTCCTAAATAGAGAGCATTGCAGTAGTCAGTCGCGAGGTAACAAGGGCATGAGTGACTGTACACAGGGCATCTCGGTCCAGAACGGGCGCTGGCGAACCAGCCGGACCTGGGCAAAGCCCCCCCTGGCGACGGCCCCCACCTGCTCCTCCAACTGGAGCTGTGCATCCAGGAGGACCCCAGGTTCCTTGCCCTATCCACAGGAACACACCACTCCCCTATGGTCAACGATGGACAATCTTGACTGGACCGAGATGCCGGTATGTACAGCCACTCAGTCTTGGCCGGGTTGAGCGAAGCATGTTTCCGTCCATCCAGGTCCTACGCATCCAGACAGTGAGTCATCACGGAGGGCATCACTGATCTGGTTTGGGGTGGAGATGTATAACTGGGTATCGTCAGCGTACTGGTGATACCTCACCCCAAAACCACGAATGATCTCACCCAGCGGTTTCATGTAGATATTAAATAAAGGGGAGAGGACCGACCCCTGAGGGACCCCACAAGTGAGTGCCCTCGGGGCCGACCTCTGTCCCCTGTCAACACCGATGCGACAGCCCCAAGAGGTAGGAGGAGAGCCACCGAAGAACAGTGCCCCCACTCCCAACCCCCGAGCAAAGGATACCATGGTCGATGGTATCAAAGCTGCTGAGAGGTCTAATAGGACCAGGACAGAGGAAAAACCCCTGTCCCGGGCCCTCCAGAGATCATCCATCAGTGCGACCAATGCTGTCTCCGTGCTGAAACCAGGCCGGAAGCCCGATTGGTACGGATCTAGGTAGTCCGCTTCATTCAGGAAAAGTGGAAACTGCTGAGCCACCACACTCTCAACAACCTTCGCCAAAAAGCGAAGGTTGGAGACTGGGCGAAAATTGTCTAACACAGTCGGGTCCAGGGCAGGCTTCTTCAGGAGGGGCCTCACCACCGCCTCTTTCAAGGCGGAGGGGAAGACACCCTTCCTTAACGAAGCGTTGACCACTGCCTGGAGCCAGGTGACCTCCCTGGCGGCATAAGCCAACCAGGAAGGGCACGGGTCCAACAAACGTGGTGGAACTCAGACGCTGCATAATCCTGTCCACTTCATCCTCGGAAACAGGATCGAACTCAGCCCAGATCACATCGGCCAGACTGCTTGCACCACGATCCTCAGACCACTGCAAGATGGAACACAACCCGCCCCGAATCCATGCGATCTTATCCGACAGATATTGACCAAATTCCTCAGCCCTTCCCCGGAGAGGGTCCACCACCTCCCCCGAATGTAGGAGGGAGCGGGTGGCCCTAAACAGGGCGGCTGGGCAGTTATCTGCGGACGCTATGAGGGTGGAGAGATAAGACTTTCTCGCCACCCCCACAGCTACCAGGTAGGCTCTAATATGGGCTCTTAGCTAGGCTCGATCAGCTTGGGAGCGGGTGGCCCTCCACCTGCTCTCTAAGCCCCTCCCACGGCGCTTCATCACCCGGAGCTCCTCAGTATACCAAGGGGCAACCCGGGATCCATGGCATGTGAGGGGACGCATGGGGACAACCCTGTCGAGGGCAGCCTCAGCAGCCTGCTGCCAAGCGGCTGCCAAGTCCTCGGCAGAGTTGTGGGCAAGGGAAGAGGGGAAAAAACCCCAGTTCTGCCTGGAACCTCTCAGGGTCCATTAGGCGTCTGGGGCGGAACCATCTAAGTGGCTCCTCATCCCAGCAGTGGGGAGCAGCCTGTTGGAAGACCAGCCGTAGGAGATAGTGATCAGACCAAGGGACGGGCAGTGTTGTACAACTAGCCTGCCCTATATCACTACACCACTGTTCCGAGACAAAAACTAGGTTGAGAGTGTTTCCCCCCTCATGAGTCAGACCTTGAATTAAGTGGGTCAGGCCCATGGTCCCCATGGAGGCCATGAACTCCTGGGCCAAACCTGACGCCCCCCCGAGGGAAGGCAGGTTGAAATCCCCCAGGACCATAAGCCCTAGGAGATCCACCGCCACCCCTGAGAGGACACCGAGAAGCCCAGGCAGGGTTGCTGCCACACAGCTGGGGGAAAGGTATGTCAGCAGTAAACCCACCCGACCACCAGGCCCTCACCTCAGGAGGAGGGTCTCACTTCCGCCTATCTCAGGAACAGCGACCTCCCTTGGAATCAGGGTCTCCCGAATAACCACAGCCACTCCACCACCCCTCCCCTGAGCCTGTGGCTGGTGCAAAATCCGAAAACCTGGGGGGCATAAATTAACCAGAGGGACTCCTCCCTCTGGGCCCAACCAGGTCTTGGTGATGCAGGCCAGGTCCGGAGCCTCTTCCTCAATCACCTCGTGGAGGAAGAAAGACTTATTAGCCATGGACCTGGCATTAAAATACACCAGCTTGAGCCCAGGGGTCCCCGTTCCCCTGCCCCCAGGGGAGGAGGTCATAGGGTCGGAGCGCGCCATTGCTCGAAGATAGCGGGGGCGCGCTCCCAACACATGATCTGGCCCTATGCCTCGTCGTCTTCCACTGATCCCAACCACTCTGGGGATTGCGGTCCCCGGCCCGCACTCCGGGCCCCTGCCGGCCCCCAACCCCCACCCCCGCCATGAGCCGGGCTGCAGTCCACCCTCGCGGTATCATTTCCCACGCTCCTCCCTAACCTACTTAAAAATTTATTTAAAAATTTAATTAGAGGGGCCCTAGTGACCCTCTTTTTAACTTTCTTAGAGCCCCGACCCCAACCCAACTCCCTGCCATGCCATCTCTCCGGGTTCCATAACCCATCCTTGAAATAGGCCGGTGATAAAATAGCAGGCCATATCCTGGAAGGAGGGAGCCTCCTAAAGGCCTGGAGTTCTGCTGCTATAAAAGTTCGAATGTTACAAATCCAAAAATGTCAAGGAACCGGCATAAGGGTCTGCAGATGGAAATAATAAAGTCCGGGATATAAGAACTTGGTAAGGTCCAAGGTAACATCCATTGGGGGATCCAGGGACTAATAAAGAAAATATGTAGCTATTTGTTAAGTATCGAGATAGAAGATGAACAAGTAAAAGAGACATTGATAGTATAGGCTAAAATTTTTGGTTATTCAATTGTGTCAGAGTATATTCATTAACTGGCAGAGACATGGTTAACAAAGTCAGCAAGTGAGTAAGCATGGCAACAGACCAGCCAATGGGAGCTGACAGACTGGGTGTGGTTTGGCTCTGTGTTGCAGAGAATTGAAACTGAAACAATTTGCTTGCTTGCTGAAACTGATATCTGCTCTGAGCTGCTGTTGCTTGTGTTTTTGCTTATGTTACGTTGAAAGAATCTGCAATGGTATTGTAAAATTTATTCATATTATTATGTTTATAAAGAAGTTAATGATCCTGCTGAATCAGTCATCTGTGTGTTTTCTGGACTTGAATTTCTGCTGCAAATTCTAACAGATTATGGGCCCAGCCAGAACACACACACACAATAAAAAAAAATACTGCATAGTAATTTTAAGCTGAGAGAGGCTGTTTAAAATGAGAAACAAGACAGAGAGAAAAGCTTTGCAGGATGGCTGAGAAAATTAAGGAGAGCTCTCTGTCTTGATTAGTCAGAAGAATTATATTATTTGAGCTGCAAAGATGGAATATTTCCTGAAAGCTAAAGAGCTGTGGGATATTGTGGAAAACCCACCCCAAGCACCCTTAACTGCTGCAGATCAAAGGGAACATGATAGAGCATCTTAAGTTCACAAGATGAGCAGTTTATCAAGGTAGCTGATTTAAAGACTGCAAATGAGGTCTGGAAGAAATTAAGGCCTGTACGTGTGAGTGTGTCAGCATGCAATATTGTGCAATTATCAAGGAAGTTGTACAGAGCCAGTTTGCAACCAAGATAATCAATTGAATAGCATCTGGTGAACATGCAAACTTTGTTTGTGGAGTTGGAACAGCATGGAATGCAGATTCCTGAATCTCAGAAAGTGCTTTTGGTTTTAAACAGTATAGATCATCGGTTGCCAATCGGTGGGCCACGGCCCACTGGTGTTCCATGAGAAAATTTTGATGGACTGCAGTGTGCTGAAGACCAGATGGCTGGCGGGGAGGTGGGGCAATCCTGCAGTCTCCCTAGCAAACCCGTGTTGTGGCTGCTGCCTCCTGCCTCAGCCCATCAAGGAGGCTGATCAGCAGTGGGAAGAGTGGGGACCTCCTGAACCACAGGAAACGGCTGCCAGCAATGCCCTCTGGTGATGATGTTGAGAGGGGAGACTCAACCACCTCTTCCTCCTCACCAGAAGTGCTCACACACCCAGCTGGAAGGAGGAGGCTTGTTGGGTGCCAGAGGGGCGGTGAGCGCTTTGTGTTTGAGCACTTCTGGCAAGGAGGAGGAGAAGCTCTTGAGGGGAGGGGGTTGAGCTTCCCCCTTCTGGAGAGGAGGAAGAGAAGCTCCTGAGGGGAGGGGATTGAGCCTCCCCTTTTTGGTGAGGAGGAAGAGAAGCTCCTGAGGGGAGGGGCTTGCAATATCTTCATCTGAGGACATCACTGGCAGCTGCTCAACCTCCTCAATACGTGGAGACAGGAGGCAGGATGTAACATCCATTCCAAGGTTCCAAGGAACCTTGGGAAGGGCTCCAATGCCACAATCTCCCATGCGTATGAATCCATCCACCGCCCGTATCACCCACTTCCCTGCCAGCCATTTGGTCTTCATGTGGCTCATCGGCCTCTGGACATCAGATTCTCACCACCCAGCACCAGTTCAGAGGTTCCTTCCCCCCCAGGGACAGGGGAGAGAGAAAGAGAAAGAGGGAGAGAGGGAGGGAAAGAGAGAAAGAGCAAGAGAGGGAGGAAGGGAAAGAGAGAGAAAGAGGGAGAAAGAAATGGGGAAGGCAGAGAGAGAGATGAGAGAGAGAAAGAGGGAGAAAGGGAGAGAGGGAGGGAGGGAAAGAGAGAAAGAGAGAGGGGGGAGGGAAAAAGAAAGAGAGATGTGATATCCTGGTGTTTTGTTTTCTGTGGGAAATGGGTCCAAATGACTCTTTGAGTATTTAAGTTTGCAGAAACAGGCAACCAAGCTAAGTGCCTGAAGGACCCCATCCTGTCAGTGGGACTTCAGGTGTTTCAGCAAGTGGCATGCTGGATTCATATTAGTGGTCCACAGGATTTAAAATTTTGAATTTGGGGTCCCTGAGGTCCAAAAGGTTGGCAATCCCTGGTATAAATGATATGTGGGACATTGTTTCTGTTTGAATGCAAACCAGAGCAGGAACTGCATTTGGAAGCTCTTAAAGCGTGTCTACTAGCTGAAGAGCATAAACGCCATTACAGAAAAAGCCAGGAGGAAGAGAAATTCCTGAGGAGGGGGCCCAAGGAGCAGAATGGAAAATTCCACAGACTGGCTGTCTCCAGAGAAGAGAAGGGCAGCAGGGGGTATTAGATTGCAACCCAGCAACAGAAGAGGTGCTTCATTTGTGGAGAAACAACTCATTTAAAGAGACACTGTTTCCAAACAAGCAAGTTGCAAGGAAGAAATTATTTGCAAGAATAAATTATTTGCAAGAAGCAGTTTGCAAGGAAGACAATTAGCTGATGGACAGGCTGCTGTTGCAAAAGTCAGCTATTCCAGGAGAGATCAATGGATGATTGATAATGGAACTAGTCAAACAATTCTAAATTGTTTTACAGGATGGATGCAGCTGCAGGAAATCCAGTAGCCTTGGCAAATGGCAAAAAGGCTAAAGTCATTGGAAAAGGCAGTGTGCAGATTCCATATTTGGAAACAAGGTTCAATGATGTTTTGTGTGTGCCTGAAATGGAGCATAATTTGCTGAGTATCTCTAGTTTAGACAAGCAAGGATTTGAGACCACATTTATAAATGGGAAGTGTCTCATAAAGCACAATGGCAAAGTTTGTGCAAAGGGCATAAAGCAATATAACCTTTATGGTTTGCAAGAACAAAATATTCATTGGGCACAAACATTTGGCAATGTGGCAGAGCATGATTCATGTGTTCATGTCTTGCACCATAAGCTTGGCCATGCCAGCTTTAAAGTTGTCCAAAAAATAGAACAATATGCAGAAGGATTGCATGTAAAGGGATGTAATGCATATTTGGACTGTGCAGTATGCAAATAATCAAAGTTCAAGGCATTCCCCATAAGCAAAAATAGCATAAGGCAGACAACAAGAGTTCTAGAACTGGTACATGCAGATTTGATTGGGCCAATGCAAACCAGTTTGGGAGGAGCAAAGTATGCACTGGTCATTAGCAGGTTTGGGTTCTGCTATTTACTGAAGAGTAAAATAGAGGTGCTACAGAAATTTAAGCAAAGGGTAAGTTTCATAGAAAAAAGGTATAAATAACAGGTATGTCAGCTGCAAATTGACAGAATTCGTGTCAACAAGTTTTCAACAGTGGTTGGGACAGTTAGGAATAAAACACAGATGCACAAATCCTTACACAGCAGCTGAGAATGATGTTGCTGGGAAACGGAACTGAGTCTTACAAACCATGAAGGACTCACTCCTAGAGGATTCTGGTCTGAGCAGGTCATATTGGGGTGAAGCCATATTGACTGCTAATTATTTAATTAATAGGTTGTGGAGTTCCTCTATTAATGATACTCCATATGCAGTGCTATATGGGAGAAAACCATCTCTGGCACATTTAAGGATATTTGGAAGCAATTCATGGGTGCATATTCCAAAGGCAGTTAGAAGAAAGGGACAACCAAAGGCTAGAAAGCTCAGGTTTATGGGCTGTGAGCCAGGCTCAAAGAGATATCACTTTAGTGATGGGAGCAAGAGAATAGTGATTTCAAGGTCTGCAAGCTTTGCAGAGCAAAATTGGAACAGAATTGATGCAAATTTCTGGAATGATTAGTGATAGAAATAGAAATAGAATACCTTTATTGTTATTGCATTCTACAAATACAATGAAATTTGAAAGTGATTCCAGCACAGTGCCCCAAACACTACATCACAATCACACTACAGAGTATTTAAAAAATAAAGTAATTAAAATAATAATAATAATAATAATAATAATAATAATAACAATAATTAAAAACCTACTCTAAAACCTATCTAAAACATATAGTAGATAGTTTAAAAATGCCACTATATACATAGGACTAAATCACATATGCATTGTTTGATTCAAGGCAATTACTGCCTTGGAAAAGAAACTGTTTCTCAGTCTATTAGTTCTCATTTTAAGACACCTATAGTGTCTTCCTGATGGTAACAGTTCAAAATATGAATGACCAGGATGAGAACAGTCTGTGGAGATTTTTAGTGCTCTAGAGAGGAGTCTGGTCTTCGCAATCTCTTCCAAAGAAGAAAGAGAGCAACCAATGATTTTTTGTGCTGTGTTTATAACTCTCTGGAGCATCTTCTTATCCACTACAGAGCACCTAGCATACCACACCGTTACACAGTATGCCAAAATGCTCTCGATGGTAGAATGGTAAAAAGTAACCAGCAACTTCTCACCCAGACCACTCTTTTTCAGCAGCCTCAGAAAGTGCAGGCGCTGTTGGGCCTTCTTTGCAGTGGCCATAGTGTGGACCGACTAAGTAAGGTTGTTGGAAATATGAGTTCCTAGAAATTTAAAACTATGAACTCTTTCCACACAATCTCCATTGATATATAGTGGTAGAGGCTCTGCTTTGCATCATCTGAAGTCTATAATAAATTCTTTGGTCTTTTTGATGTTCAGGGCGAAGTTATGACTCTTTCACCACAAGACCAGTTTGAGAACCTCTGACCTATAGGCTGTCTCGTCTTCTCCTGATATGAGTCCGACCAACGTGTCGTCTGCAAATTTTATTATAGAGTTAGTTGGACAAGAGGGAGTGCAGTCATAGGTGTAGAGTGTATACAAAAGGGTGCTCAGCACACAACCCTGTGGAGAGCCAGTGCTGAGAGCAATAGTGGAGGAAAAATAGCTGCCAATCCTAACAGTTTGGGGTCTGTTAGTAAGAAAGTCCTTTATCCAACAGCAGATGTGAGAGGAGAGGCCCATTTCTAGCAACTTCTTAATCAGTATATCTGGAATGATGGTATGAAAAGCTAAGCTGTAATCAACGAAAAGCATCCTTACATAGCTCTCACTATGCTGCAGATGCTTCAGTGCAACGTGGAGATCCATGGCAGTAGCATCCTCTGTGGATCTGTTATTCTGATATGCAAACTGGTATGGGTCAAGGTTTGATGGGAGGCAATCCTGTATATATTTTAAGGCCAGTCTTTCAAAAGACTTTAAAATTATCGATGTGAGAGCTACTGGTCTATAATCATTTAAAGTATCAGGAGAGGGCTTTTCGGGAACTTGAATAATCTTGGAAGTTTTGAGACAAGATGGAACAATGGCTTGTGTAAGAGAAAGGTTAAAAATATTTGTAAACAGACCTGCGAGCTGGTCAGCGCATGCTTTGAGTACTTTCCCAGGTACCCCATCAGGGCCAGCAGCCTTTTTCACATTCACTGCTCTAAGCACCTGCTTCACATCATACTCTTGTACTGTGAACAGCTGAGTACCAGTGGTTTGTAGAGGCAGTGTGTTCGAACACCTATTCAGTTCGAATCGGTCAAAGAAGCAGTTCAGTTCTTCTGCCAGTGATGCGCCCTTATTGATCGATATGGGGTTGCTGCCCCTGTAATTAGTGATGTGTTTAATTCCCTGCCAAGCCCTTCGTGGATCATTATTTGTGAAGTAGTCCTCAATCTTCCCTTTATAGTCCTTTTTTGCCTCCTTGATGCCCCGCCTCAGTTCCACTCTTGCCTTGTTATACCAAACCCTGTCCTCAGACTTGAAAGCCATATCACATGTCTTGAGAAGTAATTGCACATCCTTGTTCATCCAGGTCTTCTGGTTTGGAAAAATCCAGATGCGCTTATTCACAGTAATAGTATCCACACAAGTCAAGATGTAAAGCAGTACAGTTTTTGTATATTCCTCCAAATCCTCTTATTCAGATAAATTCCAATTAGTATTTGAGAAACAATCCTGCAGCTGGTCAAATGCTCCCTCTGGCCAGATCTTGATGAGTTTGATTTCAGGCTTAGTTTTCCTTCTGAGGGGGGTGTATGCTGGTATAAGGAACAGTGATAAATGATCTGAAAGTCTCAGATGTGGAAGGGACACTGCTTTATATGCATGCTTTACATTAGAATACACATTATTAGGTTTCTGTAAACCAACTAGTTGGACTGGCAATATATAAATCAACAATGTGTGTTTGTGTCTTTAAGACAGAATCACTGTATTGATTCCAATTGGTTGATTGTATTGCAAATTACCATAAGAGGGAGCTAGAGATCATAGCTAGTTGTCTCCGACATTCTTTCCGACGCTCTCTCTGACATTCTGTTGCTATCTAAGGTTCTCTGTTGTATGTATGCTGTGCTTATATTTTGATATCTTTGTTTACTGAAAACAACTTGCGACCGGTAAGAAGACTTTGTAACTGGATATTATTTGGAGTGTTAAACGTGATTTGCTGCAAATCACTCAATCTAATTATACTAAGAGTCTTTTCATTATCCCGGTTAAAGTCAGCTATTTTCTTTTTATCTTCATCATTCAATGGGTCCCAAGTTGTTGCATCCGGTGGATTATTAACTACAATCCATAATCCTTCTTTACGCAGAAGTAGGCTGCACTTCATAGATCAGGAAACATAGTTTGTTCTATCCAACCGGGTTATCTGGGATATACTGGTTGACTTTTCTTGTGCCATTGGTAGTTTAACAATACACTCCAATCAGCTGTCTGAATATGAAACTGTATATTCACACTGATTCTCAATATCTCTCTGGGCCCATAACCAATGTTATGATATGTACAGAACCCGAGTAACAAGGATATACACATGGAAACATTTATGAGAATAGTTGTGAATAAATGTTCAGCCACACACAGGTACACTGAATTGGGTTAAAGTTTACTTTAA
Source organism: Naja naja (assembly GCA_009733165.1). NCBI lineage: Eukaryota > Metazoa > Chordata > Lepidosauria > Squamata > Elapidae > Naja > Naja naja. Next base: position 80,506,059 of record CM019155.1, on the reverse strand, counting down.
GAAATAGCACAGTCCAATAAAGTCCAAGTCATAAACGTTTAACACTCATTAGCTCATTTGGAGTTTATGAAAAGGACTTTAGAAGAGCTACAAGAAAAGGAGCTGATTTTCTTGGAGTTGCATCAAGTTTACATTATTCTTTCTTCTTTGGATGAAACTTATGATGATTATGTGTCTTCACTGGAAGTTTTAAACAGAGATGAACTTACATTGACTGGCACAACTGGAAGACTGTTAGAAGAGTCAAGAAGAAGGCAAGATAGAGATGGGCGGAGCTGGTGTCGCCGCGAGATGGAGGTGATCTCGACTCCTGAGATCACCCCCAATACTGCCGCTTCGGGACGGTCCCCCGGGATCTAAACCGACTTGTAGGGTCAGTGAAAGTTGGAGGCACCTCCTGTTGATCCCAGGGACATCGCAAAGTCCCTGGTTGATCCAGGACAGCTCCTTTACCCGAAACGCACTGAGGCAGCCATCGAGCTGAAGAAGCTGTGACAGCTCCGGAGGAATGAGATCAGAAGAAGTTTGTCAGTCGGTGAGATCATTTTGTTTTTGACCCTTTGGGAACACCCTAGTAATTCTAATGGTGTGAAATTGAGTGCGAGATGGATTAGGTGGCGGAAGAGATCGGGCTTGAAAGTAAAGAGTTTTGTTTCTTCTTTCTTTTTATGGCTTTAAAGACTTTTCCCTTTACTTTTTCTTCTTGGGAGTTTTTGAATACCCTTTATATTTTTTGAACTTTGTCTCCTTTTTCCTTTTCTTTTTTTTTGGCACTGGGGGCTCTAATGTAATTTGGTTATTTTGATTTGGTTATTTTTTATTTTTTGCATATAAGAAATGGCCGCTGAGGCTTTTTTTCTGTCTTTCTTGTTTTGAATGAGACAGGAAGTGATATATTTTGGGAGCCATCTGGCAAGGAAGTGAAAGTTTATTTATTTATTTATTTATTCTACTTATATGCCGCCTCCTCTCCGAAAGGACTCGGGGCGGCTCACAACTAAAATACAACAATAACAATAAATTACCTAAAAACATATTAAACAATTATAAACCGAATTGTAACTCTAAAATTTAAGATAGTTTAAACCCTCCCCGGGGAGGGGTCACAGCCCGGATTGGTCAAACAACCAGGTCTTCAAGTCATGGCAGAAGGTGTGGAGGTCAGGGGCCAGGCGGAGCCCCAGGGGTAGTTGGTTGAGAGATACAATATTGCTACCTAGAGGCTTGCTATCTTATGCAAACATATACATTTGTAAGGACTGTATCCAAGCCTGTATCCAAGGCTCTGTTGATTAGAAAGTGCTGGATAGGTGCTTTTGGAATATCTTTGAGCCTGCAGTTTGGAACTGAAAAGTAAAGCGACCTTGGAGAGTTTTAAAATAAAAGAACTGGAATTCTTCGAGAGGCAAAAAACAGAGGAGCTGGAATCTCTCCTCTTTCACTTGTTAAGCTCTGGACTTTGCATAGTGGCAGTGGAATAAAGAGTGATATTGCTTCCTGCCAAGGCTTTCTATTGTTTGGAATTTAATTTTTCATAATTGGAGCCCCTAAAAATATATTTTGTTATTCTTAAAGGATATTTCACTATTTTATTTTATTTTTATTTTTTTATTTTTTTACTGATATCTTCCTATTTTTCAATTTTTAGCCTTTTCTCTTTTGAGAGTTGGCTTTTCATTTTGTACATTGGAAACAAGACAGTTAACTATTGGATTCCCTTCTTTTTTCTTTCCCTTTTTTCCCTTTTTAAATTCAAGTTTTATGATTTCATGAAATTGGAAAAAGAATTACAACAATCACCGCAAGGGAAAGATATTAAAAGGAAAATGGATATGATTAAACATAAAATGGCTTTAATGGATAAAGAAGAAGTTGCTCAAAAGATTAAAGGCGCTAAACAAAATTACTTTGAAAATGCTAATAAGCCAGGAAGATGGTTAGTGTATAAAATTAGAAAGGAAAGAGAAACAAAGAAAATTAGCCAATTAATAGATGGAAAAGGGAATATACAACATGGGAATGATGAAAAGAAAAAAAATATTCAAGACTATTATGAAAAACTGTACTCTCAAGAAGATATTCTAGAAGAAAAAATTGAACAGTATTTACAAAAGACAAGATTGCCACAGATACCTAAAGACATTGAAACAATGCTAGAAGGGAATATAACCATGATGGAATTGACAGAAGCTTTGAAGAAACAAAATATAGGAAAAGCACCAGGTCCAGATGGCTTACCGGCGGAATTTTACAAGACCTTCCAGGAAGTGCTAAGCACTCCCCTCCTAGAAGTGATGAATGAAGTGTTACTAAAAAAGAGAATACCTGAGACATGGTTGGAAGCTTATATTACCCTTATACCTAAAGAAGAAATGGACCTACAACAAGTTAAAAATTATAGACCTATCTCATTGTTGAATTCAGATTATAACATTTTTGCTTCAATATTGGCAGAAAGGATGAAAAGGTATTTAAATGAATTTATCCACACGGATCAAATGGATTTTTGCCAAAATGACAAATTAAACAAAATGTGAGAATAATTTTAGATACTTTGGAGTACTACGAAGCACACCCTGAAAAACAGATGGCATTGATGTTTCTAGATGCTCAAAAAGCATTTGACAATGTGAACTGGCGGTTTATGATATTGCAAATGATGCAAATGGGCTTTGGAAAAAAATTTATACAGGCTATTGAGACAATATATAATAATCAAACAGCGAAGATATTGGTAAATGGAGAGTTGACAGAATATATAGGGATAAGAAAAGGAACTAAACAAGGTTGCCCTCTGTCACCCCTGCTGTTTGTTTTAACATTAGAAGTACTGAATCAGATGAAGAAATAAAAGGAATGAAAATTAAAAAAGAAGAATATAAACTACAGGCGTTTGCAGATGATTTGGTATTCATACTAGAGGATCCACTTAAATCAGCACCTAAGTTGATAGAACAAATAGAAGAATATGAAATGGTGGCAGGTCTAAAATTAATAAAGACAAAACAAAGATCCTAACAAAGAATATGTTAGCAAAATGTAAGAAAGATTTAGAAGATTTATTAGAGATACAGATTGCAAATAAAGTTAAATATTTGGGAATATATATAACGTCAAGATGCAGTACATTGAAAGAAGATAATTATATAAAACTCAAACAGCAGATAGCGACAGATCTTGAAAGATGGGAAAATATACAATTATCTCTTATTGGCAGAATATCGACAGTTAAGATGAATGTACTACCTAGAATCTTATATTTATTTCAGACAAGTCCTATTAGACTTGGGAAAGAGTACTTTGAGGACTTAAACAAAATCACATCAAAATTTATATGGCAGGGCAAAAAGCCAAGAATTAAATTTAAGCTATTACAAGATGCAAGGTCAAGAGGGGGATTTGCACTACCTAATTGGGAATTGTATTATCAAGCTGCAAGTTTGATGTGGGTGAAAGAATGGATAACATTGAGAAATAATAGATTGTTAACTCTAGAGGATCATGATTTATTACTAGGATGGCATGCTTTCTTATGGTATAAGGGAACTAAAAAACAAGGATATTTTAGAAGACACTATGTTCGAGAAGCTTTATTTTAAATTGGGAAAAAACTAGAAAACAACATTATATACAAATTCCACTATGAGTATCTACTATTGAAGCTTTTTCATATCCAATAATATATAAGAAGGAACAAACAATTAGATATGGAGAGATTTTAAATGAAAAGGGTGAACTCAAATCGATGCAAACATTACAAGAACAAGGAATAAAAATGAATTGGTTTTCATATTTGCAAATACAATCTAGATATGATGAGGATGTTAGGACTGAAGGTATTTATAAAAAAACAACTGAACTAGATAAAATTTTGATGAGTACGAACGAAAAAGTGATTTAAAAACTCTATGGTCATTTATTAGAAGTTAGAATGGAAGAGGAGCAGGTTAAGGAAACAATGATTGCTTGGGGGGGGAATTTTGGTTATGGGATAGATTTAGAGAGATGGCAAACACTATGGGATCAGAATTATAAAATGACAATGTCAACTGCATATAAAGAAAATTTGTATAAGATATTTTACAGGTGGCACTTATACCTGAGAAGGATCGCAAGAATGTTTAAGGACAAATCAGATAAGTGTTGGAAATGCCATCAGATACCTGGCTCCTACTACCACATGTGGTGGACTTGCGCTGATGCTAAAATATACTGGACTAAAATCCACATGTAGTTGGAAAAAATGATACAACAACATATAGATTTGAAACCTGAGATATTCCTATTGGGAATTGTACCAGAGACACTTAACAAAGAACTGAAGTATTTGATTGTTAATGTACTGACAGCTGCCAGAATTGTATTTGCTAAAAATTGGAGAAATGATAAGATACCTACGCAGGAGGAAGTGATTAAGAACATTTTGGACTGTGCCAAAATGAGTAGATTAACATTTGAAATCAGGGACCAAGAAGAAAAGCAGTTTTATAAGATATGGAATATGTTCTATCAGTGGTTAGATAAAAAAGTTTGGTAATATATGGAATATAAAGATAGATAGAACTGTTGAAACAACATAGAGATTATAATATGGTAGAGGATTAATAATAACGACTATAGTTTTTCTTTTCTGTAATAGTGAGTATGAATAATGAGGAGAAGGCACTGTGATTTTTGACTGACGGACACACTTGGAATTGATATGGATTTATGTGTTGTATGTTTGTTTGTTATGTTTGTTCTTTTTTTTTGGAAAAAATAAAACCTATTAAAAAAAAGAAAAAAAGAAGGCAAGATAGAAATCAACTGAGAGAAAAATAACCACAGGAAGAAAAACTGTCTTCAACTGCCTATATTGTTAGGAAATGTTTTTCTTGTGGGGCTAAAGGACATATAGCCAGATACTGTAAAAAGAGTAAGAAACAGAATGCTATTAATATATAGAGAGCTTATAAGATGTTAGTTTAGCCATATCAAGTACAACTACAAATGTAAACCATGATATATGGGTAGTTGACAGTGGAGCATCGCAGTGTATAACTAAAAGTAAAGAGGTTTGTTAACATGACAAAGAGTAAACAGCATGTATCATTAGCTAATGGATGGAAATTGAAAGCATTTGGAGAAGGTACTGCATATTGTTCATGTATTAATGAACGTTTACCAATGTTATATATACCTAGAATGACATTTTTTTTAATTCATATTTATATGCCGCCCTTCTCCGGAGACTCAGGGTGGCTTACAATTTTTGGAGCACAACCCAATGTGCTCAGCAATAGCCTTCATTCCATTGTATATGCCTGCTTATTACTAAGCGGCATTTTTACAAAGTCAGCTTATTGCCCCCAACAATCTTGGCTCCTCAATTTACCTACTCCGAGAGGATGGAAGGGTGAGTCAACCTTGAGCCTGGTGGGTTTCGAGCCTGCACTAATGGCAGGCAGCTGGAATTAAGTGCTAGGCGTTTAACAGCCTGCACCACCAAGGCTCTTAACTTGCTATCTGTAAGAGCAATGGTAAAAGCAGGATTTGTTGTAACCTTTCAGAGAGACAAATGTTTAATTGAAAAACAGGGTAAAAGCGTTACTGCAAGATTAGATAATGGTTTGTTTATTAATTAATGCTAACTCACTTTATGAGAATAAGAAGCTTCATGATGAATGTATTCATCTGCTCCATAGATGTATGGGATATACAAATTTCAAAATGCTAAAGAAAACTGTTGAGTTATCTAATAGTATAAAATTAAAACCTTGTACAAAGTATTTAAATTGCAATGTTTGTAATCAAGAGAAAAGCAAGGTAACTCCTGCAAATAGGGTAAATGGATTCAAAACCAGTGAACCATTAGAGGTTCTTTTTGCTGATATTATTGGACCTAAGAAACCTAGTTTAGGAGGAGCCTGTTACATATTAAGTATAATTGATCATTATTTCAGATATGGTTTCTGTTATTTAATGAAAATGAAGACAGAAACATGCCAGCATTTTGTAAACTGGCTAAAATTTGCTGAAAGGAAAAAGAAACAGAAAGTTATTAGCTTAGTTACAGATAATGGTACTGAATTTACCAATAGAAATGTAATGACCCAGAGTAGCTCAGAAATAGAACAAAATCCAAAATGTAATTAAAAGACCTTTACTGCCTTCAACTTGGCTTCACTGTTTAATTGTTCACAGTGGAGGAGTCAAAATAACATTTCAAAGGCAAAAAACACAGTTTGCATTTAAAGAGCTGATAACAAAGAAGAAACCAAAACCAAACCGCATTAATACAGTTCCTCGGCAGACCAGGATAGATAATTGCCAGCTTCAGGAAGACAACCAGGGACAATCTGTTGGAAGAACACCAACTAAGATAAACCTTCTTTAAAATGAAAACGTTAACCTTGACTCCAGCAGCCTGACTACGCATGTCCCAACTTATATTCAGAGCTCCCAGCTGTAAGCCCTGAGGAGGATCATGGCCCTCTCCTCCCAAGTAGACTACGCTTTGCCCTGATCCTTTCCTCCCTGCGTGCCCTGGGATGGATAGGAGATGGGCCTGGATCCTCCTCTGAGTGCTCAGCTGGCCTATGCCCTTCCCCAGTCTCCTCCATCACCTCTGGAGCCACACTCCCACTCCCTGTTGGCTGTTCCTCCTCTTCCTCGGAGTCAGTCTCCACCAGGGGCATGACAAGAAAATTTGAAACCGTGTTACAGAAAGCTGGCATTGAACATAAGCACTCTGCTCCTTATAGACCACAACATAACTCATATATTGAACGTAGAGGACAAACATTACAGGCTATGGCTAGGACTATGATTTCGGATTCTGGTTTATCAGACAAACTTTGGGGTGAAGCAATAATGTGTGCTAACCATGTTTTGTATAACGTAGTGAATTCAACGACTGGTGAATCACCATTTACTCGTTGGCATGGAAGAAAGCCAAGTCTTAGTTATTTACATATATTTGGAACCCCAGCATGGGTTCATATTCCCACACAAGTAAGGCGAAAGGGACAACATAGAGCGAGACAATTATATTTTGTAGGTTATGAAGCTAATCATAGATCATTTAGATTTTGGGAGCCAGGTACTACTAATGTATATTGTAGTGCAAGTGCTAAATTTCTGGAGCATGTTGGCTGGAGAAAGCTTGAACAGGAATATAATAAGGTACAGGATGGTGGTGTTGTTGAAACTCCATTGTTTACGATAATCCTGATGATAATAATATTGATGATAACATAGTGGAGGAATCGTCAATGGAGGAATCATCAAAAGAAGAACCCTCTATGACTGTAGAAGATGAGGATTTGATAGGGGAGGTAAAGGAAGAGGACAAGCCATCAACATGTACTGAGTTGCCTAGGAAGTCAACTAGGGAGAGATGTCCACTTGACAGATTTCAAGCAAGCATTGTATGTCAGGTTAATACAGAACCTTCTAACTTCAGTGAAATAAAACTGTATTCTACAAAGGATCAGATAGCTTGGCAGGAAGCTATGAATAGGGAGTTAAAATCGTTAAAGGATTTAGAGGTGTATGAGGATGTAAAGTTACCACTAGGTGAGTGTGCAATAGGTTGCAAATGGGTGTATAAGATAAAGACTGGTGTGGATGGGACTATTACCCATAAGGCAAGATTAGTTGCTCAAGGATTTGCTCAGTCAGATAAGGACTATAATGAAGTGTTTGCACCTAGTCTGAGTTTGGGCAGCTAAGAATAAATGTAAAATAAACCATGTAGATGTTGAAACTGCATATCTACATGCACCTTTACAACATACCATCTATATGAAAAAGCCATTAGGTTTAAAGGATGACGGAAAAACTGATTATTGGAAATTAAAGAAAAGTCTTTATTGTTTAAAGCAATCTGGTTATGAATGGAATAAATGTATTGTAAAGGAGTTAGTTTCACTAGGTTTTAAAGCTGGTATAGCTGATCCTTGTTTGTTCGAAGAGAAAAAGATGGTTTAATTTCTCTATTACTGTTATTTATGGATGACATAGCAATTATAACTAAAACTGAACAAGAAGCACATGAAATTGTTAATAAATTACAGAAAAAAATTAGGATTAGAAATTTAGGGGAAATTAAGCATTATTTGGGTCTTGATATAGTAAAAATGAATAAAGGTTTTAAGATTTCGCAAGCCAAGAAGATTAGCCAATTATTAAAATGCTATAACATGGAGCATTGTAAATCTGCTAAGACACCAATGAGTAAGGAATTTACAAATAGTGATATTAAAAATCCTATGTTTGATAAAGAAATATATCAATCCTTAATTGGTAGTCTATCATATCTGGGTAATTGGTCTAGACCAGATATATCTTATAGTGTAAACCAATTGGCTAGGTATAATGCTGAACCAAATGAAAGGCATTGGCAAGCAACTAAGTGAATACTTAGGTCTCTAAAACACACAATCCATTATTCATTATATTTAGAATTAGTGTTAACTGCATATGCTGATGCAAGTTTTGCTACTGATATAATTACTTGTAAGTCAACGTCAGGTATAGTGGTAATGTTGGGTAATGCTTTAATAGGATGGAAGTCTATTAGGCAACAACATACGAGTTTATCCACTATGGAAGCGGAATTCTCATGTTTATCATTAATGTACAGAATTGATATATTATAAACAATTGTTGAAGGATATTGATATTACTGTATGTGATCCATTTATTGTTTATGAAGACAATCAATTTACAATTAGTATGGCTACTAATTTAGCTGTTAAAACAAGGTCTAAACATACTGATTTGAGATATTTGAACATTAGACAGTGTGTTCAAAATAAATTAATTCAGTTAGAATACTGTATGACTGAACATAATATTGCAGATCATTTCACAAAAGCTCAAGGTGCAATTAAGCATAAAGAGTGTTGTGAGAATTATGGTTTAAAGTTGTAATATATTATATATTGACCAACCCAAAGGGGAGAATGTTAGGTTTCTATAAACCAACTAGTTGGATTGGCAATATATAAACCAATAATGTGTGTTTGTGTCTTTAAGACAGAATCACTGTATTGATTCCAATTGGTTGATTGTATTGCAAATTACCATAAGAGGGAGCTAGAGATCATAGCTTGTTCTCTCTGACATTCTCTCTGACGCTCTCTCTGACATTCTGTTGCTATCTAAGGTTCTCTGTTGTATGTATGCTGTGTTTATATTTCGATATCTTTGTTTACTGAAAACAACTTACAATCGGTAGGAAGTCTTTGTAACTGGATATTATTTGGACTGTTAAATGTTTATGACTTGGACTTTATTGGACTGTGCTATTTCTTAAAGTAAACTTTAACCCAATTCAATGTATCTGTGTGTGGCTGAACATTTATTCATAACTATTCTCATAAACGTTTCCATGTGCATATCCTTGTTACTCAAGGGTTCTGTATATATCATAACACACATGATCAAGTGTGATGTTTCCTCTGGTGGCACATGTCACATACTGAGTAAATTCGGGAAATACAGTCTTTAGGCATGCCTTATTAAAATCACCAGTTATTATATGAGCCCCATCAGGATAAGCCTTAAGTTGTTTATTTATTGTAATATGCAAATATGCAAGTGCAGTACTAATATTTGCATCAGGAGGTATGTAAACAGCTGTAAAAATCACCACTGTCAGTTCTCTAGGTAGATAGAAGGGTCTGCACATGACTGTTATCACCTCTAAATCAGGAGAGCAGTATCTGTTTATAACACGGCTGTTGGTACACCAGTTATTATGAACGTATAAACGAAGTCCACCTCCTTTAGTCTTACCAGAGTCCTTATTATGGTCTTGTCGGTGGATGGTACGACATGCCAGTTGTAGTGAGGCATCAGGAATAGCTGAGTGAAGCCAGCTCTCAGTAATAAATATCACACAGCAGTCCCTTATCATGTGATTGCTCGGTGCTATCAGATTAATCTCATCCATTTTATTGAGGAGGGGCCAAGCATTTGAGAGAAAGATACTTGGCAATGATGGTTTGTGTGGCTGTCTTTTTAAGAGAGTTAAAACTCCTGCTCTGCAGCCGCTCTTCCGCTTCTCTCTCCTGCACTGTTTCAACGATCCCATTACAATCCACGGAGATCCTGGTGGACTTGCTATCTCCTTGGGAATACTGTGAATCCTCTGAAAATCTGACATAATAGCTCTAGCAGACTGTAGTCCATAGCATATTAGTTCTTGTTGGCTGTAAACCTCTCCCTTGCAACAAGACTCAGACACATATATCACCAAACACACACACCAAACTAGAGAGCGAAAAGCTGCAGCAACTGAGTGCGACACCATTTTTAATGGAAAAATGATGGTGATCCACTTAGTTATGGTAACTCACTTAGTGATGGTAACTCACTTAGTGATGGTAACTCACTTAATGATGGTGTCAGCGTTCAGGGAGGAGAAGCTGAACAAGATATGAAGCAAGAGAAGGTTGAAACACAAGAGCAGTCAATGCCATACAGGTCAGAATGATGGAACAAGGGGATCCCACCTGACAGGTAATCTGTTAGTAAAGGGTGTAATGTATGGTATGAGCCAAGGAACTATAAGGAAGTTTTGGCATTACCTAAAATTGAACAAGAAAAGTGGAAAGAAGCCACGGACAAGGAAATGAAATCCATGGGAAAACGTGAAGTGTTCACATCTATGACTTTGCCACAGGGTAGCAAAGCTGTAGGATGTAAGTGGGTATATAAGAAGAAAGTACTGCCCAATAATGAGATACAATATAAAGCAAGGTTAGTGGCACAAGGGTTTTCACAGATGAAAAATGTGCACTATGATGAGGCATTTGCACCAACTGTAAAGAGTGAAAGCATCAGGCTGGCATTAGTGTTGGCAACTGTACATGGCCATATAATTTGGCATTTCGACATTCCTTAATTCAGAGTTAGAGGAAGAAATCTACATGGTTCAAGCACCAGGGTATGAAAGAAAAAAGCCTAACATAGTGTATAGATTGAACAAGGCCATTTATGGGCTGAAGCAGTCAGCCAGGAATTGGAATACATGTCTAGGTAAGGCATTGAAAGGTCTTGGGTTCAAGAGTTGCAAGGCTGATGGTTGCATATATACTGGAAAGTTAAAAGGTGAGGATTGTGAACTATTAGCTTTTGTGGATGATCTTTGCTTCATTGCAAATGTGTATCACAGGCAAATGAATTTGCTAATAAGTTGGAGAAGAATTAAAGAATTTAGGAGAAATACAAAATTATCTGACATAGCTTGTGCAGTAAGCATTCTAAGTCGCTTCACTGCTGCACCAACCCAATTGGTATAAAAAGGAATTCTCAGGTATTTGGAGGGAACTGTGAATGTGGATCTTCAAATACAGGTATCTGAAGAATATTAAAGATAATTGGATTTATGTCTCTTCCAGTTATGAAGAGAGGAGTGTCAGAGTATATTCATTAACTGGCAGAGACATGGTTAACAAAGTCAGTAAGTGAGTAAGCATGCATGGCAACAGACCAGCCAATGGGAGCTGAGACAGCGTGTGGTTCTGCTCTGTGTTGCAGAGAATTGAAACTGAAACAATTTTTTTGCTTGCTGAAACTGCTATCTGCTCTGAGCTGCTGTTGCTTGTATTTTTGCTTATGTTACATTGAAAAAAATCTACAAATGGTATTGTGAATGTTACTCATATTATTATGTTTATAAAGAAATTAATGATCCTGCTGAATCAGTCATCTATGTGTTTTCTGGATTTGAATTTCTGCTGCAAACTCTAATAAATTGAGTTACATAAATGGCAGAAACTATGGGATAGAAATTATAAATTAACAATGTCAACTGCATATAAAGAAAATCTTTATAAAATGTTTTATAGATGGCATTTTCCACCCTCAAGGTTAGCAAAGATGCTTAAGGATATGTCTGCAAAAGGTTGGAAATGCCATCAGACACCTGGTTTATACTGTCATATATGTTTGACATGTCCGAAAGCAAAAAATACTGGACAAAAATATAAACGTGGCTGGAAAAAATGGTAAAACAACATATTGATTTGAAACCAGAAATATTCTTGTTGGGCATTTTACCAGATAAATACAATAAAGGGAATGCATATCTGATTTTACATGTATTGACTGCAGCTAGAATAGTATTTGCAAAACAATGAAAAGTGAAGAGATCCCAACAGATGAAAATGTGATTAAAAAATATTAGAATGTACAGAAGGCTAACACTTACAATTAAGGAAAAGAAAGCAACTGAATATTTTTTGACCTAGATTTATTTTATCAATGATTAGCTGATAAAAAAGGAGTTAGAAACTGGGAAATATGAGGAAAGGATGAATGATATAAGGGAGGTATTTTAAAATGGCTAAGTAAATATCATCATCATCATTATTATTAATAATAATAATAACATTAATATTATTATAGAATCAATATAAATGTAATGAACACTGTTGTAAATATTTTGATTACTATTTCCTAAAACTATTTGTACCAAGACAACACACTGTTTAATTGAAAATGGAATTTTTATTATTAAAAAAAAAACTTGATGGAAAAAAAAATACTTCTTCAGCCTTACAGATAGTCCTTGATCTACAACCATTGTTTAGCAATCATTCAAAGTTATAGTAGCACTGGAAAAAAATGACTTGCAACCAGTCATGGTATTTATAATGGTTGCAACATCACCATGATCCCATGGTTAAAATTTGAGCACTTAGTGGACCTGTGACAACTCACCATGACCACCTCACCACAGCCAATTTGTTGCAGCCAATTCACCACAGCCAACTCACTATGAGATAACTTGCCACTCAAGCCAGGATATAGTTCTGCAATTAATCTGTTTCACTTGTTATTGCCCTGGGTAGAAAAATGTTTTCCTAAAAAAATTGGTTTAAAATAAAGTTGTCTTGAGTACACTTTAGATTAGTACTTAATACCATAGAATTTGTTGTCACAGTAGAAGACTCACAATTCTTAAGATAATTGATCTTGGACAATAGTTGTATTTGGTTAAAATTGTATAGAATACTCTCAGAGTAGTAAACTAAATTGGAATGTTTTTAAAAATGGAAGAAGGCAGTAGTAACTATTTTCCAATTGATGTTAGGAAAAAGTAACATGGATGTGTCCATTAGTTAAGGAAGGGAGATTATATTTACTTTTGCTGGAGGAATGTAGTTCTGGTTAGAAGTGAGATAGAAATGTAAAAAGCTTCCCCAATGGTGAATGCTGGAAAAGTGTTTGTACTTGTCAAATTGATTGGAACAGTAGAGCCTTACATATATGTATAATGAAATATGTTGCTAATTTTTTAAAAAATGAATAAAATTATTCTGTTACTTTTGGTTTACATTTTCTCCACTATTTTAAATTTTAAAAAGCACATAATGTTCAAACTCCATCAAAAATTGCCAAGCGTTTTGAATTTAAATTTTCTCATGCAGTTGAAATAATTTTCAGTAAGACCACATTCAAGACAAATTCTGTTATATGGATCTGCTCCTCCTTAGTATATTATAAGACATTATTGTATGTATAAAAATATAGCTATGTTTATGAATGGATTGTAGAAAGTGCTTATTATGTTTTTGATAAAATAAGCAGGTAATCAGGTAGCCTGGTGCTGCCCCTTTTCTTGGATTTTTCATTATTGGTAGAATTTATGAGATGCTACCTAATCTTCAATTTCACCTCCTTGCAGTATGTTGTTAAACTGCTTAGCAAATGGTAGGTCTAGAATAATGAGATATTTCAGCTGTTAATATTGTTGAAACATTCTTCGTGTTCCTTGTCCTTTTGTACCATTTTTGCTGTTATTACAAGTTCTTTCATTTCAGTTTCTTTTTTATTCTTATCCATCTTCTTTATCTAAGTTGCATTTTTATTGTATTTCTTTGGATTGTCCAATAGCTGCACTGAGAATTGCACAGTTACTTGCTGGTCAGATGTTTTTTATTTGTCAAGTGCATTCTGTCCATTGATGGAGACAATCAAATTCCTTAGTTTAGAAATAAAGTAAAATTGAGGAGGCAGAGTGATCAATCTACTACATTTAAGAACTAATTCCAAGTAAAACTCACTAGACAACTAATCAAATAAGGAGGCAGAGAGTGAAGGGAAAGAAGAAAAACTCAGGTGGGGTCAGGTAGATGTGACCGGCAAGAGACTGACCCTCAGATAACCTGGTCCCAAACCATGGAGAGCTTTAAAGGTGACAACCAGCACCTTGAATTGCACCTGGAAATAAATCTGCAACCAATGCAGTTCCCACAGGAGAGGTGATACATGTGCACTCTGAGGCCTGCACAAAACCATGCAGGCTGCTATATTTTTCACCAACTGAAGCTTTCTGATGCTGTTCAGGGGAAGCCCCATGTAGAGTGTGTTGCAATAGTCAAGATGGGAGGTGAATAGGTACGAGTGACAGTGAGTAAGGATTGTTGATCCAGAAAGGGTGTAACTGGCACACAATCCACAGTTGCGCAAAGGCCTTCTTGGCCACAACTGCCACCTGCTCTCCTGGACTGTGTAGCAGATCTGCAGTTATGACCCAGTTCCTTCTGGAATTCTTCTGGGTCCAGTAGTTCCTAGTTGGGCCCCGGATAACCTGAGACAGGCCCATGGAAGTATGGTTTCCATGAAATCTCAGGCTACCTCTTATTCCATCCCCAGGGATGGCAGGTTGAAGTCCCCCAGAACTATAAGCCTGGGGAACTCCACTGCCAGCCCCGTGGTGAGGTCCAGGAACCCATGAAGGAGGCTGCCACTCAATAGGGAGGCTGGTACAGCACCAGCAATCCCATCTGATCCCTTGAACTCAACCTAAGAAAAAGAGTCTCACCGGTGGACACTTGTGGAGCCATGCCCCTGGAGGCTGCCAGAGATTATATGATAACAACAGCTACACCCCCTCCCAATCCTGAGGTCTAGACTGGTGCCATGCTCGATAACCTACTGGGCATATTTCTAAGGGGGGAACACCTCCTTCCGAGCCCAGCCAGGTCTCAGTTATACAAGCCAGATCAGCCTTCTCTTCAAGAAGCAATAAGGCTGATTTAAAAACAACAGCCTAAGACCAGAGCCACCACAGATCTGCTGACCAAGTAAATGAGGTAAGTCAAAAGGGCAGAACATGAAACTAGTATTAAACATCGAGGTCACATTCCCCTTGAAGGCCCCCCCGCCTTCTGTATCTCCCATTATCTGACACCACTGAAATAGACATCCCTCTCCTGCCTTCCTTACAAACCATTCCATCCCTCATCTCTTACACTGTTCCTTAAAAAAGGAGAACCTCCTCCAACTGACAAACCATCAGTGGCAATGTGTACTGTACTGGCACTATAGCACTTGCTCTCAGCACCTTCAAATTCACACAACTCCTTCCTCACTGCTGCAGAGGGGTCACATCCAACACCCTTTTATTCCCCAACACAATTCCCGGGCCAGATTATAAAACATTCCAAAGATTGCACAAAGGTAGTCAGAGGAGCAGCCAAAAGGTATGCCATGCTACATTAAATATTGTTGCAGCTGTGCAGTCCTATGGTGTCTCCTGAAGTTCAAAAAGTTCCAAGCTTCCACTAACCAATTAAGCATCAAAAAATCCCAGTAGCAGCCTCCCATGCTCCATAGTGTTAGCATCCCACATGAGTAGGCCCAACAAAGGCCAGGGAAGCTTGTTTCTTCTGTCAACATTGCCTTCATCATAAGATCCACACCATCTTTCAGAGGTGTAACTGCCAGCTCTTGGGCTTTTAGACCAGGGCTAAGCTCCAATCCTGCAGCTGTTCTTCATATGTTCTCCAGGCTTTTGATCATCTTAGTTGCTCTTTTCAGAACTTTTTCCAAAGTTTCAACATCTTTTTTGTAGTATAGTGACCAAAATTGGTTGCAGTATTCCAGGTGTGATCTTACTAAGGTTTTATAAAGCGGTATTAATACTTCACATGATCTTGATTCTATACCTTTGTTTATAAACCTAGGATTGTAGTATCATTTTTGGCCGCTGCTGCACTGCAAGTCATCCACTAGGACTCCAAGGTCCCTCTCACAGATACTGTTTTTGAGCCAGGTATCGCCTAATATGTATTTAGGTGAAACCTGGCTCCAAAACGGTAACTGTGAATAGTTACAGTAAAGCTAAAAGTTTAATCAGTTTTGGAAATGAATTTCTCATTCAGACCTTCTCTACATCCATGATTACATGTTAATACAACTTTTCATTGTATTGTAGGTTTGACATAAGTTTTGTTAAGTGTTGAATTTCTGAGCTTTTGGTTAGGAAGTTTCTAGTTTTCAGCTTAAGAGCAAGGTCGTGGACAAAAAGTTTAATAACTCTCAACTAGAGAGACTAGGAAGTGTCAACAGGCTAACCTAGCTGGTAGAAGATTATCATAAGTATCCTTTATTTTGAATAGGCTCATCCTGGAGTAAGGAGTCTGCTAGTGAGGTTTTAAATTGTTGGTCCTGGTTTGTAAATAACTTTAAGTAGCTTGATTAAAAAGTTCTTTTCATTTTGAATTAGCATAATCCTTTTAAAAATTGTTGATTTAAAGCTGTATAATTAGTTCTTGGCATCAGCTTCCATTTGTTAATTTAGGAGATCATTGAAATTATTAAGCTATTTTGATATTTGCAGATTCAAAATTAAACACAAACTTGACAGGGATGAAAAGATGACTACATTTGCTAAGGATTTACTGTAAATTCTTGATATGGAAGGACAATATAACAAGCAATCAACAAAAACTTTTTTAAATTATTGAATAAGTCAAGATTATTTATTTATTTATTTATTTATTGGACTTATATGCTGCCCCATCTCCGAAGACTCGGGGCGGCTCACAATTAAAACACACAATACAATAATTATTTAAAAAAGAATTAAACAATTTAAGCCCAATAAAACCAAATTAAAATACTTAAAATTATCCCATGGCCCAGGTGAGGTAATCACAGCCCGATTTGGTCAAACAACCAGGTCTTTAAGTTGATTATATATGAATAATCAGTTGATATCAGTCTGAACCCAGTAGTAAACCATTTTTCTTGATTTGTTTTAATACTAGGGCTGGAATTCTTTAAATCTGTTTGGAGGAAAAGATGATTCTTGGTCAATTGCTTTAGTCAGGAAACAAGCTGACTATTATAGATTTCTATCCAGCTGCATTCTTCATTTTGGGTTGGGACAACTATTTGGAAGCATTGCTGATACACACTCTATTAAAATTAATGTCAGGTAACTAAAGGTTGGATCCAGAGTTATTCATACTTACAATAATCTACTAAAATCATTGACACTCAACTTGGGCATAAATTTATTCTAAATATAATTTAAGTCTGGACTCAAACAGCTGCTGATTTATATGCACATTCAGTTAAGCCTGAAGATCTTTCAAATGAGAATAAGCATTTTCCATCATGTTAAAATATCCTATGGAAAAGATGAGACTAGGGAGGGCAGTACTTCCATTCTGATGTTTGGGAAACTATATGGGAACATTCCTCTTGTTGATTAAATGAATTGATGGAGAGAGGAAACTGAATAATATGCTTCTTGCTTGCTTGCAGCCCAATTTCTAACTCTGGTAAATGAAGGGTTGTACCTTTGCTCTAATATATTCTGTCAAACATTTGCTGCTTGCATAAATATATAGAGTATTTAATCCTCATTGTGAATGGGGATTCACATTTAATTTTTTTAAAAACTTGGAAAATCTTCTGACTTTTCTTAGGCTTTAGGGCTTAATGCACTGGAGGGAAAGAGCTAGTTTGTCAAATATATGAAAGGACATTACAATAGATATGAATATAATTTATAAAAACAAATGCCTGGATATGAGCAACTTCATAAATATGAGTCTGTATACCCCACCTCTTCTTTTCTCTCTCTTATATTTATGAATAGAAAATGCCTGACATTCTAAAACATTTGCACTGAAATGAATAAATATATTCTGAAAACAGATTCCTATTTCTTTGAAATCTGTTAAATCTGTTCCTGTTAATGAAATCTGAAAGCCAGAGAAGATTATGTCAAGAACTATATACAGGATATAATAAAAATAAAAACATTGTTTCAAGTATAAATGCATTTATCATTAAGGCTTTTCCAAAGATTTGTTTTTAATCTGATTTTGATGTTTCTATTTTATATATTCCTTCCTTCAGTTTATTGCTTTCAAAATTCAGCATATTGTAATTTCCTTGTAGAAAATAACTTCTCGAGTTAATAACTGCCATGTCTCTACTCCTGAGAATAAGTACTGTGTACTGGATAAATAAGAGCAGAATGAAAATTGATGCTTTTTCTCAGCGTGTTTCCATGTATAGGAATTAGGCTTCATATCTGCATATTTATTATGTCAAGAAGCTACACGTATATCTTATGTCAAGAAGCTATACGTATAAATTCACTATGGGTAATTTTGTTTTGATTTGTCCTGTCCTGTATTTTGTTATTTAGAAAAAAGAAATATATCCTTTTTCTGATGTAAATGTTAATTGGATACCATTTTATCTTTAAGTATGTTTTTATTGTAGAACAATGAAATGTTCATCCTGATAATAGTAGACGTGCAGAGGAATAATTTATATTGTGCAGAAAATCCTCTTCTAGATTCTCCTGAGTCTGGAGGGTCAACTACTCTCACTACCATATTATTCCACCTAAACTATGCTCTAGTATTTAAGCATAATTTTCCTCTCCCATGGATTCATTTGTTTATCAATATAGAATAAATATAATGTCTGTGGAAAAGGAATTTTCCATGAGGTGGCTGTGCTCTTTCTCCTGGCCCCCTCCTCAGGTAAACAAAAGAACTGGATGGACCAATCACAGCACAGCTGTGATTGAGGATTTTCCCGGGCTTTGCCAAGCTCCACCTCACCTGACTCTGGACTATTTAAGGGCTAGCCTCGTGGCATCTAGCCAGTTCCTCCATTACTGATGTTCCAGCTGCTTGGGATCATGCAGCTGGAAGGATCCTGCCTCAAGCCACGAGGAGGATCTGTGGGACCCCAGTCACACAGGTGACTGACACAAGGAAGAAAAGAAACACTCTAACAAGGAACAAATGGATATTGAATACTGAAGCACCTTTTAACTTATTTTATTGTTTTTGTACTTTGTTTATAATAATAAACAACCTTGAATTGGATCCACTGGGCTCAGACTTTTTCCTGATAACTTCACAGTAGAGAAAGGTAACGAACCACCCACCTCTAACTCTAAAAATCCTCAACAATGTCATATGGAGAAAGTGTTTGTGAAAAATTAATCTCCAAATACTGAACAATAATTATTCAAATGTAAAATAGTATTCATCAAGAAACAATTGCTTGCAAGATCAGTACTAATATATGAAATGAGCAAAATGTTGCACAAAAATTAGAACAATGAGATGCTTAACATTCAGTACATAAAAATTTCTATACAGAATTAGGTTTTTTTATAGCTTAACTATAATTCACATAGACGTGCAGTTTATATCAAATCTTAAGGGAAGAACAATTGTAACATTTATTATACAGAAACCTGTTTATTTTATATTCTAAGATAAAGTGTCTGATGCCTACATTGGATCCTGCTGGGCTAATTGAAAAGGATAGTATATCATTTTCCCAGACCCAACAGAACTAAGGTGTCCTGATAGAAGAATCTTTTATTTGATCTCTGTGCACACATGGCTGCATCACCGTAGTGCAGATAGTTTGTGCTTTTCTAAAGCAATGGTATTAGGAAAAACAAGACATATCTTCCAATTATATATTTATGTGGATAGAATAGAATACAATTCTTTATTGGCCCAGTGTGATTGGACACACAAGGAATTTGTCTTGGTGCAAATATTCTCAGAATACATAAAGATACATTCGTCAAGAGTCAAGAATCATAAATTACAACACTTAATAATAGTCATAGGGTACAGTAAGCAATCAAATCATACTAGGAAACCGTCAATATAAATCTATGTCATTGTACTTGACCATGCTGCTTAGTAATAAAAATTATAATCACAATTACTATCTTAACACAAGGACAACCTACAGATTAAGTAACATTTATGTACTATATGCCTATAAGTGTTCTTTCCATGTTCTGCTGGATACCCATGCATAGACAAGGTTCATCGTATGTTTGTATACATCTGGTGTAAAGTTAGTTCTTCTAAGAAATATTTTGGTTTGCCAAATTGTTTAATTAATATGTGTTCATATGACATTAACCGGTATCATATTGTGAAGTCACTTAGTTTCACTTAGCTTAAAACCTACCAAGCAAAGCTTATCCTACTGCAAATATCATACAAAATATCAATAATAGCTTCACTTTTGGTAGAATGTACATCTGCACAAATTGATATAACTAGAATCTATTTAATACTAATATGCTCAAAGTCTTTTCCAGAATAAAACTACTCTTATTTCAGTATCTACAATCATTCATAATAAATTACAGACCTGACCTAGTATCTCCCTTAATCATTTATTTATCCTTAATTCCATCCCAGCATGAAGTGGTTAACTAATCTCACTCCGGGTGAGATTCAAGGTTTTGGTTTTAACATACAAAGTCCTTCACGACATGGGTCCTCAATATTTAAGGGAGTGACTCCTGCCGATATCGAGTGCCAACCGCCCTGTGCGAGCACATAGGCAAGGACTCCTCGGGGTCCCGTCGGCAAGTCAATGCCGGCTGGCGGTCCCCCGGCGACGAGCCTATTCTGTCGTGGCCCCTGACCTCTGGAACCAACTGCCCCTGGGGCTCTGCCTGGCCCCTGACCTCCGCACCTTCCTCCATGATCTGAAGACCTGGTTGTTCGACCAATCCGGGCTGTGACCCCTCCCTGGTTTTTTTTTTAATTATCTTAATTATTGTAAATTCTAGTTTTGTAATTTTTGGGCTTGTGAATTAGTTTAATCTCTTTTTAATTATTTATTGTTGCTGTTTTTAGTTGTGAGCCGCCCCGAGTCTTCGGAGATGGGGCAGCATACAAGTCCAAATAATAAATAAATAAATAAATAGAATATGAAATACGTTGACGATTTTGGGCTTGATTGAAATGTGTCTCAGTTAATAGAGAGGATTAATAGAATATCAGAAATAAAGATGAGTATAAAGGAGTTTTTTTGAAGAAAGTTCTTATTTTCATTTGTGACAGAATTGTAATAAATGATTTATTGCACATTCTGTTGTGTCTAAATTGGTTTTGCATTAAACATCTTGAGGGCCTTAGTCACACGAGCGGATCTGCGTTTGGCCCCTGATCTCCGCTCCTTTCGTCGAGACCTGAAGACTTGGCTGTTTCAGCAGGCCGGCCTGGACTGACCATGGGGTGGGTAGTTTTAACAATGTTTGCCTATTTGTAATTTTATTGTTTTCGTTGTTTTGCAATTTGGACTTGTTTTTATTCGTTTTTATTGTATATTTTTTTGTATGTTCGCCGCCCTGAGTCCTTCGGGAGTAGGGCGGCATACAAGTCTAAATAAATAATAATAAATATAAAAACAGAATTTCCATAATTTTATAGATCTTATAAAGTAATAGATTTTCTAATTCTCTTCCTTGCACATAGTAGTAATATATACTAGCATATATATATTTCCTTTGTCCTATATCCATTTATCTCAAATCTATTATATGTGGCTGCACTTGTCATTTTCTTGTCATTTTGTCTTAGTATTTTTTTTCTTTTCCAAACTACTTGCAATTTCAGTTCAATTCTAAAATGTGAGACAGTTGTTCATTTTGTATGTCCTGTTCTCTCCCTCCTCCCTCCCCCTCCATTAACTGGGAATGCAAAGTTGCTTTACAGCAGAGGTGTCAAACTCAAGGCCCCAGCCCGCAACATGGTCAGATCCAGTCCACTTGGCCATTCTGGAAATAGTAAGGATCCGGTCCACATCACTTCAGCCTGGCCCAGCCTGGCCCCATCCATCCTGGCAAGCACGCGTACACACAGGAGAAGGCGGGCGTACACGTGCACAGGCCCAGCCCATGCCATCCTGGCAGGTACATGTGCACACAGGAGGAGGCAGGCATACACGTGCACAGGTCCAGCCCATGCTATCTCAGCAAGCATGCATGCCTATAGTAGGAGGCAAGCACATGCATGCACAGGCCCGGCCTTACAGGAGGTGAGCACCCACAAGCCTGCCAGGATGGAGTGGATCGGGTCTGTGCGCACACATGCGCCCGCATCCTGTGCATGGGCCGGGCAAAGTGACACATGCGCCCGCCCGGATGGGAGGGCAGGACTGAAGCGATGCTGGCTGGCCGCTTACCATTTCCAGATCGGCCATCCTTACCAGCCTTTCAGGTGTGTGTGATCAGCTGTCCTTTCCAGCCTTTCATGGGGGGAAGGTTAGATGTCCAGCAGCAGGAACTCCACAGCTGGCCCTCCAAGAAGCATGCATACAGCAGCAGCACTTGCAGAGATGGGGGAGGCACATGGTGCAGACCACCTGACGCTACTGCTCCATCCCATGTGGCTGGGACAGGGCAGGTGGATGCCCAATGCACCCAGCAGGCCGGATGGCATGGCTCTCCCCTGTGCCTCTGCCTTCAACTACAGCTGCCACTGTGGGTGAAGACAAGGTGGGGCAGCTGCTACTTTACCACCTCTATTCAGCCTTTCTAGCTGGCCACTTTGCCTCCTTCAGTCCAGGGAAGGGACCACAGCCTATGGGGCTCTGTCTGAAGAAGCTGCGTCAGTCAAGCAAGCAAAAAAAGGCCACCATGAGTGGAGAAAGCCAGATCCCCATCAGAGCCCTGGTTACCCAGGCCCAGCAGAGATGGGAGGGGAGGCATGCAATCCCAGCTGGGCTTGGACAGCCATAGCACCGATGCTGATTGAGCTTTTCCCGCTTGTGGTGGCCACCTTTTGCCTGCTGGGAATGGATGTGCTTTTACCACTTCCAATTGGTCTTTCTAGCTAGCTGCTTCGCCTCCTTTGGGCTGGATGGATTTGCCAAGCAGTGGCGGAGTTGATCAGGGATAGCGGGGCTTCCCTCCACGTGAGCAAGTGAGCAAGTGAGTTGGCAGGGCGCTGCCCGAACTGGTGCCTAGGGCTTAAAGGCCCTCTTCCTCCAACCTTGGGATGGGTACAGCTTCCTACTCCACCCCGTACCCCATTTTATTTATTATTTATTTATTATTTGTTGTTATATGCCGCCTTATCTCCCTGGGGACTCACATCATAAAAACATACAATACAAAAGTTAAAAGAAATTAAAAAGTTATTAAACCCAATACAACCAAACAAATGATCTAAAACCCCAAAGCATGACATTTAAAAACTAAGACCCCCCCCCCAGTCCAGGCTGGCTTGTTCAAATAACCAGGTCTTTAGGCCACGGCGGAAGGAGCGGAGGTCAGAGGCCAATCATAGCTCCAGGGGAAGCTGGTTCCATAAAGTAGGTGCTCCCACAGAGAAGGCCCTACCCCTAGAGACCACCAGCCAACATTGTTTGGCCAACGGTACCCCAAGGAGGTCCTGTCTGTGGGAGCGCACCGCGTGATGGGAATTCGATGCTGGCAGGAGACGTTCCCGCAAGTACTCTGGCCCTAAGCCATTTCAGTGAAGCCCAGCCAGGCACCACATGTTGGGTCTGTAGCAGACAGGGAAATGTCACACTCTCCCCTGCTTCCTGCAGGGGCTACTGGTGGAGCACCCCTCTCATGCACCAGCCGCTGCAGTCGGGTGCACAAGCAGAACACACTCCATGCACAGGCCAAGGGCAAGACCTGCGAGGGGGGCTGAGAAGATGATGTCCAGTGGTGACCTGCTCTCCAACTGTCAATACAGTGGAACAAAGTAAGCGCATCCAGTAGTCCGCATCACATTCCTTTCCACAGCCTCCATTTGCTGCTTGGATAGCCAGCCAGGCTCTGGAGCAACAGCAAACGCCAGCTGAGAGGCCAACAGGCTGCGTCTACAGCCAGAAACCTTTTCCCCACACACTCACACAAAGGGCGGTAAATGACGGGTTTTTGGCTGTAGCTACTCCGCCCCCTGCCTTGCCTTACCTCATCCTGTGGGATGAGCCTCCCACCTGCCATCCCACCCATCGGAGACCTCTGGATTCCCTCCCCAATCCCACCCAATCCCACAGGCAGCACCCATGCAAGCTACGCCAAGTGGGACACATCCACTGGCCACACCCAGTTGGTCGCAACCACTCTGGCCATGCGCCTTCCCCTGGCCACACCTCCCAGCCTGCGGAGGACAACCATAATGCTGATCAGGCCCTATAAAATTGAGTTTAACAGCCCTGCTTTACAATGATATCTGTGTTTCACTGTACATGCATTGAAATTACTATCAATGACTTCCCCAATCAGTGGAACATTTCTGAGTTGATACAATTTTACTAATTCTTTTTTAAATATTTGTTGGAATAGTTGAAAACAAATTCTATAGAATTTTCTGGGATAATTGGGAGAAGGGATAATTGGGAGCAGCATTTGATATCGTATTGGTGATATTTTTATTAATGTTCCCACAGGAATAAAAAAAATGTTAGCATGTGCGTTATTTTCACCCACATACAGTAGAATCTCATTTTAATGGACTAGTTGCAGAAATGTTAATTATATTATTCATATGATTACACCAACACACAAATGCATTTGAGTTTTTTATTATTTCATTCAAGATAACGTGCAGAGAATATGGATCAGATAAAATAATCCTTGGAAAACTGGAGTAGGTTACTGTGAGAAAGTAAGACATGAAAAAAAATGATAAGGAATGATTTTCCTTACTTTATTCTGTTCTTTACAAGTAAAACCCTGTAAACTATATTTTTGAAAAAGGTCAACTTTAGATGTATACTTTTCAAACCTATACAATTTCTCATCTATCACACATGCACAAATACTTCCCTTTTTTTACGTATTCGAGCTTTCTCATTTTCCCCTCTCTGTTACGCACAGATGCACAGCCACAGGATTTCTGTCTTCTTTAGTAGAAAGTCATGTCAACATCAGCTGTCCCAATAGTGAATTTAATAAATTTGCAGTGACGGCTACTAGGAGAGAGGGTTAAAAATTGCCTTAGGACTACAAATCCAAACAGATATAGAAAATCTCAACTTTTTGCTGCATTCTAGTGGCCATCTGGAGTTTTGAAGCCCAGATATAATGGCCTCTATAAAAGAAGAAAAGAAAACTGGAAAAGACCAACAAAAAGGTATGTCTTTCAGGGAGTAAAGGCAACGAGAAGGCACAATTTGTTGCTCTTTTAAGCTTAACCAGAAGAAGCTGAAGGAAATAGGAAAGATATTTTCTGGATATTTCAATCCAAGATTAAAAGGGTTTTTGTATCTTTTGAATTTGCAAAATTTTGTCTTTTAGATACCTTTACTCCCTGAAAGACATGCCATGTTTCCATACGGAAAATGAAAGTTGTTTAGAATAATAGAATAAATCAAAGGGGGGCGGGGGAGAGAACAGCTAAAGTCCAGCAGGGGTTTGAAATAAATCAGCATTCATCCAGTTGGTCTACTTTAAAAGATAAAAAGCAGAGTAAAAAGTGAATTTCTCAAAGTTTGCAGCAATCCAACCAGCACACAAGTAAATAATTCAGCAGGATTCATTTATAGAAGAAACTTGTTTATATACAATAATATAAAACATGATGTATGTATACAATATCCATGCAGTTCTTGCAACATGGTAGCAAATACAAGAAGCAGAAGCCATCAAAACTACCAGCTCTATATTTATACAGACCAGTTACCCTAAGCCATGCCCAGTCTCCAAGGTGCCTGGCATGGCTCACAACAGGTGCTGTTTCTTAGTTACAAAACAGTTCCCATTGGCTGACTTGTTATATCTATCCTGGCTCATAATTTCTTATATACTGACAGAATTTTTGGTATGCTTAAAAAAACTGAAATGCCAACAGGAAAATGAATGCCCATGACTTTCTGACAGCTCCAAATCTTCAAGACTCCTTTTCCCAAATGGGTCCACAGCCATCCAAAAGTCATCTTGGCCCATTCCTAAGTGCTCCCATTCAAATCCAGGCAACAACACTGCCAGAGAGCCTACTTAGACAGTATAATAAGCAGGTCGTTGACAAGAGATACTTACCATTCAGTACTCATCTTGGGAAAGAATCTTCTGTCTACTTTTTAAAAAGTTCTTTGTATTATCAGCATTGGAAGATAATTTATAAATATTCCATTCCATCACACTGACTCAATAAATGGTGTACAGTGTTGTAATTGACAGCAAAGTCACAAGGTTATATGTAGATTAAATATAAATCTCTCTACAGATCTTATTTTGTACTCATAAATGTAGGAATAATTGGTATATCTCTGCCAGTCATTGACATATTTATTTGGTAATTTCTTTTTTAACAAATGAATGATACCTATTTTTCAGTAAATTTGTTTCTTAGGATTGAATTGTAACTTTTAATTTAGGTTGTATGCTACATGATTTAAATCTTATTTATTAAGCAGGAATGTAGTTTTAATTACATACTTCTACATTTCATTAAATCTGAAGAAAAATTCCCTATGGAACAATTCTTCTATTATTCCTCTTGGCTTGAAAAATGTGCAGAAAGTACCAAGGTCAGAACTTCTTTGGAAAGGTTAATTAAGTCTGAAAGAATAATATTATGTACTAATTAAATAGTGGATAAGAAAGACAGTATGGTTGTGGCATACAACTTGATATTGCAGGGCAAAGCTGGGGAAATATATCCTATAGATTTATTATTTTATTACCTTTTCTGTTATAAGATTACTGTTGGGTTTCCAGTGTATTTTTTTTCTTTTTCAACCTGCATTTGACAGAAATGGAATTGAGTGGTCAGCACTATGTCATACCTATATGAAATTATAATGTACATCTAGAGAAGTTCAAAGAACTTTTATAATCATCCTGGTTTATTTAAGGACTTTGATCAAAATCGCCACAGTTCTTAAGCTAGATGAGCCTTGTTCCAAATCATAGTTTATGCTTTTTGAATATGAACGTGTCCATATTCAAAAAGCATATATCCAGCTACATTCCTACTTAAAATAATATTTAAATCATATATCATACAACCTGGCTTGCTTGTTTGCTTCCTTCTCCCTCCCTCCCTCCCTCAAATTCAGGGAGAAAGTCAATGGAAAGCTGCAAGTCCAAGATCATCAGGCAGTTAAAGACTACTGTGATGGCTTCCCCTGATGCCAGTTCAGACAATGAGGAAGAATCAATTCCAGGGACTTTATAGGAGGGTACAGGGGAGCATCAGGAAGATGCTGAGGTCTCTTAACAGGGAGTGAATGGGCCAGAGAAAGAGGAGAGGCCACAAACCTCAGAATGAAACAACCAAACAAGCCACTGGCTGAAGCTGGAGGGCATGGGTGCCCAGTCAAAAGCATAGGGCAGAGAAGGAATGCAGCTGCAGTTGGTCAGTGAGGATGAGGAGGAATTCCCTCCTCCACCAGATCCCAGGTCATGTAGGGCTGAAATGAGACAGGTGCAATAGAGATTGGCTACTTGCAAGGAAATAGCCTCTCCCCTCCTAATGGGTTAAACTTACTTAACCAGATGTGTGAAGCAGCACAACACTGGAAAACAAAGGTTTGATTTCCTGCTGTGTCTGTGTTCTGGCTTCATGGATTTTTATCTTGTTTCTTGACTCTGTACCTGGACTCTATATAGGTAGTCCTTGACTTACAACAGTTTGCTTAGTGACCATGCAAAGTTACTACGGCACTGAAAAAAGTTACTTGTGACCATTTTTTTACACTTATGACTGTTCCACCATCCTCATGGTCAGGTGATTTACATTCGTATGCTTGACAAATGATTGATATTTATAACAGTTGCAGTGTCCTGGAGATGTATGACCAAAGGGCCTTGGCGGCTCAGGCTGTTAAATGCCTGCACTTAAGATCCAGCTGTCTACAATTACTGTAGGCTCGAATCCCACCAGGCTCAAGGTTGACTCAGCCTTCCATCCTCTCGAGGTAGGTAAATTGAGGACCCAAGATTGTTGGGGGCAATAAGTTGACTTTGTAAAACTGCCGCTTAGTAATAAGCAGGCATATACAATGGAATGAAGGCTATTGCTGAGCACACTGGGTTGTATCCCCCCCAAAAATTGTAAGCCACCCTGAGTCTTTGGAAAAGGGCGGCATATAAATGTAATTAAAAAAAAAAATTTTTTTGCAACCTTCTGACAAGCAAAGTCAATAGGCAAATGAGATTCACTTAACAACCATGTGACTAATTTAACAATTGCAGTGATTCACTTAATAATAACATTAATGCAATATCGGGTTTTCAATTCATTGGCCTTCATTGGTTGCCGGTTGCGCTCCGGGTGAGATTCAAGGTTTTGGTATTAACATACAAAGTCCTTCATGACATGGGTCCTCAATACTTAAGGGAGCGTCTTCTTCCAATATCAAATACCGGTCGCCCTGTGCGAGCCCATAGGCAAGGACTCCTCGGGGTCCCGTCGGCGGGCCAATGCCGGCTGGCGGTTCCCCGACGACGAGCCTTTTCTGTCACGGCCCCTGACCTCTGGAACCAACTGCCTTTGGGGCTCCGCCTGGCCCCCGATCTCCGCACCTTTCGCCGTGAGTTAAAGACCTGGTTGTTTGACCAACCCGGGCTGTGACCCCCTTGGGGGAGGGATGGTTTTAAGGTTTTTATAATGTTTGAACTTATAATTTAATTTAATTGTTTTTTAAGTATTTATTGTTCCTGTTTTAGTTGTAAGCCGCCCCGAGTCTTCAGAGATGGGGCGGCATATAAGTTCAAATAAGAAGAAGAAGAAGAAGAAGAAGAATTGTATAGAATGTGAAGATGTGTGTGTTTTATTTTTATAGTTATAATGTACACTGAAGGTGGTATTTAATTTCATTGTACGAGGTGCAATGACAATAAACTAAACTAAGGATGCACGATGGTTTGC
Source organism: Naja naja (assembly GCA_009733165.1). NCBI lineage: Eukaryota > Metazoa > Chordata > Lepidosauria > Squamata > Elapidae > Naja > Naja naja. Next base: position 80,477,140 of record CM019155.1, on the reverse strand, counting down.
AAGAGGTACAGAGTGGTTCAGGAAATATAGACAAGGGGTCTGCGTGGGTTTAGAAGGGTGTTTTGGGTATAAGAAGTAATATGTGGGTCAAGAAAGGCAGAAAAGGGCTGCATATATGGCTGTATGGCTTGGAGAGCACATGAGGTAGTGGAATGGGTTGAGAACAGTATGCCGAGGTTATTTCCTCCTTTATCTTCCTCCCTTTCTCTCTCCCTTTCTTCCTTTTCCCTTTTCTTCCTTTTCCCACGGGTAGGTAACTGGCTGCTACTAGATGGGGGACAGAGTGAGGGATTGCAAGACCAGCTGGGAGAGCATCACGAAATGTTGAAAATGAAGATTATTTGACTGAAGTAGCAGATCAGAAGCAGCCAGTACGACTTCCGCAGTGCTTTCTCAAATTTTCATTTCCTCAAGAATCTTAGGTCCTGGATTTGGGACATATTCTATAAGTTAGGATACCTTGAGGATATATTTGACAGGCCTTGGATCAAAAATTGTTGCCCTATAATACAGGGTTTCACTGAGTTAGTGGTCATGAGACAGACATTTAATAGCTTAAAGATTGAATTTAAGATATAATTGTTATCTTCCAGATGCTCTGAAAACTGTATGCCAGGTTTCATAGTTGAGCTGCAAAGCTACTCTATTCTGATAAACATTACAGGAATCTGTGTTATCTGTTAATAATGAATTTTAGAACAAGATATGAACAAGGTATCCTAAGTCTTTGGAAAGTACTCAGTAGGAGATAAAACTGCCAAATCCAGATAAAACTGCCAAATCCAAACATCAGGATGTCTGTGCAATGAATCATACCAATTTCTAAACAATTGAAAGGTAAAATAATGTCCCAGGAGTTTCTTTTTCTGATTCACCAAGTGGACAATTGTCTTTAAACCAGTTCTTCAAGTAGCAGCCTACCTAGTCCCTACCAGGAGGTTGGCAGCCTCAAGATGTTGGCAACCAACAAAGGAATGGAAGAAGCCTCCTCTTAAGAGATCCTGGAGGCAGCCCATACTGAAGCTGGGATGCAATTAGTTGGTGCACACCCCAAACAGGGAGCCGAGAAGCTGGAGTAACAACCCACAAAAGGGGAGGGAAGAACCCTATTTGGGCCCCAATGGCCAGTGCGTGAGCCACATGGGGTAGGCAGCAGAAGCAGAGGATCAACCAATCTACCCTGGAGTCATGGTGACCATGGGAGCGAGTGAAAGGCTAGGCAAGCAGGCAAATGGGATGACCTGGCCAAGTAGAAGCTCCCAGCCACAGCTTTCAGTTCCTTGTTGGAGCAGCTAAGGGAGAAGTTCATTGGGCTGGAGTTCCAGGGAACCACTTCATCAAGGGTAGTGGTCATGGGACTCGAGATGTGGGCTACGAAACCGTTTCCTACCCTGTCTCTTCCCTGCTTGCAGCCAATGGTGCCAACCATACCGAGACCAGTGGGAGTTCCCCACAAAGGACAGCAGCTCCCATCCCAGCTGCCATCCCATTGGGCAGGCGCTGGCATACGGCAGCCAGTATTCTCATTCAGGCACCCCTGGCTCAAGTGGGGTTGCTGCCTGGAAACGTCCTAGTGGAAGAGAACTGACTGCCACCTTCCCTAGCAATCCACTTTGATGGGCAACTCAACAACTTGGCTCAACAACTTGGCTAACCCAAGTCTGAACTCCATGGAGTGATGTACCCAGACAAGCATGCCTGGGAGCATGAGGTTATATTAAACCTGGAGGGAGATGCAGTGGGATGGCTGGTGTCTCTCCACGACGAGGGTTAGCCCAGCATGCAAAAACACACATCTGCTTCCTGAAGCAAGGCAAGTGGCAGAGTACATCCAAGATTTTCATAGCCTGGCAGCTCATCTGAGAGATTAGCCTGAGCATATGCTGATTTACCAATTCCCAGAGGGGCTGAACAAGGAGCTGTATCACAATTGCCTGTCCAGGGGAGTGTCCCACGACCTTCAAGCATGGTACCAATTAGCCACAAATGGGAAGCTTAACCTGATGGAGACTGGGAGCACGTTGTGCATGAGAACCACCCCCCTCCAAATGCCCAAGAGGTACCCAATACGCAATGGAGGTAGAGGGAATGCAACTCCTACCATGGGGCAGAAGTCCTGCTGGAGCCCAGGAATGTGGTTCCAGTGTGGGAAGGAAGGCCACCAGGCAACTGATTGAGACCATGGAAGAGCACATAAGGCTAGTGAGAGTAGTACTCAAGAAGTTGCACAAAGCCCAGTTATACGCAAAGCTATCAAAATGTGACTTCCACATGATCAATCTGGAATACCGCATTTCAAGAATTGGGTGGAGATAGAAACAGGCAAGGTGAGAGCAATCATGGAATGGGAGGTCTCTTGAAACAGGAGGCTGTTATAGAGCTTCCTGTGATTGGCAGTTCAACCCTAAGTTAGTGACCCTGTCACTAACTTGCTCAAGATGATTGGGGGAGTGAAGCCCAAACCAAGTCAGCCATTAAATTGGTCTATTGAATGTCAAGTGACCTTGAAAAGCTGAAGTGGTTCTTTGCTGCTGAGCAACTCTTGAAACACCCAAACCCTTTCATGATCAAAGTTGATGCCAGTGATGTGGCAGTAGGGATGGTTTTACTCCAAAGGAACATTGCAGCCATGTGCCTACAGGGCTCGCAAGTTGTGTGATACTGAGAGGTGGTGAGCCATCTGGGAGAAGAAGGCTTACACAGTCCAATTGGCTCTTCTCACCTGGAGGCAGTTCTTAGAGGGCAGTAAGATTCCATTCAAAGTATGGATGGACCACAAGAACCTGGAGGCGTTAAAGGCCCTGAGGAAGCTATCCCCTGAACAGCTCCAGTTGGCTCAGTATTTTAGCTGCTTCAAATTCATCCTTCGCTACTTACCAGATGGGAAGAATTTCTTAGCCAGTGTCCTCTTTCGCATGCTCCAGTACAGAAATAACTGAGATGAGGTAGTTAATTCCATTATCCCATCCAGACAATTCACAGCACTAGTGCTCACGAGGCAACAGAGAACAGTCTCCCTGCGGCCAGCTGGGGACATAATGATGCAGCCGCTAAAAGATGCCTTGGGGACATATGAATGGTTCCAGAGACATAAAGATGACCTGTTGATGAAGGGAGGCTTGGCATTGAAGGGAAGTAAAATGTACATCCCAACCAGCCAAAGAAGAGCCAAGATGCAAAATCTGCAGGGCATTTTGGATTTGTGAAGACCCTTCACCTGATGAAGAAATAGTTTTGGTGGCCAAAGCTGAAAAAGGTCATAGAAACTGATGTGGCCAGCTATCCTATGTGTACCTTCACCTATCTGGGAAGCCTCCAGGCTTGCTATGGTCAGTAGCCAACCCACCTAGCCCATGGGAGGAGATATCCATGGACTTTACCATGGAGCTGCCTGAGAGTGCTGGGAACCCAGTAATTTGGACTGTCATCGACTTGTTTTTGAAGCAAGAACACTTCATGGCCTGTCTGAAGATTCCTTCTGCCCAGGCCCTAGCCAAGATGCTTGTGCAATACATCTATAGACTATGCAGGGTCCTGAAACACATTATCTCAGAAAGGGGGGTGAAATTCATCACAAAATTTTGGCAGGAATTCTAAAAATTGATAGGCTCCTCCCAGGGACTTAGCTCCATTTACCATCTGAGTACCAATGGGGCTGCTAAATGTACCAACCCATTTGTAGAGCAGTATCTGCGCTGTTATATAAATTATCAGCATACAAATTGGACCGAACTCCTGCCTTTAGCAGAAGTTGCATATAATAACTCTGTGCACAGCAGCACAAGTTTTACCCCTTTCAAAGTGGCCACAGGGACTGAGTTCATGCCCATGCCAGAGCTCTCACAAGACGCTCCATCCTCAGTGTCATTAGCTGACTGGATGGATATGCTAAAAACCATGTGGCCCACTATGCATGAAGTGCTAAATAAAGCTAGAGAAAGGCAAAAAGGTGAGCAGATTGGAAAAGGGTCCCCCAAATGAAATTTAGAGTAGGGGATAAAGTGCATTTGTCCACTAGGTATCTAAACTTGAGACAGCCTTGTAAAAAGTTAGGCCCTAAGTACATAGGGCCTTTCCAAATCATTTGGATCATGAATCTGGTGACGGTAGAATTGAAATTGGCAAGAAGCCTCAGGCAAGTTCATCCGATATTTCATTGCAGTCTTTTAAAACCCCTTTGGGGACTGGCTTGAGGCCAGTCAAAGAATCACCTTCACCTACCATCCTAGCTAAGAGAGAGGAGCACTATGAGATCAAAAAGGAAAGGGTGGTGGTGGATTGGAATGCAAGGGTTGGGGAATGATATCCAAATATCCATGTATTGCTCCCCCTTCAAGGACACCCAGAGCAAATTTCACAGCTGATTCTCATAACAAAATGAACAGAAATGATCAGTGGAAGTAATGGACTGTGGGCAGCCACAAGGAAAGGGGAAATGAACTATGTGTGCTTTTGTATGGGAAGCCAGAGCTGGTTACGCTTCTTCTGTGCCAACATGGATTTATGCAGTAAAGTTGGAAAAATAATGTCTCAGGAGTTTCTTTTTCTGGATTCACCAACTAGACAATTAAGTTGAGACCTAAATATAGTACTACCAAAAATAAAAACAATTTCCAAGTATAATTAATCTTAATATCATTCTATGATGGTTTTTAAAATATTTCCCAACTGCAATGTAAAATGTTTACATTGTATTTAAGAAACTCTATAACATAGGTAAATATAAATATATTATAAGAATGTAATAACTAGTGATTTAATAAAATCTATTCCTTGTCTCATATATGGTAAAAAATAATATAGATAGATATATAGATAGATAGATAGATAGATAGATAGATAGATAGATAGATAGATAGAATTTTAACTGTTCAGTTATGTCTGACTCTTTGTGCTTTTATAGGCAAGCCCTGTCCATGCTTATCTTGCTTGCCCCTTTTTAAAAATCTATTAACCATTCCTAACATCAATAGCTTCTCCAATGAATTTGCACACATGACATGGCCAAAGTAAACCAAACATAGTCATGTGATTTTGGCTTTTAGGGATGTTTCTGATTTAATATGATTTAATTCTTTCTTTGTTAGTTACTCTGGCTGTCCATTGTATACACAATAATTTATGCCAGCATCAAAGTTCAAAGGCATCCATTCTTCTTCGATCAGCCATTCTTACTGTCCAATTTTCATACCTGTATATCATGAATAGAATAGAACATAAGAATACTTTATTAGGCAAGTGTGATTAGACACACACGGAATTTGTTTCCAGTGCATAAGCTCTTAATGTACATACAACAATAGTGATAGTTCATTAACATAGTCATTGTAAAATACATTCATAATAAAACATTAGATATAACATTTAGTGATAGTCATGGATACTAAATAAAGATAAATCATACTAGGATACTAAGTAAACAATATAAATCATAAGATACAAGCAACAAAATTATAGTCATAATATAAGGAGATAGGGAATAGGGAAGATGAGAATAATGATGGTAATACTGCCTTTTTAGATAGTTTGACAGTGTTGTGGGAATTAGTTGTGTAGCAGAGTGATGGCATGGAGAAAAAATTGTCCTTGTGTCTAGTTGTTCTGACGTGAGTGCCCTATAGCATCATCTTGAGAATAGATATTGAAAAAGTTTATGTCCAGGATGTGAGGGGTCTGTAGATATTTTCACAGCCCTCTTTCTGGCTTGTGCAGGTCTTCAATGGAAAGCAGATTGATAGCAATTGTTTTTTCTGCAGTTCTAATTAACCATTGAGGCCTGTGTTTGTTTTGATTGGTTGCAGTGCCACACCAGACAGTTATAGAGATGCAGATGACAGACTCAGTAATTCCTCTGTAGACCTGTATCAGCAGCTCCTTGGGCAGTTTGAGCTTTCTGAGTTGATGCAGGAAAAACATTCTTTGTTGTGCTTTTTTGATGATGCATTTGATGTTAGGTGTCCATTTTAAGTCTTGAGATATAATAGAACCTAGAAACTTGAAGGTCTCTACTGTTGATACTGTGTTGTCTAGTATTGTGAGTGGTGGTAGTGTAGGAAGGCTTCTCCTAAAATCTATCATTTCTACATTTTTAAGTGTGTTCAGTTCAAGGGTGCTCTGACCACACCACAAGGCTAGTTGTTCAATCTTCCATCTGCAGGCAGATTTGTTGTTGTCTTGAATGAGACCAATCACTGTTGTATCATCTGCAAACTTCAGTACTTTAACAGAGGGATCCTTTTAGATGCAATCATTGGTATATCATTGGTATATAGAGAAGGGAAGATTATACCTATTGGAAAGACTATTGTTAAAACTACCCTATTTTTAATATTTATATCAATATCTCTGCTTTTCCAGATCTTATTCATGTTATTCATTGCAGTGTGGCCTAAGGTTATTCTGTGTTTGATTTCAGGTATAAATCTGCCATCTTGAACATTTTTGATCCAAGGAAAATGATTTTTTAAATTATTTCAATTTCTTCATTGATTTTAAACATCTTGTCTCCATCTGCAGCTGTTGTTATTATCTTTGCTTTCCTGAACTTAAAACTCAGTCCTACTTTTTCACTTTCATCCTTGATTTTCTGGATTATTTTTTCCAGGTTGTCCTTATTTTCATCCAATAATGTTGCATCATCTGCAAACCTCAAATTATTTATATTTCTTTCTCTAGTCTTCACGCCCAAATCAGGCAGTTCTAGGTCTAATTTCTGTATAATCACTTCAGCATAGAGATTGAACAAAAATGGTGATAAAATACATCTCTATCTTATTGATCCCAAAGCAATCTGTGTCACCATAGAGAGTTCTCACTATTGCCTCTGATCGGTGTACAGTGATCTGATAAGTTGATAAGTCTGATCTGGTGGGTTGTGACAGCAAGATTACACAAAGCCACCCATAGCTAACTGTATTTTACACAGTTAAAAGCTTTTCTGTGTTCGATAAAACACATATTTAGACCCTTTCAATGTTAACATGCCTTTTCCATAATCCATCTAATATTGTAAATGTGATCTTAAGTTCTGTGCTCCTTTCTGAAGCCAATTTGTTCATCAGATGACTCTTGATCAAGGGCATTCTGTATCTTCTGTTAAATGATCTTTAACAAGATATTATGCAACTTTAATCAGTGGATTGGCTTCAAAACAGTAAATCTATATATGCTGTAGAACTGCATAATTTTGCTTTCTTGGAAATGTAACAATAGAGTGGACTTCATAGTTGAATGTATCTTTGTATACAATATTTTACACACAGTGTTGCAGTGGCTGCTGACAATCTCCTGGTTTGATGAAAATACTACAAAATGTCTCTTGTAGATATAGTTCTTGACTTACAAACGTTTGTTCGGTGTCTATTAAAAATTATATTATGGTGGTGAATGAAAGAATTTACAACTAATGCTCAAAGTTATGCTGTTGCAGATCCCCCTTAGCCACATGATTGCAGTTGGCCTTTTAGCAAACATACATGATTACCATTTGCTATTTTCCTTGCCCACTTTCTCAGATCATAAGCTGCTGCCACAGGACTCCATCTGGTTCCTGGGGGCTGACTGGAAAAGGTCCATGGTGATTCATTTTGGAACACATTTTTTTCAGCCAGCTTCTTTGAGAGCTGAACCAGAAGTGGTATTCAGATTGATTTTGCCCCACAAAGACCACCCAGAAATTTCAGTACAAATGATTTGATATGGTAGATTTCTGAATGCAGTCCCATATGGTCCAGAAATATCTTAGGGATGACCTTTTCTCAATAATTTCTGTCCATCCTATTTTGACAGTTAGGAAGCACTTACTGAGTGAGGGGTTCAACTTATCAGAAGATGTAGCAGAAAGGGATTTGATGACAGGGGTTCTCTTTAGCCGCTCCTGTGCTCTGGAATATTGATCTCCTCAGGCATTCTTTCAGAAAGCCTTTGGAAATTGACAGTGCTGTTTTTAATTGCTTTAGCTGATTACTTCTAGTACTTAAATTTAATTAAAAATTAGGTTGGAATTGTTGTTTAAAGTATTACATTAATTTTGCACTGGGTTTTATATGTAAGCCCGCTATGTTGCCTAGAGTCTGCTTTGTTTCTGGTGGTAGGCAAATCTTATAAATGAGTGTTGAAAGGAAGGAAAGCCTTGAAAAGCTTTCTATCTCTGAAGCTGTTATTAAATTTATCATTATAAATGTTATAACAAATGACTGCTTTTCCTTATTTGCTGCTGGAGAGGCAGTGGGAGAGAATTGCCCTGAGAATGAAAGAGTTCCTAAGTAATGCTATTTTAACTAAGATATGTACCCACCAGCTATAGAGACTGGTACTTTAGCTTGACTATTTCTACAAAAATAAGATGACAGTGAAGTAATTATTATTCTCCCATTTACATTATACTTACTTAGGCTCATAGTTTGCAATGGAAAAATCACTGGAAGGTCTTTATATCTAATCCAATGCAAACCTATTTTCAGGGTTGGATTACCTTGTACACCTTGAGAAAGTAGTAGGCCACACCCCATAGGTTGGGGACTTCTGGCCCAGAGTCCAGATTGCAATCATGTAACTATGGGGGGGTGGTACTGCATTGGCCATAACTTTGAGCACCTGTCATAAGTGCCTTTGTTCAGCATTGTTGTAATTTTGAATGGTCTCTGAACAATTAGTTGTAACAAATAGTTGACCACCTATATTCCCTAAAAAGTGAAAACAGAGATATCAACCATTTTTATTTCCTGCCTAGATGTAAAATAAAATCAATTTTAATCTACTTTCTATTTCCTGACATTATTAGGAGCCTCTGTGGCGCAGTGGTTAGAGTGCAGTATTGCAAGCTACTTCTGCAGCCAGCTGCCTGCAATTTGGCAGTTCAAATCCCATCAAGGCTCAAGGTTGACTCAGCCTTCCATCCTTCCGAGGTGGGTAAAATGAGGACCCAGATTGTTGGGGGCAATATGCTGACTCTGTAAACTGCTTAGAGAGGGCTGTAAAGCACTATAAAGCGGTATATAAGTCTAAGTGCTATTTCTATTATTGTTATCGTTTTTAGTGCTTTTGGAGTAGAATATTTCAGAGGTCACTTTGCTTGATATGCCTGTGAATACATCTGAAGATGGTATGAAAATACTCAGGTGCTAAATTAAAAAAATCAATAGTATAGCTGCTATGTTCAACATTAAATATTTTATAGGTCATATCTATCGAGACAATGGCATTATTTCTACTTTACAACTAATTATTTAGCATCTTATCCCATTTATTCTGCATTTTATTTGACACTCAATAGAAATTAAATAATGACAATTAAAGGCAACTCAGAAATTTATCTTAACTAGAAGAAATAACTAGCAGTAGTTGTGATTTTCTCTTTTGTCTAAAAATGTTGGCACTCCTAGTTGTACATATACAGTTGGGTTGTATTGCAGTTCTTTTCTTTCTTTAAATAGTGTTGTTAACACTTTAGATGTGAATTATATATGTGTGTGTGTGTGTGTGTGTGTGTGTGTGTGTGTGTATGTAGGTCTTGGTGTATTCAGGTCTTGTCCCGTGTAAGATTGAGAGTATCTTGGCAATGTTTCGATGAAATCTCATCCGTCATCTTCAGGCTGGTGTCTTCAGCTTCGTTCTTCTGGGAGAAGTGTGTGATAGTGGCTGTTTTTCCCTTGTAAACTGCCAGAGTTGGCTGTGTTGTTACTTCTTGATTGGTTGATGGAGTTGATGTATGCAGATTGGTTGGCTTTTTCATAAGACCCTGTGTGGCTGAGGTACTGGCTGTGTGTCTCTCAGCCTTTTGTGTTGTAACAACCTGGGTAATGGGCTGTGTGATGACCTTCTGAGTTCTATTGTTGTGACATCCTGGGTCTTGTGCTGTAATCTCCTGGGTCGTTGTCTGTGTTGCAACCTCCTGATGTTTTGTGTTGTAATCTCCTGAGTTCTGTGATGTAGTATCCTGGGTGGAAGGCTGTGATGTGACATTCTGGGCCTTGGTTTGGCTCCGAGTTTGAGGTCTGGCTATGTGTTTATAGCGTGTGTCAGTTTGCTTAGTTTGGGGGTCAGAGGGGGGTGTAGCAGCTGGTGTTGCAGCCATGGTCTGGTTTCTGGACGGTGGTTGCCTTTCGTCTGTCGGGTAGGCTTGGGTTTGAGTCTGGTGAAGGAGATTGGTAGTGGCATCATATGTTATTTTGGGTCCAGTGTTGGTTTTCGTGGCTGGGACTCGTTTGTTGATTAGGGCTAGTTTCCAGATGTCTGGTAGGCGGGAAGTATCATCCAGTTTATTCATGTTATGGGGGTGTTTCTCTATTTCGATGGCTTCCCTAATTATTCTCTTGTTGAAGTGTTCAGTATTGGAGATAAGTTTGGATCCCTCAAAATCAATTTCATGTCCTGTGGCTTTAAGGTGCTGGAAAAGGGAGGAAGTTTTTTCTTTTCTGACTGCGTTCTTGTGTTCTGCGATGCGAGCATTTATTCTCCTGTTGGTTTGTCCAATGTATGTGGCTGGGCAAATTTTGCATGGTATTTCATAAACTCCTTGGTTTTCTAGCTGGATCTTGTCTTTGGGGTTTCTTAAGATGTTGGCTATTTTTTGGTCAGTGCCAAAGGCTGTCCTGATATTGTGTTTGTGGAGAATTTTGCTGATTTTATCTGTGGAGCCTTTGATGTAAGGGAGAAGGGCGATGCCATTGTCCTGTTCTGTGTCTTGGTTTTTGTGGGGAGTCTCCCTTAGGATTAGGTTGGTGATTGTGCTTCTTTGGAATCCATTGGACATTAATACGTTGGTGAGGGTGTGTAATTCTGTTCTCAAGTGGTCTTTGTCAGCTAGGCGTTTGGTTCTGGAGATGAGGGTCTTGGCTACGGAGTTGATCTGTGCAGGGTGGTGATGGGATTGTGCATTTAAGTAGCGGTTGGTGTGTGTCTTCTTCTGGTAGATGGTGTGTCCTAGGGAGCCATTGGGTTTTTTGTAAATTAGGACGTCCAGGAACGGAAGTTGGTTGTTGGTTTCTGTTTCCATGGTAAATTGTATTTTGGGGTGTAGGCTGTTGAGATGTGTGAGGAAGTTGTCCAGTTTTTCTTTCCCGTGTGGCCAAATTACGAATGTCATCTACATATCTAAGCCAGAGTTTGGATTTGTATTCGGATTTGTCTAGAGCATTGGTTTCAAAATGTTCCATGTATAGGTTAGCGATGACGGGTGAGAGGGGTGATCCCATAGGTGCTCCTTCTATCTGTTTATATCTTTGTCCATTGTGGATGAAGTATGTGTTGGAAAGGCAATGGTTGGTCAGATCTAGGATGTGCTTAGGGGGGGTTGTATTTGTTTTGGATAGCTGTCAAGGCTTCTTTAATAGGTACTTGGGTACCTATGTCATAGGTACCTATGTCATAAGTACCTATTAAGTACCTATTAGGGATATGACATCGAAGCTCACAAGTAGGTCGCTGGGTTGTAGGTTTTGTTTCTTTATTGTTTCTATGAAGTGGAAAGAGTTTTGTATGTGTGAGGTGATGGATTCTGTGTAGGGCTGGAGTTGTTTGGCGAGAAATTTGGCAAGGTTCTGTAGAGGTGAGCCTATGGAGCTGACTATGGGTCTGAGTGGTGTTCCTTCTTTGTGTATCTTGGGGAGGCCATAGAGCTTAGGGCGTCTAGATGATGTTTCTTTGGGGATGATTCTTTGTTGGATCTCTTCACTGATGGGCGAGGCTTTTATTTTGGATTTGGTGGTTTTCTCCAGGTAGGTGGTGGGGTCTGTGTTTAGAGGTTTGTAAGAGGGGTCTTGGAGTAGGTTGGATAGTTTGGATTGGTAGTCAGATGTGTTCATCACGACTGTGGCGTTGCCTTTGTCTGCTGGTAGGATGATTATGTTGTTGTCTTTCCTCAAGTTGCTGAGTGCTATACACATATACATACACATATATATGTTTTCATAGATTTTCACGGGTAAAGGTATGCAGGTCTTGGTGTATTCGGGTCTTATCCTGTGTAAGATCGAGCACAAAGCCGAAAACACCAGCCTGAAGATGGCGAGTGGGATCTCATTGAAACATCACCAAGATACTCTCGATCTTACACAGGATAAGACCCGAATACACCAAGACCTGCATACCTTTACCCGTGAAAATCTACGAAAACATATATATGTGTATGTATATGTATATGTGTATGTGTGTATATATATAAATATATATATATATATATATATATATATATATATATATATATGTCTTGGTGTATTGGGTCTTGTCCGTGTAAGATCTTACACGGACAAGGCCCGAATACACCAAGACCTACATACCTTTACCCGTGAAAATCTACGAAAACAAATATATATATATATATATATATATATATATATATATATATACACATACACATACACATACACATATATGTATATAGTACATTCATGTGCTTAGAAATAAGTTGCACTGCAGGGAAGAGGAGGGTTCCATAATAAAAAAAAATGTAGTTTTAGCTGATAAATAAGTGTAATGCTTGAAATGTCTACATTTCTACATTTTACTGCTAATTGTGATATAAATTTATCTTTGTAGTACACAGAATGAAAGACATGCTTTGAATTATAGCAGCAATCCCCAATCTTTCTGGCATCAAGATCCGGTTTCATGGAAGATAGTTTTTCCATGGACGAAGGGGGGTGAAGGGATCATTTTGCATATTACTAGATCTCATAGTTGTGCAGATGAAGCTTTGCTCATTTGCCTGCTGCTTATGCAGGGGTTCTTAAGAGGCCACTGGCCAGTACCAGACCACTGCTTGGGGATTGGGAGCTTTCACTTACAGTAAGTTCATAATTCACTTCATAATGTGAATTCCACAGGACTATTTGTGACTTTTTCTTCTCACAAAGTGAACAACTTTGGAAGAGGGTGGAGCCTTCCAGCGATACCAGGCATAGAGAACGGTCACCTCCATTCCAATACTGGTTTTCTCCCTGTTTGTGGGCTCCGATAGGAGCCAAAGCTGCCCTATAGGGGCAGTGAAGCTAAGGAGGGGTGCTCTGTGAGGCTGCAGGGGAGATCACAATCTCCTGTTGAACCCCAGGGCTTTTTTCCTTCTATGCCACAGCGAGGACAAGAGGCAGTCTAAGGTGGCTGCCACAAAAGCTGGGAGTGATGATGACCATCTAAGCACTGTGCAGGAGTGTACTTTGGTGAACAGTGTGTTAACTGGGTGAACTTATTCAAATTTTAACCCCCAAAGAATATCCAGGGAAAGAGAGATTCACAACTATTTTTAAAAAACAGCAGCAACCTAGTGTCTTTGAAAAGCTGGAATTACCCACTTAAAAACCAACACTATTTTAAGAGGAAAAAGAATGCTTAAAGGAAGCTTTAAAATATAGAAAACCTGAAAAATAGCTGAACACCTTGAAAGGTAATCCTTGGAAGGAACTATATTTTATATTTGTAACTTCTAAACCCCCAGGATTTATGGGGAAATCAGCTGATTTGACATACTGTTTAATGCTGCAACTTGGAAGGAGTGCCATCTACTGAAAGAAAAAGAGTACTACAGCATGAAATCCTCTAATGAAGGTGTGGAACATCTAATACACATAATAGAAGAAAGTAAACAAAGCTGGGAAAGCGGTCTGACCTTGACTCTATCTCAGAAAGTGATTTGGATATTTTGAACTACTGAGTGAGTTTATTTATTTATTTATTTTATTTTTATTCATATTTATATCCCACCCTTCTCCGGAGACTCAGGGTGGCTTACAATTTCTGGGATACAACCCAATGTACTCAGCAATAGCCTTCATTCCATTGTATATGCCTGCTTATTACTAAGTGGCATTTTTACAAAGTCAGCTTATTGCCCCCAACAATCTTGGGTCCTCAATTTACCTACCCCGAGAGAATGGAAGGCTGAGTCAACCTTGAGCCTGGTGGGATTCCAGCCTGCAATAATTACAGGCAGCTGGAACTAAGTGCTAGGCTATTAACAGCCTGCACCACCAAGGCCCTTGTTTCACTTTCTTTTTGAAGATTTTAAAGATGAACTAAATTATTAATAATTAAATACTATTAAAATTGATTATTGGATTGATGACTCGAAAGATTGGAGAAAACACAGTGGATTAATTTGTATTTGGACTATTAATACTATCTGACAGAACATCACACGAGGTCAAAGAAGAAAAGGGGTAGAAGGAAAGAGAAAAGAAGGAAAATTAAATAAGACTTTAAATTTTGGACAATTGGGAAGACAAACAATTGGGATATTAAAAGACTATAGAATACTAAAGAATCTTAAAAACTATAAACTTAGGGGATTTGGAGACATAACTATGAGAATGATTAAGTTTTACTAATAACTGGATTGGTGGGAGGGTTTAAATATTGAGTCATTGGAATTACAGGGGTATATTGAGTAACTTTTTACTGAATTGTAATAAAATGGATTACCAGGGGGTAGTAGAGGGACATGAAGAAATAATTTTGATGCTTAAAAATATGCATGAAACTATAAAGAACAATAAGGAGATAAGGAGGCTGCCTAAAGATAAAGAACTGAGTGTAGAAGGCCTGCAACAATTGTGGGGGAAAGAGGAACAAGATATTTGGGAAATAGATCAGAAATCAGAAGAAGCAGTGGAAGAGAAAAATCAAAGTGAGATGCAAGAAAATAAAGATAATGGACAGAAAGGACTGATAAGTTGGAATCAAGTAGATAATATTTTAAAAGCTTATAGCAGAATAGAGGGGAGGGAGGAAAACCTCTTCAAAAAAGGAAAAGTCCAGAGAGAGAAAAAACACAAAAATCTGTTTAAAAAAAGAATGATTTATGGATGGGTGTTCAAAAGATGCAGCAAAAAGAGATAACAGTAAACTCGAAAGGAATATTTAGTGGGCATAAAAACATCATTAAAAAACTATAAATTTTCCAAGAGAAAGAAAAGGGTGATTAAAAAGTCAACAGATAATGGAACTCCAAAGAAACCAAGAGATAATGGATAGTAATAAAATACATTAGTAAAATGGAAAAGTAGAAAATATAAATAGGGAAAATAATAGCATATATATTAATAGAAAAATAGAATTTACTTTATTTAAAAATAAGTTAAGGATGGAAGTTTAGGATTAGGGAATTTTATTGTATTATTAATATTAACAGTGTGTTAAAATATATTGTGAATTTCAAACTTTTAAGATTAGAAATTGTGGGGAGTTGAAGATGTAATCCCGGGATTGATTGAATACTGTTAATATTTGGATTGATTCGTTGTTTATTTATTTATTTATTTATTTGAACTTATATGCCGCCCCATCTCCAAGACTCGGTGCTCACAACTAAAACATGAGACAATAAATACTTAAAAAACAATTAAATTGAATTATAAGTCCAAATATAAGCACTATAAAACCCTTAAAAAAACCATCCCTCACCCAGTGGGGGGTCACAGCCCGGGTTGGTCAAATAACCAGGTCTTTAGCTCACGGCAAAAGGTGCGGAGGTCAGGGGCCAGGCGGAGCTCCAAAGGCAGTTGGTTCCAGAGGTCAGGGGCCGCGACAGAGAAGGCTCGTCGTCGGGGAATTACAGTCGGCACTGACCCGCTGACGGGACCCCGAGGAGTCCTTGCCTGTGGGCTCGCACAGGGCGACCGGTATTCAATATTGGAAGAAGACGCTCCCTTAAATATTGAGGACCCATGTCATGAAGGACTTTGTATGTTAACACTAAAACCTTGAATCTCACCCGGAGCGCAACCGGCAACCAATGCAGGCCACGCAGGAGGGGGGTAGTATGGGAGAACCGGGTAACTCCCATCACCACCGCGCGCGCATTCTGCACCAGCTGCAATCTCCGGATGGTATGCAAGGGCAGTCCTAAATAGAGAGCGTTGCAGTAGTCGAGTCTATAGGTAACAAGGGCATGAGTGACTGTGCGCAGGGCGTCTCGGTCCAGAAAAGGGCGAAGTTGTTGAACAAGGCGGAGCTGGGCAAAGGCCCCCCTTTGTTGTTGTTGTTGTTGTTGTTAGTTGCAAAGTCATGTCCAACCCATTGTGACCCCATGGACAATGTTCCTCCAGGCCTTTCTTTCCTCTACCATCCTCCGGAGTCCATTTAAGCTCACACCTACTGCTTTAGTGACTCCATCCATCCACCTCATTCTCTGTCATCCCCTTCTTCTTTTGCCAACATTAGGCTCTTCTCCAGTTAGTCCTTCCTTCTCATTAGGTGGCCCAAGTATTTGAGTTTCATCTTCAGGATCTGGCCTTCTAAAGAGCAGTCAGGGTTGACTGGGACTGACTGATTTGATAGCCTTGCAGTCCAAGAAACTCTCAGGAATCTTCTCCAGCACCATAGTTCAAAGGCCTCAATTCTTTGGCACTCAGCCTTCCTTATGGTCTAACTTTCACAGCCATACATTGCAACTGGGAAAACCATAGCCTTGACTATACACACTTTCGTTGGCAGGGTGATGTCTCTGCTTTTTAGTATGCTGTCTAGATTTGCCATAGCTTTTCTCCCCAGAAGCAAGTGTCTTTTAATTTATTGGCTGTAGTTCCCATCTGAAGTGATCTTGTTAGAGAAGATCTTCCCATCCAATTTTGTGATTGTCATAGGGGTAACTCATGTGTGTGGAGGGCACACATCAATCAGATCAACTTCCTGTCAAGTTTGACCTCTACCCAGTGCATGGCACCACCTTCACAGCCGGTATTAACATTTGTAGAATCTCCTCCAATGGCCTTCAAGCTTTTGTCAATGCCTTCCTTAGTCATGAAATACACCAGATTATCTGCAATCACTGTTTTTGAGCCATTCCCTGGAGTGAAATGATAAAGGGATCTTCCAACTGGCTCACTACACACAGAATAATATTCTTTGGTGATACTGGGAAATTGCTGATCTGAATTGTTTGCTTTTAATATAACTTTAGTTGCATCTATACATACATTGAAGAATTATATTTTGCCCTTCTTACTGAGCTCATCAAATTCTTGATCTTGACTTCATAATTTTTTCCTGGGCACTCTTGACTTTATTGTGGCCAACTACAAGTCTCTTCTTCAGTGATCAAGCCAGCATCTATGAAGGCGGCTGTGGTGATGGCAGCAATGGCACATAGACCAACACCATATCTTATGCTCTACATGGTGACATTTGTTATTTCTAATCTATTGTATTCTGTCTTTTTTTAAAGTAGAGGGTATGTGTGTTTGGTCTAAGACCTCTTCATAACTTCCATCACTTTCCTCTTCATCATCAGTATGATATGTAAAAATTACATATTAAGGATTATACCTGTGTAAATGAGAAACATAAGTAATGCCATGTTTATCCTATTACTGACCTATGGATATTACTGGAATATTATTGGAATATTATATAACTATAAAAACAGGTTGTTTGTGTTCTGAAAAAATGTCAAGCTTTTGGCTTGAACATGAAATGTCGTATCTTTGGCAAAGATTATATGTAAAATTGTTACGGGTCATTCTGACCTGAAGAAACTGAGTAATGAGCTATTGTCTTGTTTGCTAAAAATAAGAACTGCTGATATTCATAACAGGAAAACAGAAGCCATGAGAAGGGGGTTTCCAAGAGATGAGACTCTGTGCGTTGTGTTTTTTGTGGAAAAGTACCAGTAAAATCTAGGTACTTACCCAGAGGAAAAACAGGAAAGGTGACGTGGATGAAACTTGTATGAAGAAAGCTATAAATGTATTATTTAGTCTGTGATCATGGTCTCCGTTCTCCTATCTTTAAGGAGAAGGGGTCCATTATTCTGATTTTTGCAAAACTCTGAATAAAAACACTTTTACAGTTCCTGGTCATTGTGTCTATTTTTGGTATTTATCACAATCAGTTATCCGTCCTTCATTCCTCATAAGATAATTGCTTCATTTGTCAGTATCGAAATATATGGAATACTTCTCTGCCTATATTTAGCGAGCCTTTGTTTCTCATCATCTTGCTGCCTTTGCTTTTTGCCTAGTTATTTCTGCTTGGGCACATCTGGCAAACCTATCTGGTTCGATCCAAAAGAATCAATCTTGTCTCTCTGAACTTTAATGAAAGGAAGTTCCTTCAATGGTATCTTCATTTCCTTAGGGCAGGTATAATTAATGTGAGCTCCTTTTTTGCAGCCAGCAGGGCAGTCAAATTTGACACACAAAACAATTTGATACGTGCAGTTGAAGATGTCAAACGGCGTTTGTTAAGTTTCACAGTGAAAATCTCTTTGGCATGTAACTTTCCTCTACCAAGAGGTATGGCTTGATCCGAGCTCTCTTGGATCTTGTTCAAGATTATCACAAATTACAATCGAAGTCACAAAAGAACTGTTCGTTTGTTCCCACTTTTCAAGCACTTTTGGATATATATCTCTTGCAAGACTGGCTACTGGATAATTTTTAGCATCATCACTACTTTGTTCTCTTAGCATTAGGCCATATCTGAGAATGCCTCACTCTGTTTGGAGTTCAGACAGCAACAAGTCTCTGCCTGTTCCAATAAGCTGGCTCATATGAGTGAATGTTCCTAGTCTTGTTCTTTTTTTAGAAGCCATTACAGATCACTTATCACACTCACAGGAAACAAGGTCAGCAGTATTAACACTCTCAGACAAAATAATGTTTAACAAAAAGAGAAAGAAGCTGAACCTGTGAAATGAAAGTAACTAAAATATCTTTACAATCCCCAAGGCGGTTCACAACTTTTGAGCATTCAAAAGTTGGAAATTGAAAGTTGAAAAACATGACCCACCCTAAGTGACATCCTGGGCATTCATGTTAACTTTGAACCTGAGTTGGGAAGGGATACTTCAGAATCATAAAACATCCCCTTCTGTTGAATAGATGAATCAAAGGACATCTCAAAGCAAAATACCTTGATTATCAAGTTGTCCGGTGGTAGATATGGTACTCTGAGCCATACAGTAACAATTTAGGTTTGTGGAGGAAAGAAAATATATATGTCATTATTGCAATAAACAGTTACATTTTCCAATATACTAATATAAATTTAAATTATTTAAAAGAAATAGACAAAATAAAAGAGGAGGTAGAGCTGCACTATATATAATAATAACTACATCTCTACAGAAATAGAGCACAGCAATGATGAACATTATTTTGAATGCATTTGTGTCAATATTAAAGGGGAAAAATGATATTACCATAAGTGTATACTATAGGCCACCCAATCAAACAGAGGAAATAGATGAACTTTTTGTTAGTCAGCTAACTAAGGTATGTAGGAAGCACATCACAATAGTAATGGGGGATTTTAACTGTCCTGACATCAATTGGGAGACAAACTCTGCACCAAGTGGAAAATCAACAGGTTCCTAACAAACGTAGCAGACAACTTTGTTTCCCAAAGAGTTGAGAAGGGAACAAGGGGATCAGCCATACTGGACTTAATTCTCACTAACAGAGATGAAATGATAGAAGGTGTTGAAGCTACAGGAACCTTGGGGGCAAGTGATGCAATATTGGAATTCAACATTATGTAAGCACAAGCAATAGAACAAAATCAAATTAGAGTCTTGGACTTTAAGAGAGCTAATTTCAATAGTATTTGAGAGAGCTTGGAAAGGATTCAATGAATGAGAATCCTCAAGGGGAAAACAATTACAAAAGCTTGGGAAATTTTGATAAGTGAGATTATAAAAGCCCAGCACAATACCAATTAAGAAGAAAAATAACAGCTCCCAAAAGAAACCAGCATGACTGCATAAAGAACTCTCTGACAAATTGAACGACAAAAAGGAGAAGGCAAAATATCAGCAAATAGCCCGAGCCTGCAAATATGAAAATCCCTTAAAGTGTCCTAGACTTTATCACATTGGAAATCAGTCATCAGATCAAGTCAGGCTAATACTCTCCAAGTAAAATGAGATTAAATGAAAAAAGTCCAAGACACATCATGAAAGGCTGAGCTAATTTTTGTGGCATGAGATCACATAAGCAAGAATCTACTGTATTTGATATATTTATATGGCCAAAAAGGATGATGAATTTTATATATGAAAAAAATGTGAACAAATTTTTGGGGTAGAGAACTGATTTGAAAAGTTAGATTAACAGTTCATCAAATGAGATTCACTAGAGGTGAATATTATCTTAAGTGGAAATTGGTCCAGACATAATTCATTCTACAGATAATCATCACCTTATGACCAATGGAGCCCAAAATTTCTATTGCTAAGCAAGGCAATTATTAAATGAGTTGTTATGTTATGACCTATTTTGCCACAGGTTAAGTGAATCACTTCAGTTGTTCAGTGAATCTTGCAGCTGTTAAGTAAATCTGGCTTCCCCCATTGACTTTGCCTGTCAGAAGCCAGCTGGGAAAGTTACAAATGGTGATCACATGACCCTAGATACTACAGAAGTCATAAATACATACCAGTTGCCAAGTATCCAAATTTTGGTCATGTGATGCAACATCATAATTATGAAAACCAGTTTAAGTCACCTCTTTCAGTGCCATTTTAATTTTGAACAGCCACTAAACAAATAGTTGTAAGTCAAGGACTTCCTGTAGTTCAATTTGCATGATATTATACAGTTGAGATTTTAAGGTAATAGTGATTTAACCAACCTAGATTGATCTTCAGGTTAAAACAAATTATGTCATAACCTATCTATGAATTCCAGTTCATCAGCTTCAGTAATGTAAGTATTGTAATAACTTTTTTATACCTGTGCTAGCATTTTGTTGCTGTAATAATTAATTCAGCCAATATGATTTATTACTACTTCCAGAATCATTTATTAAAAATGAATTACAACTTTAAAATACCTATAGTGAAAGTTACAAAGTTTATAATTAAAAAAAATATTTTTGTACATCTTAATTACATGCATTTAAAGATGACATTCCACAACCAAATCAGATATTACTTACTTAGTCAACTAAGAAACTATAAAATGGCATCTATATAATGATAGCATGGTATTTATCCTAGTGGTGGGGGTATGAGTTATCATAAACTATAATATCTTCAGTTGTTTGGAAACTTTACACTGCTATTTATACTAAGAGGAGGTTCTCCTATTATTTCTCCTTATTCAGTGTAAATTAGAATGCTGAAGACTATGAAAACTGCCATGCTAGTATGCCCATTCCTTAATTTCCCTATAAGAGTGGTTTTATGTAAAAGTATAGAATGATGCTTTATATCAAAACATCCATCTGTTGTACTACATTTTATTATATTCATCCATCTGTTGCACTACATTTTATAAGTTCTTAGAGCTCTTATGAATAACATTAGCTGATTTTGTTTTTTAACGTGCACATTCCAAAAACAAGAACTCCATTTTTGGGCCTCAGGGAAGCCTCCTAGGGGGACATTTTTGCTCCCAGGAAGCTTCTCTGAGGCCAGGAAGGAAAAAATGGAGCACTGGGGGGATGCAGCATCCACCCCCCACCCCACCCCACATGCCCCTTTTTGCCTCCTGCGCAAAGCAGTAAGACAGTGGCGGGGGATCCTGGCACAGCTAATCATCAGAAAAGCTGATCACCGGGAGGGTAAAAAAAGAAATACCTTAAGGAGTGATTGGGTGGGGGAGAACATAGTCAGTGATGTCGGGCATGCGCACAATGTCGCACATGCATGATAAGGACTGACTGGGAGGGGAGAGGAGGGGCAGGCAGAGAGGGAAGAGGCCAGCCAGCAGCACGATTTGCCGGTTCTCCGAACTGCACAGAATCATAACAACCGGTTCTATAGAATCGGTCCAAACCGGTAGAATACCACCTCTGAACACTGTTATAGTCATAAGTGGGAAGAGATAGATACTAGGAAGTGTTATTATAATCTAGTAGTAGAGGAATAATAGTAATTTTTAATTAATAATTAATTATTTAGAAAAAGAATTAAGTCTTTTTGAGCCTATTTGTCAGTTGTTTTTATTCCTCCATATTGCTCCAGATGAGGTTAAAAACTAGGATTTTTATTTAAACAAATATATTATAAAGCCAAGAGTGGACAACAAATCAGATTTTTCTTAATAATCACTTGCTATGCATGCAACAAATATCTGCACTTACTTCTAGCTTGTTTTTTTATACTACCTATGTCTCTGAGCAACTCAAAAAGACAAAAGCAATAAAACAAGGACTTGTTTCTCAAGCTAAATGAGAATCTTTTTTTTAAATTCTAAATGCTATCATTTCTCATTCTATAAATATTTTTTCACTCCCAATCTTTAAGCCTAAGTAAGAGTTAAGGATCAAACCATATATTTTCCCAACAGAGCACAAGAAAATCTCACTCGTGATGAAAAAATAACTGATAAAACAGACCCTATACAATTCTGTCAAATATCTGTCCAATCTCTTCTTTAAAATCTCCTGTGATGGAGCACCCAAATGTTATGAAGGCAACCCATTTTACTGGTTAATTGTTTTCACTATCAAGAAATATCTCCTTGGTTCTAGGTTGCTTCTCTCCTTGATTAGTTTCCACCCATTTCTTCTTGTCTTGCTTTCTGGTGCTTTGGAAAATAAGTTGACCCTCTCTTCTTTGTGACAACCCCTCAAATATTGGAACACATGTCACCCCATGTCTTCTTTTCATTAGACATACCCAATACCTACAACCATTCTTCATATGTTTTAGCCCGGGGGCAGGGAAGTTATGGTTTTGTGTGAGTGGTAGCATGTATGAGAGGACAGAAGCTCCATTTGTGGATGTTCACACAAATGGAGCTTCAAGTGCTAGTGCAAGCTCATGCAAATGGAGTTTCATACACCACTTGCACAACGAATGGGCCAAGGCCTAGTAGGTGGTCACAGCCCAGGGATTGGGGGTCCATGTTTTAGCCTCCAGACACCTAATCATCTTTGTTGCTCTGTTCTGCACTCTTTCTAGAGTCTCAACAAGTTTTTATATTGTAGTGCTCAAACTGGATGCAGTGTTCCAAGTGTGGTCTTATCAAGGCATTATAAAGTGGTACTAACACTTTACATGAACTTGATTCTATTCCTCTGTTAATGCAGTCTAGGATTGCACTGGCTTTTTTGATGGCTGCACACTGCTGGCTCATATTTAAGTGATTGTCCTCTCATAGTTATTGCTATTGAGCCAGATTCCACTTATTCTATACTTGTGTACAACCTTACTTTTCTCACTACTGAATTTCATTTGTGAGATAGGGCCCTGTGTTCAAGACTGTCAATATTCTTCTGGATCTTAAACCTCTCTTCTGCGATGTTGGCTTTTGCAAATTTGGTATCATCTGCAAATTTGATGAGTTCCCCATCTATCCCCTTGTTCAAATCATTGATGAAGATGTTGAAGAATACTGGGCTTAAAACAGAGCCTTGGAGTACCCCACTACCTTACTGCATATTTCTCTCCATGTAGATGTAGTTCAATTGAGGACTACATGTGTAATTGGTCATCCAGTTACAAGTCCATCTGGTGGTGATACTCTCTAGCCCACATTTTCTATCTTATCAAGTAGTAGGTTATGGTTTCCCATCTATTCCTTCATCTAGTTTATGAAGATATTGAAGAATAATCCACCTAAGACAGAAACCTGGTGTCCCCATTGATTACTTCCCTCCATGTAGATGAAGTTCCATAAGGACTATACGTTGTGCGCGGTTTGTCAGCCAGTTATAAATCCATCTGGTGGTGATGCTGTCAATCCCATATTTATCTAACTTATTAATAAGTAGGTTGTGGTTTACTTTGACAAATGCCTTACTGAAATCAAGTATAATATTCCACAGCATTTTTCAGGTCCACTAGTTTAGTCTTTTTATTTCAAAGAATGAAATCTAATTTATTTGGCATAGTTTATTGTTGACAAACCTGCATTGGTTTCTGGTTACAACTTTGCTTGCTTCAAGGTGTTCGTAGATCTGTTACTTGATTATCTTTTCCAGGATCTTCCCAAATATTAATGTCAGGCTGATTGGTCAGTAGTTTCCTGGATTCATTTTTTTTCCATTTTTTTAAAGATGAGAATAACATCAGCTCTTTTTCAGTCCTTTGACAGTCTTCTGGTGCTCCAGGATCTTTGAAAGATATGTTTCAATGTTTCCAAGATCATGTCTACCAGCTCCTCCAGAACTCTGGGATGTAATCCATCCGGTCCTGGTGATTTGAACACATCTTGGGTGGACAGGTGTTCTCTTACCATTTTCTCACCTATTTTAATTTGTATTTCTAGTCTGTCTTTTATGGTTCAGTTTTTGATAGGTTGTGCTATTTTTTCCTTTTGTGTGAACACAGATGCAAAGAATGAATTAAGCAGCTCTGTTTTCTCCCTGCTGCTCATTGTTTCCCTACCATCTTCTCCCATTAGTGGACTAATCAAAAAATAACTAAATAAAAAAATAAAATTTGATACCTCATCAATATGTGTGTGTGTGTGTGTGTGTGTGTGTGTGTGTATGTATGTATCAGTTACAAACCAAACATCCTATGAACATAAATTTAAATCAAATTTAAAAAGAGCAAAAATCCAAATACCAAACACTGGTTAATTCATAATACTATGTGCATTTCACAAAGTATACATTCACAATAAATTTAAAATATATTCTATAGTTAGTCAATTATTTTTCTTCTGTAAGATGTTTCTTATGTTTTCAGCAAAAAATAAAAGAGAAAATAAATTAAGATTTGACTGAAGGAGCAGGATTATTCTGCAAGTCTGATTCTGGATTGATTGAAATCAATATTGGCTTAGCATTATGAGCCCATAGTTATTGATTGCATTTTTGCAAGGACTTTCCCAATATATATTGACTTTTTGTTGCTTATAACATGCCAGGGTAGCTGAAAACACATTGATTTGATCTATAAATAGAAATTCTATGCATGATACTTACTTATACATGATATTCTTGTGCATGTTGACTTGTTAGGATGAACTAGGAAGTTGATTAAGATCAAGCCTGGTGAGTACCTGGATAGAAAGCTTCCTGGGAATATCAAGGTTAAAAGCTTACCTTGGAAAAAAAGAAAATAACAAACCATTCCCCTATTGTTGCCAAAGAAATTGCATAACATGTCCACAAAGTTTCCAGGAGTCAAACTCAACTTAAAAAAGAATTTGCTTACTTTACTTTCTGCATGCTTCAGCCTGTTTCTAAAAGCATCTCCACAATGCAATCTATGAAATGTGCAATGCATCATTGTAAATGCTAATTGTGGGGAGAATAGATTACACAAGCCATGCCAGTATTCATAAAATGTATAAGTTGATGTAAAATGCCAAATAAGATGATTAAAGTAAATTAAATATCTCAACACAACAGTTCTTGTGTTGTTTACTGCAAGATGACATATATTTAAGAGAGAAGTTGTTGTAGGCTTGAAATAGAATAAAATGCCCATGGGTCTTTTTTGTTTGTTTGCTAGCATTATGAATCTCAGACATAATGGATCATTAACTTTTAGGGATACATTACTAGCAATGAGAAAGAACTAAAACCAAAATAAGAAAAGATCAGTAATGTCCACCAAAAAGGCAATGGAGGCTCCTGTCTCATTCTCTGATAGAAAGATCTGAGCACCATTTTTTAGACATGAAATGTAGAATTTTGGCCTCTTAACTAAAGTAGCTTCTTCTTCTGTTTCTCAAAACAACCACAGCTGAAGGTTGTGTTGCATTTTGCAGTAACTTTTCAGGAGGTTTGACAAATAGTTTCTCAATGAGAATATCTTTGAGAACATTTCTACACTTACATTCCTCTTTGAATCCTGGCCTCCAACTAGCATTGCTTTGAAGCAGTCGTCCAATGATAATCCAATTAAGCCACTAAGATGATAAATAGTACTTAAAGAAAAAAATCATAATGTAGAAAATAAAATAGTTCATCTCCATTAAGAGAAAGGAAGTCCTATAAAATCATGGAGCTTATATTGAATGACTAATTTATAAAATAGAGTATACTGTGATACCTCAGTACTCATCTGGAAGTATTGGTTCTGGGAGGTGTGATGAGATACCAAAAATGATGAGTAACAAAGTACCAAACATAAGGAATAATGAAGTGAGTCACAAGGAAGCCAACAGTGACAAGTTCCAGCTTGTGCATTGAGTACCAAACAAACGATGAGTACTGGGACAAAATTTTCATAGCAAAATACATTTGAGTACCAAATTTGATGAGTTTCAAAGCAGCTGAGTATCAAAGTACCACTGTAGTTAAGTAAACAGCACACAACTGGTTTTCGTTTGACAGTCTAAAAAACAAATACATCTTGAGAATTGTTACCTCACAAACAGTTCTTTTAGTGCTTGCTAACCAGTTATTGAAAAGAGAAGAGAAACATTGACTGATCTTCTACTTATGGGGCTTTTTAAAGCTATAGATGCGATCTCAACAGCATTTTGTGTGTTACTTTGTTACTGTTTCAGTGCATCAGGCAGATGTCCAATGACAAGCTAGATATGTAGTATGTAGTTAAATAAAATATGACACACAAGTATTGATACTTAAAATGGTTTTTAACGGTTTAAATGGTTTTGGTTTTTAAAAAATCAAATTCTATATTTCATTGTTATTGATATATAGGTAATCCTCATTTAATTATTCTGATTGGCACTGGAAAATTCATCATTAAGCAGCTGGTCATGAATGAAAAAAAGTCTGACCATTCTACTTAGTAATGACCTTTCTGGCAATCCTATTTAACATTATTAAGTGAGGACAACATGGGTCATTAAATGAGGGCCTCATATAATTGTGTCTTCCTGCAACATCCCTTTTGACTTTGTTTATTGGATGATAATAGGGAAGATTGTAAATCATGACTACAGGATGCTGTGATAGCCATAAATATGAAGAACAATCAATCATTCAGCACCATCATAAGTTTGAAAAGTCACTGAATGAGTGGTTGTTATATAAGGACTACCTGCATTTTAATCCTAATTCAATACTTAATGTCACTATTGTAATATCTCTTTTAGGATGGCAAATCCTGGTATGTGTACATTGTATTAATTCTTAAGTGAAAGTAAGTTTGCTTTGGAACCTATGAAATGCAGTGATATACATCAAATTCCAATCTTGCTCTGGAATTCAGTGAAGATATGAAAAACAAGGGCAATTTATATTCTGGTATTAAGGAAATAAGTTTTAGGCTTCAATATTTCAATATTTTTTCTCGTGTGGACTATCCTAATTTCTCTTTCTGATTTCAATTCTTTGACCCCATTACTTTAGAAATTTCCTATATTTTTGGTAGTTCATTGTGGAAAGTAAAGAGCAGGTTTTGCCATGCCATTTCACAATATTCAGTGCATGGACAAAATGTCTCACAAAATTAATTATTGTTATTTTTTGACTTCTCTTGCTAAACCAGCATAAATACTGTGAATTATAATGAGGATATGCAGATTCTGAGTAGGCTAGGCTGAAGAAACATAGCATTTCTAAACAGTACTGCAAGTTATGACATAGACATAGATAATAGAATAACGGAGTTGGAAGGGACCTTGGAGGTCATCTAGTCCAACCCCCTGCTTGAGCAGGAGAGTCTATTCCAAATATTAGCCTCTCCCTAGGATCGAACTCACAGCCTCCTGATTGTGAGGCGAGGGCTCCACCTCTAGGCCACTGGAGCTGATGCTATATTATAATTAATAGCATTAATATTTGCAAGGACGGGCAATACATATTTATTGTTAAACTTAGTTTAATGCTCAGTACCAGTTGTCTCAGTGACTTGCATTAAAATAAATGAATTGAAACCAAAAATACTGGAAATAATTACAAGTCTATTCAAAATGGTATGTTAGGACCTTTTAAAGGGGCTCAGCATATAATGCATGGAGTATCTTCCAAGTTGCCACAAGATTAATATCAGGGGTGGGATTCAAATTTCTTAACAACTGGTTCTGTGGGCGTTGCCTAATTTGTGGGTGTGGCTTGGTGGTCATGTGACTGGGGTGGGAGTGGCTTGCTGACTGCGGGGCTAGGTGGTCATGTGACTGGGGTGGGCATGGGCAGGTGGCCATATGACTGGCAAACCAAATGTAAGTGGTCCTCGCTTAAAGACCAGGTGCTCGCTTAATGGCCAGTTGCTTAGCGAGTGTTCTAATTTACGACTGAGCTCCACAGAGCTACTTGGCCTGTTTTTGGTGTTTTGACAGCCACACACACACACATACACACACACCCTTCTAACCCTGCTATTCTTTGATTCTGTAAGGATCTCCTGCTGGAGCAGGAGGTTGGACTAGATGACCTCCGAGATCCCTTGCAGGCCAGCCCTAGATTGCTGTGCTGCTTCAAAGTCTTCTGAAGTCAAGGTTTATGTCCTTCCTTCCTCTCTGTTTTTCTCTCTCTCTCTCCCTCTCTCCTTCCATGTATTTATCTATCCATCTATATATCTCAATTACTTTCTCCTCTCTCCCTTTCTTTCTTTCTTTCTTTCTTTCTTTCTTTCTTTCTTTCTTTCTTTCTTTCCCTTTCTTTCTGCCCCTTCCTTCCATCCCCTTTCTTCCTTTCACTTCCTTTCTCTCTCCCTTTTTCTTTCTTTCCCTTTTCTCTTTTGTTTTCTTTCTTGTATCTTCCTTCTCTTTTTCTCTTTCATTTTCTTTTTCTCTCCCCTCTCTCTCTTTCCCTCTCTTTCTCCCTCTCTTTCTGTATCCCCCTCTCTTTCTCTTTCCCCCTCCCTCTCTCCCTCTTTCTCCCTCTTTCTGTCCATTCCTCCTTCCCTCTCTCCTTCTAAATCTAGGAAGTCCACCTGAAACACACACGTACACACATACACACACACACAGGGGTGGGATTCTCCCAGTTTGGCCCTGTTCTATTGTATTCTGCCTATCAGAGAATAAGCCTGAATAAGCTATTTAATCTTTGTGCAGGGTCTTAAAAATACATGCAATCAAAAGAAACAATTGAGGCAGCTTAGAAGCAAGAGGATGCTCAGAGCAACCCCAGTTCTACAGTATCATAGAATAAGAACAGCCCAGAAGAAAGGCAATAGCAGGAAGGAAGGAAGGAACCACCCTACTGAGGGCTGCAGAATCATGCAGCCTTTAACGTTTCAGATTGGTGACCCTTCCTAGACCCAATGATGCTTCTTATCATATCTACAGTACATTAGCTTCAGTCCCAAAGATGCTCCTTCTCCCCAGGAGCCCAACCTTCAATTCTGGATGAATACTTCTGCACCCTTTCACTCTTTGTTCCTCAACATCCTTCCTACGTTGGATCACAAGCTATTGAACCAGATCAGAACCAAGAACAACAGTTGCAATTATGCTGCAATGGTCATAAGTGTGAAAAATGATCATGTCACTTTTTTCAGTGCCATTGTAACTTTGAATGGTCACTAAATGAACTGTTGTACGTCAAGGATTACCTGTACAAAAATACAAAAAGCTTCTGTGCTTGCAAAACCCTGCCCTAAATACCAATCACTAGATTAAAAATATCTGCAAGCCAGAGTTACAAATCAGGCAGGGTGCCAGAGCAGCTTGAGGAATGAAAATATTTAAAATGCAGTGATAACTATCAACAGCCAACTCTTGCTCATAAAGTGAAACCCTTTAGCAGAGAGGTCATTTAAGCTCTCTAGAAAAAGCAGACCCAGAAAAAGCAATCCTTAGATCCATTTGCACCATTTAAAAATAGCAGCTGGTCTCACTCACCTCACAAGATATCCTAAGGAAATCACCTAGATTTAAGGAAAGGTCACATGACCCCCAGGAAGGCAGTAAAAAAAAAAATCAGCGCCAAGCTTGTATCCTGCCTCTTGCAAGTATACCCCAAAAGGACAGTGCCAGATAGTATTAAAGCAGTGAAAGAAGACCCCCTCCCCAAATAGAAAAAGAAGCCATGAGGCAAGAAAAAATTCAAACACAATACAAATAATTAAATCACAACAGTAGCTGTTGCTTGTTGAAGCTGAATAGGGAAGATTATCCCATCAATAAACACAGGATTAAACTTCACCAAGCACAGAATTAAGCTTCATCAAAAACCAGTTTTAGACCAAAACTCAGAAAGGGTATGTAAACTCACGTTTGAATGTCAATCCTTCTAGCTAGCCAAGAAGCCTTGCTTAATGTCATTCATCTTGGTTCCCTGTCACTAAAAGCTTTGCTTCATTATTCAATAATTGCTTCAAAGTGCTGATTGTCCAGGGAAGTATTTCCTCCCGACAGCAGTGTAAAAATCTTAAAACAACCCTTCCCCTTTAAGAAAGCTAAGCCTCACAAGCTCTGGTGACAGCAAGTCTAGGCTGTCTGCCAAGAATGTAATAAGGGTAGAAAAAAACAAAAGGAGATTGCTTCTAACTACCAGTTCTCTGAACTGTTTAGAAAGTTAACAAGGGGCTCTATAGAACCGGTAGAATCCCATCCTTGATTAATATTTAGCAGTTGTAGTGAACATCCCCTTCAATGACTGGTCCCTGGAGGTTGTTATATAAAGAGAAACATAGTCTCAAGTGCTTCAGAATCATAATCAACACTTTGTATTTGGAAAAAATGGTAATAGTTGCATTTTTTTCAATAATGTTAAAATACAGTAACTTAGATTTCTTGCAGAGACCAATCTTGTTACTGAGTTCTTTAATGATTAACATTTCTGAACTGGAGCCAAAGTTCTGTGTAAAACATGTTAAAAGTACTGCAAATAATTTTCTTGTAGGAAGGAATATTCTTGGTCTGTAGCTGAATCTGAAAAGTGATTATGTTGGTTATTGTTTAAATCTCTTCTGTTGCTTCTTTTATGAAAATGTGACAATATTCAGAAGAGAAAAATATACTATCTTTGTTGTATATTGGCTCCCCTTGCAACTAATATCTATATCTTCCTGTGGCTCACTTTCAGATTATTATCTTCCATTAATTACTTGCAGATAGTTTTTGGGGGAAGCCACACTTTACTGAAAATTGTTACCTTATCCATCTCCAAATTTCCTGGCCATCATCCCTAGCAGTTTCATATTGATATTAAAAAGCATTGTTCATAAAATTGAGTCACTAGACTAGACACATTATATAAGTTGAGTTTTGAAGAATAGCTCTTTCCTTCTGTCTTCATCAGAAATCTATCTGAGAGATAGGAAGAAAGCAGTGCCTTTTACTTCCAAATTGGTTAAACTATCAAGAAAAATACCATGCTTGATATTATTAAAAGCTGCTATGAGGTCAAAAGGACAGGCATTCAGGCCTTCCAAATTATCTAGCAAGACGTTCAAGACAGTTTCACTGAAAAATTCATTTGGAAATCAGCTTGGGTCAAGATGATCTGCTTCCTGCTTACAGTTACTATACTTCTCTTCCTAGCTTCCTAGCTTATCTCAGCATCTATGCAAATTGTTACATAATACATTCATTAGAAAATTAAATTAGAACTGTGTAGCTATTAATCTGATGTTAATTCTAGATGTCGCTGCTATTTCAATGGTTTTGCACTCACTCATTATTCTATTCTGGTTCTTTGTTACTATTTGATATTTCTAAATGTAGAGCTTTTATTAAAAAGAACTGATTGAATATTATTATTTTCCTTTCAGTTTTCTGCCTGATTATATCAGTGGGGACTTTGACTCTATTTTACCTGAAGTAAAAGAATATTATATAGAGAAGGTAAGTAAATTTTTAAAAAGTGGTAACAGAACTTTTTCTCTAGTAGCATACACTCTGTTTCTTTATTGACTGAAGCACAGAGAAATTTACATGGAGAAGACTCAGAACAGATAGATAGAAAACTATTATGAAGAGAAAGAAAGGGGTAAAGTTGCATTTTGAAATTCAAATACTTTGGCCACAATGAGAAGGAAGGACTCACTGGAGAAGAGCCTAATGCTGGGAAAGATTGAGGGCAATAGAAGAAGGGGACGACAGAGAATGAGGTGGCTGGATGGAGTCACTGATGCAGTAGGTGTGAGCTTACTGTAGAGGACAGGAAGACCTGGAAGAACATTGTCCATGGGGTTGCGATGGGTCAGACACTACTTCGCAACTAACAACAACAGCAATAAAAGTTGCATTTAAACTATTTACCTTGTTTAAAGCAGAGAAAACGTAAAAGGATTAATTTGTTGATTAGCAATCTCATGAGCCAATCAATGAAGCAATCTCATTGTACACATTTTGTACTCTGACAATAAAGGTAATTAAAAAAATAATTACTCAGAAGCTCACAGCAGAAATCGTCTTTGGACATCATGGGTTTTAATTTGGCCCAAAAGGGACAGGACCCCAATGTGGCACTTTAAATGTCAAAGATAGTGGCATTTAACATTGACCAGGAGCTCAGTAGTTAGTTAAGACATTTGTTAGGCACAATGGTGGAGATACAGTTCAAAATACAAAGTAGTATTTGGAATAGATTGCACTAAAACAACATTTTTCCTTCTATTCTTTCTCACTTCACAAAATTAGAGCGAGAGAAAGAGAAGGGAAATTAGAAAGTACCAAGGATGTTCAACCAAAATTCCCTGGAAATACAAAGCTGTTTCAGCAACCACCTGTCATTACCTTTGGTCAGTGGCTACTATTCCTAATCTTTGGACAACAGTAATGTATTTTTGTTTAGTAGCCTTATATTGTAAATTTCAGAAATCCATATATTCTTTAATATAACCATCCATATTTCCTTAATAATATCTTGGAAACCTCTCGTTCCTTCAGGTACTATTGATCACCGATTTATGTTAAAACTGAGATACACAATTTATCTTTTTTGTTTATTTATTTATTTTGTCAAGCATGTGTTTAGATAACAAATATAAGTATATACATGATTATTAATACATGAAATGAAAATGAATAAAAGGGAACATCTGGACAGGGATGGAAGGCATGCTGGTGCACTTATGCACGCCCCTTACAGATCTCTTAGGAATGGGGTGAGGTCAACAGTAGACAGTTTAAGGTTAAAGTTTTGAGGGTTTAGGGAAGAAACCACAGAGTCAGATCAGTGGTGGGAAACAAATTTGTTTACTACTGGTTCTGTGGGCATGGCTTAGCAGGCGTGGCAGGGGAAAGATACTGTAAAATCTCCAGTCAGAGGTGGTATTTGCCGGTTCTCTGAACTACTCAAAATTTCCACTACTGGTTTCCAGAACTGGTCAGAACCTGCTGAATACCACCTCTGAGTCAGATAGTGTACTCCAGGCATTGACCACTCTGTTGCTGAAGTTGTATTTCCTGCAATCAAGTTTGGTGTGGTTTACCTTAGTTTGTATCTATTGTGTGCTCGTGTATAGTTGTGGTTGAAGCTGAAGTAGTCATTGATGGGTAGGACATTGCAATAGATAGTTTCATGTACTACGGTTAGGTGGCATAGTACTAAGTTGTCTAAGCCTAAAATTTCAAGTCTATTGGCATAAGGTATTCTGTTGCAAGTAGAGTAGTGGAGGACTCTCCTCATAAAATATCTCTGGACTCTCTCAATTGTATTAATGTCCAATATGCAGCGTGGGTTCCAGACAGATGAGCTGTATTTGAGAATTGGTCTAGCGAATGTTTTGTATGCTCTAGTTAGTAGTACAATACTACCGGAGAAAAAGCTACACAGGATTAGGTTAACAACTCTTAATGTCTTTTTGGCAAAGTTGTTACAGTGGGCTCTGGCACTTAGATCATTAGAGATGAGTAAGTACTCCAAAGTCCTTGACAGAGTGAGAGTCGTCTACAAGCATGTCTGTCCAGCTTGCATTTTATTTTCTGATTTTTTTTTGCCAATATGTAAGACAGAGCATTTGTTGGTTGAGATTTGAAGTTGCCACTTGTTTGGCCATTCTGACATATAGTCAAGGTCTTTTTGAAGGGTAGTAGCATTGTCGGTGATGTTGAGTAGTTTTACATCATCAGCTAAGAGAACTCAGTTGCTTTTAATATGATCACAAAGGTCATTTATGTAAAGTATAAAGAGAGTTGGTCCTAGAACACTGCCTTGGGGGACACCATTGTTAACAGGTACAGGATTTGATAGGGCACTCCCTATTTTGACCATTTGTTGCCTGTTTGACAGGAATACGGCTATCCAATTATGCAGGGGTCCAGAGATGCCATAAGATTTTAATTTTAGAAGTAGTTTGTCATGTACCACTGAATCAAAAGTGTTACATAAGTAAATGTAAATTGCATCTGTTGCCTTGCCCTGGTCATGTTGTGTAGTCCATATGTTTTTACAGTGTAGGAGTTGCACATTACAGGATAATTTTTTTCTGAAACAAAATTGTTTGTTAGAGGGTAAGTTGTTTGTCTCTAAGTGGAGGGTAATGGATTAGTTAATGATTGATTCCATGACT
Source organism: Naja naja (assembly GCA_009733165.1). Classification (NCBI taxonomy): domain Eukaryota; kingdom Metazoa; phylum Chordata; class Lepidosauria; order Squamata; family Elapidae; genus Naja; species Naja naja. Next base: position 80,442,921 of record CM019155.1, on the reverse strand, counting down.
TTGCAGATGGCACAACATAAAAAGATTGGCCTGTAATTTTCAATTAGGCTGGGGTCTCCTTGTTTGAAGATGAGGATGACTGTGGCTAATGACCATAGGTTGGGCAAGGAGCTAGTCCTGAAAGATTTTTTAAATATTATACTTAGAGGTTCTGCTAAGGCAGTGGAAAGCTTTTTTAAGAAGTAGGCACGTAGTCCCATCTCCTCCAATAGATAGAGATGGCTTTAGATTGCATAGTGCTTTTCCAACATTATATTCTGTAAAATCGATATATATATTAGATCATTGTAATTATCTGTGGTACAATGACAAAATATTTGGCATGAGCCATTGCTGTTTACAAAGACTGAGCTGAAGAATGTGTTAAAGAGATTGGCTTTAATGATTTCATCATTACAGTCTTTGCTGTTAAGTCCTTTTAGGGTGGGGTGGATCTCGAGTCTTTGAGTTCGTTATTTACAAAATTATAGAAAGCATGGGTGGATTTTGTATGCAGAAGGTATTCCTCTTGTTTGATGTGATGATTGGTGCATTCAATCTTTATCTGGTGGCATAAGTTTTTGTAGCGGCTTTTAAAGTTAGCTATGTAGCCAGTTTTGTTTTCACCAAAGAGATTTTTTGGGGGATTGGAGCTTCCTTATTGTTATGGGTAATTTGATTTTCCTGGTTTTGGGGGTTATTAGTGGTATGCATAGTTTAATTACTCTTTTGACTTTGAATAAAAAGATGTTGTAATGGTCTTTGGCAGTATTGCAGCCAGTGAATAGAGTTTGCTTCATCAAGAGATGAGAGGTCAGTGTCTATGAGATCGTAGTTGGCTTTTTAAAAGTTATAATTGAGAACAAATCATTATGGTGATTTTTGTGAGGACTTACATTGAGATAAAAGTCAATCATGCTGTGGTCATTGTTGGAAAAGGGTTCTTTTATTTATGGTAAATTGAATTTATGGTAAATTGAATTTAAACTGAAGATGAGATCAAAGCAGTTGTTGAGTCTAGTGTTGTTGGTTACTAGTTGCTCCAATCCCAGATTAGTTACAGCATTGTACAGGGTTGCATGTATGGGTTCAGTTGTACATTCATTTTGGGTCCAATAACAAGAGGTAGATTGAGGTCACCAAGAAAGATAAGAGTGTGTGGGCAGGAGGTTGGCCACATTAGTAGTGAAGTTAATTTATTCACATGTACAATGTCATAATCAGGGGCTCTGTAACATAGTAAGAAGCTAAATGTTATATTTAAGGACAGCTCACAGTCTCAGGAAGAGCAAGTTCGTATGTACCTTCAATATTTTTTTAGATGTAAGGACTTTTTATAGAAGATAGCAACACCACTTCCTCTTCAGATTTCACGATCGGACTGGTAAACATGATAGTCTCTTACTGTGGTAATGGAGTCAGGGAGGGATGCTCTCAGCCATGTTTCATAGACAAATATAATGTGGAATGTAGCTTTATTTAGTAAGCGAAGGAATTCAGGCATTTTATTTATGAGGCTTCTTGCATTAGGTAGCTTGCATTTCAGGTCAGTAGTAGTTGGTATTGAGGAAGTTAGGGGCATGCATGCCTAGTTTTGGATGGTGGGGGTTGGATGTTAGGATGTGGGTTGTGGGATTTACTTTTGATACAGTCAGCATGGTGGTCAATGTATAAGTCAGACTCCATTGTCTTGATATCTTTTAAGTTCTGTGCGGAGTTCACAGGAGTGGATTCTTTGCAGTATGGATAAGTCAGGCCGTGAGCAAAGTTTGTTATGGTTGGTGTTGGATTTAGCAAAGGAGTTTATTGTATGAATGAATTGATTGTATGAATGATTGTTACTGCGCATGTCTCGGAAGATAGCGGTCCAAGTTTAGGCTCCGTGGTGAGAGAGTCGTTTGTAGTCCGGATAAGGGAGGTGGGGGCGGCTGGCAATCCCCCCCAGTGGTTGTTTTCAGCGGCGGAAGATCTCGGGCATCGGCTGGTTCCTTGAGAACCGACGCCTACCACCGCTCCCCCTGGGGCTCCCCTTTGACGCCCTCGGGTGTTTGACTTCCTGATCGGCGGCGTTTCCACGTTGTCATTGTGGGCCCAATCAGCTGGCTGACTCTGGGCTCAGCTCTGGAGACGCGCTGCACCTCGAAGAACGGCGCGGTGGTGGCGGCAGTGCCCTGAGGAACGGCGCGGCAGGCCGTTCAGCTGGCCGATTCTGGACTCAGCCCTGGAAATTTGTTGCGCCTCAAAGAATGGCGCGGTGGTGGTGGCGGTGCCCCGAAGAATGGTGCAGCGGGCAGATCAGCTGGCTGACTTCGGGTCCAGCTTTGGAGACGACCTGCGCCTCGAAGAACGGTGCGGCAGTTGCGGCGGCGCCTCGAAGAACAGTGCGGCGGGGAGCACCGAGCTGTGGGGCAGCGAATTATGGGGTGTGGAGACCAGTGGAGTGGCTGGCCCCCACCCTGGCCTCGAAAATGGTGCGCTGCGCCCAGAAGAATGACGTGTTGGGGGCGACGAGGCAAGGAGTGTGGGGATCGGTGGAGGGTGCTGGTCTCCACTCCGGCGCCCAGTCTCAACTGGGATCTCCGTAGCAGAGCCGTTGGTGGCAGCAACGGCGATGGCGAGGAGAGAGCGATCTGAGGCTGGTTGCTGTGGGCGTGATCACGGTTGGGGCGGCGGTGCTGCCATGGATGCCGCCAATGGTGGTGTTAGTGGCAGAGGCAGCAATGGCGGAGGCAGCAGGCTGGCTAGTGATGACTCCACGAGGTGGAGATGGTGTTTCCTCGGGGTTGCTGCCAGGCCTGGCCTCTTTGTCGTCTTCTCTGCTCCAGCTGGACCTTCTAGATCTGTGTCTGCTGCCCTCCCCTTCTTTTTGCCTCCTTTTGCCTTGCCTCTTGGGGCCATTTTCCCCCCCTCCCTTTTTACACCCAACGGACATTGGTGAGAGGGTTGTAGACGCATCCCGCCCGCTGCTGTGTGAGGGTTGCAGATTGGGATTGCCTGCCCCCCCCGTAACTAACCTATGTTATCATCTTGCCCTCCGGACATGCTCACCTGGCAACCCTGTGGTGAGAGCACGGTGGCTGGCCCGGATGAGGGCCTTTACCATCGGCCCACCGGATTGTGGTGAGAGAGCAATCCTGGCTCATTTCCTGGGACCATTTGGCTGTAGCATGGACGTTGGGACTGGACCAGGTGTTTTAACATCCTTGATATACGGACTTGTTCCATCTTTCGACTCCTCCCTTTATATGTGCAATACAACATCATGTGGGTCTACTCGTCAACGGACTTGCGGGCCTTACGGGAGGCCCCTCTCTCCCGGGCTTGGCCCGCCGGACTTTCCACAATATACCTCGAGGATGGGTCATGGAAGCCAGAGAGTTGGCACTGTGCTGGTAGGGGTTGGGGTGGGGGTCCTGGGAAGGGTAGAAGGGGGGGTTCCAGGCCTTCATCAGTTAAATTTTTTATTCAATTTTAAGGGGTTAGGGAAGGGGGTTTATAGGTGTTCATTGCAGCCCGAGTCAGGGTCGTGGTTGGGGGCGTGGGGGAGGGCTGCGGGACCCCGGGCAGAATAGTGGGGGCTTCAATTCCCAGGGTGGTTGGAATGGGTAGGAGCCATGAGGAGGGGACCATCATGTTAGGGGCGTCCCGCTGCATTCGAGCCATGGCACGCCCGACCCCTTGGCCTCTTCTCAATCCCTGGGGTTTTGGGATCTAGGGCCCCTGGGCTCCGGCTGGTGTATTTTAATGCGAGGTCCATGGTGAATAAGGCACCTCTCCTCCAGGAGGTTATTGAGGAGGAGGCTGCGGACCTGGCCTGCATCACGAGACCTGGCTGGGGCGGAGGTGGAGTCCCTCTGGTCGATATCTGCTCCCCAGGTTTTCGGGTTATGCACCGGTCTCGACCCCAGGGAAGGGGTGGAGGGGTGGCTGTTGTTATTCGGGAGACCCTGCTTCCAAGGGAGGTCCCTGCTCCAGAGATAGGTGGGTGTGAGTCCCTCCTCTTGAGGTTCGGGCCTAGTGGTCAGATGGGCGTGCTGCTTACATACCTGTCTCCCAGCTGTGTATTAGCCACCCTGCCTGGGCTGCTCGATGCCATCTCGGGGGTGGCGGTGGAGTTCCCAGAGCTTATAGTTCTGGGTGTCTTCAACCTGCCCTCCTTGGGCGAGGCATCGGGGTTGGCCCAGGAATTTATGGCCTCCATGGAGTCCATGGGTCTGACCCAGTTAATAGATGGCCCACTCACGAGGGGCAATATGCTCGACCTGGTTTTTGTCTCGGAGCAATGGCGTAGTGGCCTGGGGGATGGTGTTACAGTAACCCATCCTGTTCCATGGTCAGACCACTATCTCCTGGCTGGTCTTCCATCAAGCCGCCCACACGCTGGGATGAGGAGCCACTTAGATGGTTCCGCCCAGGCCTGATGGACCCTGAGAGGTTCCAGGCAGAACTGGGGTTTTTCCTGCATCCTCACCCACAGCCCTGCCGAGGTCCTTGCTACCTGGCAACAGTCAGCAGCGGGGCTCTTGACAGGGTTGTCCCCATGCGCCCCTTACTGCAGATCCCAGTCAGCTCCCTGGTGCACCGAGGAGCTCGGAGATGAAGCATGTAGAAGGGGACTAGAGAGTAGGTGGAGGGCGACCCGCCCGATCCGACCGAGCCCAGTTGAGAGCCCATATTAGGACTTACCTGGTAGCTGTGGGGGTGGTGAGGAGATCTTACTTCTCCGCCCTCATAGCATCCAGATAACCGCCCGCTGACCTGTTTGGGGTTGCCCGCCTCTACAGTTGGGGAGGTGGTGGACCCTCTCGGGAAGAGCTGAGGAATTTGGTCTGTATCTACAGGATAAAATTGCTTGGATCCAGGAAGGGTTGCGCTCGGACTTGCAGTGGTCTGAGGAAGGGAGGGGCGGTCTGGCTAATGTGATCTGGACTGAGTTCGATCCTGTTTCTGAGGATGAAGTGGACAGGATCATGCGGCAGCTGAGTTTCACCACATGTTTATTGGACCCGTGCCCTTCCTGGTTGGTTTATGCCTCCAGGGAGGTCACGTGCGGCTGGCTCCGGGCAGTGGTCAATGCTTCGATAAGGGAGGGTCTGTTCCTTCTGAAAGCCTGCCCTGGACCCAGCCATGTTGAACAACTTTCGTCCGGTCTCCAACCTTCGCTTTTGAGAGTGTGGTGGCCCAGCAATTGCCACTTTTCCTGGAGGAAGCGGACTACCTGGATCCGCACCAATCGGCTTCTGACCGGGTACAGCACGGAGACAGCATTGGTCGCTGATTGATGATCTCTCTAGGGCTCGGGACAGGGTTTTCCTCTGTCCTGGTCCTGTTAGACCTCTCAGCGGCTTTTGATACCATTGACCATGGTATCCTGTTGCGGCGTCTCGGGGTTGGGAGTGGGAGGCACTGTCTTACAGTGGTTCTCCTCCTACCTCTTGGGGCTCAAACAGTGTTGGCAGGGGGCAGAGGTCTCTGAGGTCTCTCACTGTGGGTACCTCAGGGGTCTGTCCTCTCGCTCTCTTGTTCAACATTTATATGAAGCCGCTGGGTGAGATCATCCGTGGTTTCGGGGTGAGCTATCATCAGTATGCTGATGATACGCAGTTATACATCTCCACCCCAGACCACATCAGTGATGCTCTCTCCGTGATGTCCCGTTGTTTGGAAGCGGTCCGGATCTGGATGGACAGGAACATGCTTCGACTCAACCCAGCCAAGACAGAGTGGTTGTGCATACCGACATCCTGGTCCAGTTCGGAGGTTCCATCTTTGGTCATGGGGGAGGAGGTGTTACCCCCCATGGACAGGGCACGGAATCTGGGGGTCCTCCTGGATTCACGGTTCAAGTTGGAGGAGCAGGTGGGAGCCGTGGCCAGGGGGGCCTTTGCCCAGGTCCGGCTGGTTCACCAGTTGCGCCCATATCTGGACCGGGATGCCCTGCGCACAATCACTCAGGCACTTGTTGTCTCCCGACTGGACTACTGTAACGCTCTCTATTTAGGACTGCCCTTGCATACCATCCGGAGGCTTCAGCTGGTGCAGAATGCAGCTGCATGGGCTGTGATGGGAGTTTCCCGATACTCCCATGTTACAGCCCTCCTGTGCGAGCTGCATTGGTTACCGGTTGCCCTCCGGGTGAGATTCAAGTGTTGGTGTTAACATTCAAAGTCCTTTATGATATGGGTCCAGGGTACTTGCGGGAGCGTCTCCTGCCAATATCAAACACCGATCGCCCTGTGCGTGCGCACAGACGGGGACTCCTCGGGGTGCTGTCCACGACTCAATGTCACCTGGCGGGGACCTGGGGGAGGGCCTACTCTGTGGCGGCCCCACTTTATGGAATCTTCTTCCGCTGGAGCTCCGCTGGTCCCAATCTCCACCTTCCACGAGTTAAAAACCTGGCTGTTTTTACAATCTGGGCTGTGCTGACTCTTTGGGTTTAGTTTATTTTAATTTTGGGGTTTTAATGTTAATTCGGCTTACAATTTGTTTAATATAATTTTAGGTAATTTATTGTTAATATTGTATTTTAGCCGTGAGCCGCCCCGAGTCCTTCGAGGAGGGGGGCATATAAGTCAAATAAATAAATAAATAAATATGCGTTTGCTGGACTCATTTTTGCAAACGACTTTACAAAATCGTGGGGCCTCTGAGCCATCATTGTACTTGTATACAGGGCCATCTCTGGAAATTTTGATGATGTCTTCAGGGGAGTTGTTTGATGTATGAGAGTTGCTTATAATGTTGCAAATCTTAGTGATAATATCAGTTTCATTGGTGTCATCAAGATCAAATAAAATAGCATTTGGACGTTTCTGTTCATGTTCAATGGTGTCTTTGATGAGTAAGGAGATATTATTTGTTGGGTTGGTGGTTATTTGTGGTTGTGGTTGAGGTGGTTGTTGAATTGAGATAGTATTTTTTTATCTTTATATATATCTGTCATCTTGTCTGTCCTTTTACTAAATATCTATAAAAGAGATAATTTTAAATCTACCTTTTTATTCTTCTTAAGATGGTTATCAGACTCAAGTAGGATAAAAACTAGTAACCTGTTAGGTTCTATTTTGGACATTAGGTTAGAGGACAAACATAACTATCTGCAATTGGGGCTACATGGGGCAAAAGCATATAACAATGCTGCAATGAAAACAATATGATTCACATAATTGTTTCAGCCATGTAGGTACAGGTAGAAAAGGTTTCAATTTGCTTTTGGATGTCATGATACACAATTCCTCATTTTCATATTTTTCTTGTATGATTTCCCTACTGTGAATGAATGCATGTATGTATATGTATGCATATGTGTGTGATATACATAGACACACACACATATATAATGTATATAGCATATTACTCTAATTTCAGAAGTAAACATTGGAAAAATAATGTGTATATAGAATGAGCACAAACCACAAATCAGTTTGCTTCTTTTTTTGGTGATAGCCCTACATCTTTTCTCCCCTCTGGGAAATTCTGGCACCGTATTTATTCAGAATGACTCCAACGTAAATATTGCCTTAGTGTTTTCTATTTTCTGATCTACATTTTTTTCTCATTTTTTTATTAAGAATTTGTTAATGTTTACTACTAATGATGATGATGATAATGATTGAAGTAGAATATATGTTTATGACTAAAGTAGAAACTGACCTTTCTTTATGACAATATGTTGATTTTAATTTGTAAAGCCTTATGCTGAACAACCTCAAGTTATCTAAGGAAACATCTCATTCAAATAGATTTTAAAAGAATCCTGTACAATTTAGGGAAAAATTGTTTAGTGACCAGCTTGCAAAAGTTTTGAGAATACAGAGATGCAAAAGTAGATCTTCCTTATAATGGCCCTACCATTTTGGAACATTGGTCCCCTTTTCTATAGTTCTTCTGCAAGACAATCCAAAAGGTCAGACAACTTCCTGTCTGGAGGATTTGAAAAAAAAATTTAATTACCACAAATAAACCAAAACAGTTACCACGAATAATCATTTCTAATTTTTTATTACTTTAGATTCAGTATGCAGATTTTCAAGTTGTGGTAGTTATTTTGTTCTGAAATGCATTTTTATTTCATGGATTATGGTATTTTAGTTGAACAATTTATTAATTTACATTATTATTATAGTTTATTTTACCCTTTCATTATAGAGATTTCTTGTTATGTTGCTATTTTATCTTATCCATTTGATTTGGATTTGAATTTTGAATTGTATATTTTGTAAACATTATTATAGCTATTGTAAGGCAATTAAATACAATTAAAGAGAGCTTGTTTAAAGTGCCATGCTAGAAACTCGAAGAATGTGAATTCTTATCCCACCATGGGCACAAAATTAGCTGGATGACCTTGAACCAGTCACTCTTTCTCAACCCTAAGAAGACAAAGGGGAGAACTCTTGAAGAGTACTTCAGTGACGTATCAATAAGTCAAGACTGACTCAAAGACATAGAATAATAGGATAGAATAATAATAACTTGATTGTCACATATACACACACAAAAATATAGGACAATTAAAAGTCTTGTTTAGATGAGCTATTATTTTGAGCTGCAATTTTATTTTGACTTCAGACTGATGATATAGGTATTTTTATATTCTGTGTTTCATAGTATTGTAGTAAAGGTAAAGGTTTCTCTGTCCAGTCTTGTCTGACTTTAGGGTTCATTACTATTCCCGGTAGTTTGGAGAACTGGTAAAATGGCTGGCCCTGCTCCTCTTTGCCCGCTCCTCCATTCCCTGCCCAGTCAGTCCTTATTGTGCATGTGCGACATCGTGCTCATGTGCAACAATCGCTGACGGCCACAGCGGCACGTTGGAGAAGCAGAGCAAGCAAAGCCGGAGGTTGGTAATTTTCACTCCAAAAAGCATCCAGACGCTGTGTTTTTTTTTTGGTGCAGCTGGAGTCCAGCCGCACCGAAAAAAACCACACGGTGTCTGGAGGTGTTTTGGAGCAAAAATTACCAACCTCCGGCTTTGCTCTGTTTCTCCAATGCACTACTGCCGCCGCGTTCTAGGCACCAGCCATGCAGGCTCGCCCCATTGACTGCTGTACCACTCTGCTCAGACTTGCTTGGGCAAGTCCCTCCAGTGCAGCGCGCTCAATGGGGTGGATCTGTGGGGCCGGTGCCTAGAATGTGGCCGTAGCAGCACGTTGGAGAAGCAGAGCAGAGCTGGAGGTTGGTAATTTTCACTGCAAAAAACCTCCAGCCGCTGCATGTTTTTTTCGGTGCGGCTGCAGTCCAGGCCCACTGAAAAAAAAACATGCAGCAGCTGCAGGCATTAGTGACAAGGGTGACGTGGGCTGGTGGGGAGCCCAGCAACAACAATGGCTCAGCCCTGGCTTGCCTTCCCTGGCAGCCAGCTGCCGGAGGAAGGTAAAGTCCCAGCCATGGGATGATGAAAGAGGCGGTCATGGGGGAGGAAATGGGGAGATTAAGGGCCGAGAAAGGGGAAATGGAGTGATGCAGGATTAGCCCAGGCCTTGACAGATAGGGCATCCGCCTGCAAAAATAGGCAGATAGGTTAAGGAAGGAAGAGAGAGAGATGAAGAAAAGAGAAATTGAGAGAAAGGAAAAAGAAGGAAAGAAATTGAGAAAAAAGGGAAAGAATAGAAATAAAAGAAACGAAAGTTGTTGAAAGGGAAATGAAAACAGGACAGCATCAACGGAGTGAGAAGAAGGAAGAAGACATGAGGAGGGAAATGGAGATTGTTGTTGTTGTGTGTCAGTTGTTGTTGTTGTTGTTGATGATGGAGGGATGAAGATGAGATGATGATGATAGAGGAGGACATGATGGAATATTATTGATGGTTAAAGAGATGGAAAGAGGGAGAGGAGAATGAAAGATAATGAAGAAGGAGAGGGAAAGAGAGGAAAGAGAGAGAGAAGAAGAGACAAGAAAGAAAAGAAGAGAGAAAGGAAAGAAAAGGAGAGAGAAAGGAAGAAAAGGATAGACAAAGAAAGGGAAAGGAAGGACAAAGAGAAAGAAAGAAAGAAAAAAGAAAGAAAGAGAGGGAGGGAGGGAGGAGAAAGTGAGTAAGATATCTAGTCCAACCACCTGCTCCAGCAAGGTTAAAAGGGAGTGTGTGTGTGTGTGTGTGTGTGTGTGTGTGTGTGTGTGTGCATGTCAAACTCCAAAACAGGTCAAGTAGCTCTGGGGAGGTAGTCATAAATTAGAACTCTTACTAAGCAACTGGCCATTAAGCGAGGATCACTTATATTTGGTTTGCCAGTCACATGGCCACCTGGCCACACCCACCCAGTCACATGACAACCAAACCATGCCCATCCAGTCACATGACCATCAAGCTATGCCCATCCAGCAAGCCACGCCTACCCAGTCACATGACCACCAAGCCATGCCCACAGGTTAGGCCACGTCCACAGAACCAGTTGTTAAGAAATTTGAATCTCACCCCTGGGTAGGAGGCACTGAGGATGAGTTTGTAGCACCAAGGGGGCGGTGGACTAAAAAAGTTTGGGAACCAATAGATTCTATTTGCATATATTTTTTGAACAATAATTTCATTTTGCAGCATGAAAAACAATTTTCTATAAAATAACCAGAACTGATAGCAATGTATTGTACAGACAGATGACAACTTTTCATAATCTCTCTCTCTCCTCCTCTCCCCATGTTAGAAAAATGAAATAAATATGATTTGGGTAAAATTTTGAATTATTTCATTTCAAACTACAGGCAGATAAACTACATAATGAAGAAATCTATCCATTTAGAAATTTAAAAGAAGGGAGAAAGGTTCTTACCTATTTGTTAATTCATATATTCACATGTTTCACTAATTCATGTCTTTATATAAAAGAGTTTTTAAAGATATTAGGAACTGGGATCTGGAATATTTAAAAGCAAGATCAAGATGTTTTTTCCATCTTGTAGCTCCAGATATTAGTGGTTAGCTACATATAATGGAGCTAATGAAAACAGTGTTTTAAGTTTCTCAAATCAGATCTGAGGATTGGACATTATAATTCTTTCATACATTTTAAGAAGAAATTAAATAGTTAAATGACTGAATATTTATTTAATTTTTATGCATTTGGCTTATTGGAATAGCAGAATAGAATTACCTCATTTTTAATTGGACATCGTATTGAAAACAGTAAAGAAGTTACAAATTATTGAGACATATTGCATACTAACACATTTGAATCTCACCAATGAGAATTTTCAGAAGAATCAAATGTAAAATCATTAATTCCAAGAGAGATTAAAGATGTAAAAATAACCCTGGAATTTGAATTTTCACTGCCTCGTATCTGCTTTTTCAAAATACTGATTAAATATATATGACTAATTGAGGCTTTTCATGCACTGGAGAAATTGTGTGCAGGTTTGAAACAAGAAATATATAGAATTTCCAATGATACAAATAGAATTGTGTGACTGTAACATTAGAACAGATCTTTGACTTACTATAAACTATATTCTGAAAAAAATAATTAAAGGAAGAAAATAAGTAAAGCAATTACTTGGTCTAGATTCTTAAGAAATCAATATATTTAGTTTATTTAATTATTTACATATCTTATAGCTTTTGAGGTTATATCAATGTAGTAGTGAAAATACTAATCTGACAACAATGAAGATGGCAGTTTTAATTCCAAGTTATTAAAAAGATAGTAATTCTTTACACAGTTGTTTAAAGGAAATAGAAGGTGGTATAGATCAAACCACCCCAATCATTGCTAAAAATTGCTCCTTACTTTTAACTGCAAATTTTCTCTTCAAAAATTCGTGTGAAATGGATTTAAGCCAATAAGATGTTTTTAAAATATTCTGATAATTATTTCATAATCTGAAAATTAATTCCTCTACTTCAAAAAAATACCTTCTGAGTTTTATGCTAGCCCTTTATTTGACTGTAACATTAAAGAGTATCTTATGATAAATGTATTATAGTCTTCATTGTTACCTGCTTCATTGTTATCTGTTCCATGTTGATGGAATTGTATATATGGACATTATTACTGTCAATTGATAAATGACTTGAAAAAAATGGCATTTTTCTGGAACAAGGAAAATGTTTAGAAAGTTAGATAAACATTTACATTTTAAATTCTTAATTTTGATTCCTCAAATCCTTTTTATGTGAAAAAGCTAGATAAATATTTTTCATATAAGTTCTGCTATTACTGAATCAAGAATTAAAAATAACTTTGTTATGAATCTAAACAGCTCTTCAAATGCAATTGTATTATTTTTATTATACTATTCTTTATTGTTAAATATTGTTATTTGTAGACATGAATGAGATAAAATGGTGCATTTTTCAGTAGATATTTGAGTTAAAAGTGACAGTGATAGTTTGAAAGTAAATGTGTTTGAGCAGGAAGCAATAGGTAGAATGCAATCAGACTTCAAGATCCATAAAACCATCAAAGCCCATTTATTTTCTCTTAGTTTACCTAATTGCTGATATAAATAGTAATCTTACAACATGGAGGCTAGCACCCCATCATTGGTTTACAATTCCTTACCTATAGAGTACTATTATTTGAATTATAATATATAATATAAATATAAAAATGACCTAACTGTACAGCAACGTGCCTGCTCCCGTGAACTCTGCACAGAACTCAAAAAACGTATAAACAATGGAGAGAAGGACCTGTACATTGACTGTATCAAAAGTAAGTCACATAACCCACAACTCAGCATCCAACCCTACTTCAACCAATCCACCATCACCCAAGACTAGGCACGCACACCCCTAACTACCTCAATTCAGACTACAGCTGGCCTTAAATGCAAGCTACTCGATGCAAGAAGCCTTGTGAATAAAATACCTGAATTTCTCCTCTTACTAAATATGGCTAAATTCAACATCATATTTGTCTGTGAAACATGGCTCAACTCATCTCTCCCTGACTCCATTACCTCAATAAGAGACTACCATGTTTACCAATCAGATCATGAAATCTGTAGAGGAGGTGGTGTTGCTATCTTCTATAAAAAGTCCTTACATCTAAAAAACATCCAAGTTTCCCAGGAGCTTGCTCTTCCTTAGACCATCGTCTGTGAACCGTCCTTAAATATCACATTTCGATTCTTACTATGTTACAGAGCCCATGATTATGATATCGAACATGTAAACAAGCTATATTCACTACTAACATGGGCAACATCCTGCCCACACGCTTTTATCTTTCTTGGTGACTTCAATCTACCTCATATTAACTGGACCCTAAACGAATGTAAAACTAAACCCATACATGCAACCTTCTACAATGCTGAAACAAATCTGGGATTGGAACAACTAGTAACCAACAATACTAGACTTAACAACTGCCTCGATCTCATCTTCTGCAATAGTTTGAATTCAATTTACGGAATACAAATTAAAGAACCCTTTTCCAACAGTGACCATAACATGATTGACTTTTGTCTCAACATATGTCCACACAAAAATCATCACAATGACGTAATCCCTAATTATAACTTCAAATAAGGCAACTATGATCTTATAGATAACGATCTCTCATCTCTTGATTGGCAATTTCTATTCACTGGATACAATACTGTTGCAGACGATTACAACATTTTTTTACTTGAAGTCAAAAGAGTCATCAAAGTATATGTACCAATAACAACTCTCAAAACCAGAAAAAAACAGATTACCCATAACAATAAGGAAGCTTCAATCCAAAAAGAGATCACTTTGGCGGAAAAATAAATCTGGTCACGTTGCCAACTTCAAAAGCCAATACAAAAATTTATGCCACCAGATAAAGACTGAACGCACCAATTCCCACGCTTTCTACAATTTTGTAAACAACAAACTAAAAGACTCAAGGTCCATCCCACCCCTGAAAGGACCTAATGGTAAAGACTGTAATTACAACACCATTAAAGCCAATCTCTTTAACACATTCTTTGGCTCAGTATTTGTAAACAGCAATGGATCATGCCCAGTATTTCCTAGTCGATCCACAGACAAGTACAATTTATTTATTTATTTATTCGATTTATGTCACCTATTCCCTAAGGACTCAGGGCGCTAACATTAAAACAGAGAAAAATTTACAATAAAACAAAATTAAACAGTAAACAAGCCAAATAAAATTAAAATAAACCCAACCCCCCGGTCATTCAAGCCGGCCCGTTGGAACAACCAAGCCTTCAGGTCCCGGAAGGAGCGGAGGTCAGGGGCCAAACGGAGATCGACGGGGAGCTGATTCCAAGGGCAGGTGCTCCACAGAGAAGGCCCTAGCCCTGGGGACCGCCAGCCTACAATATCTGACTGACGGCACCCCAAGGAGGCCCCTCTATGAGAGCCAACAGGGCGACGGAAAGTGATGCTGGCAGGAGGCGCCAAGTACCCTGACCCAAGCCATTAAGGGCTTTATAAGTTGTAACTAAAACCTTGAAGGCGACCGGAGGCAACCGGGCAACCAATGCAAGCCGCGAGGAGGGTGTAACATGGGAGTATCGGGATACCCCATCACAACCCCGCTGCTGCATTCTGCACCAGCTGAAGCCTCCGGACCGTCCCAAGGGAAGCCCCCATGTAGAGAGCATTGCAGTAGTCAATCCTAGAGGTGACAAGCGATGAGTAACCGCTCAAGGGCATCTCGTCCAAATAAGGGCGAAGCTGGCAACCAGCCGAACCTGGGCAAAGCCCCCTGGCCACAGCTCCCACATGCTCCTCCAAACCGAGCTGGAGTCCAGGAGGACACCCAGGTTTCTCCCGTCCACGGGGCAACACCTTCCCCCATGACCAAAGATGGTACATCCAATAAAGACCGAGATGCCGGTAAGAACAGCCATCTTGGTGGGGTTGAGCTAAAGCCTGTTACTACCCATCCAGACCCGCACGCCTCCAGGCACCGGACATCACGGAGAGAGCCACTGATCTGGCCTGGGGTGGAGATATAGCTGGGTATCATCAGCATACTGATGATACTCACCCCAAAACCGGATGATCTCACCCATGGTTTCATGTAGATATTGAACAGGAGAGGCGAAAGGACAGACCTCCGCGCACCCCACAAGTGAGGGGTCTCGGGCCCACCTCTGCCCCCCTGCCAACACCGACCGCGAAGGCCCGAAGGAAGGAGGAGAACCAACGAAAACAGTTCCCCCACCCCCAAACCTCTAAGCCGCTGCAGAAGGATACCATGGTCGATGGTATCAAAGCCGCTGAGAGATCTAAAGGACTAGGACAGAGGAAAACCCTGTCCCAGCCCTCCAGAGATCATCCATCAGTGCGACCAATGCTGTCTCTGCTGTGTCCGCCCTGAAGCCCACTGATACGGATCTAAATACTCAGTTTCCTCCAGGAACAAGGGAAGCTGCTGAACCACCACGCTCAACAACCTTCGCTAAAAAGCGGAGGTTGGAGACAGGACGATAGTTGTTCAAAACGCCGGGTTCAAGGCTTTTTGAGGAGGGCCTCACCACCGCCTCTTTTCAAGGCGCAGGAAAGACTCCTCACTCAGAGAAGCATTAACAACTGCCTGGAGCCAGCCAAGACGAACCTCCCTGGAGGCATATACCAACCAGGAAGGGCACGGTCCAATAAACACGCGTGGAAGATCCGCATGATCCTGTCCACCTCATCGAGGGAGACCAGGTCAAACTCAACCCAGGTAGAATCCACCAGACTCACCGCCACCCCATCATCAGACCACTGCCAATCAGAGTCCAAGCCAGCACGAATTCAGCGACCTTATCCGCCAGATGTGCTAAATTTCCCTGCCCTCCTGCACGGGTCATCCCCTCAATTGAAGGAGGAGCGGTCACCCGAAACAGGGCAGCAGGGCGATCATCGGCAGATGATCTAATACATATCGCTTTTACAGAAGACAATGTTGAAAAAGCACTATGCAATCTAAAACCATCTCTATCTATTGGACCAGACGGAATATGTGCCTACTTTAAAAAGCTATCCACTGCCATAGCCGAACCTCTAAGCATAATCTTTGAAAAATCTTTCAGGACCAGCTCCTTGCCAAACCTATGCTCACAAGTCACGGTCATCCCCATCTTCAAAAAGAGCCTAGTTGAAAATTACAGACCAATCTCTTTATGCTGTGTTACCTGTAAAGTCATGGAATCAATTATTAACCAATCCATTATCCTCTACTTACAGACAAACAACTTACTCTCTAATAAACAATTTGGTTTCAGAAAAAAACTATCCTGTAATCTGCAACTCTTACACTGCAAAAACATATGGACTACACAACTTGATCAGGGCAAAGCAATAGACTAATCACGACTACTGTAAAGCCTTTGATTCAGTGGTACACGACAAACTATTACTTAAATTAAAATCTTATGGTATCTCTGGACACCTGCATAACTGGATAGAAGCATTCCTGTCAAACAGACAACAAATGGTCAAATTTGGGAGGCCCTATCAAATTCTGTACCTGTCAACAGTGGTGTCCCCCAAGGCAGTGTTCTAGGTCCAACTCTCTTCATACTCTACATAAATAACCTCTGTGATCATATTAAGAGCAACTGTGTTCTCTTTGCTGATGATGTAAAGCTATTCAACACCACAGATAATTCTGCTACCCTTCAAAAAGACCTTGACTATGTATGAGAATGGTCAAAGAAATGGCAACTTCAAATCTCAACAAATAAATGCTCTGTCTTACATATTGGCAAAAAATCAGAAAATAAAATACAAGCTGAATAGTCAAGACCTTGTTGATGATCCAAACTCTGCCAAGGACCTTGGAGTACTCATCTCTAATGATCTAAGTGCTAGAGCCCACTGTAACTACATAGCCAAAAAGGCATTAAGAGTTGTTAACCTAATCCTATGTAGCTTTTTCTCTGGTAATATCACACTACTAACTAGAACATACAAAACATTTGCTAGACCAATACTTGAATACAGCTCATCAGTCTGGAACCCACATTACGTATCTGATATTAGCACAATTGAGAAAGTCCAGAAATATTTCACAAGAAGAGTTCTCCACTCCTCTACTCATTGCAGAATACCTTATGCCACCAGACTTGAAACTCTACACCTAGAAAACCTAGAACTACGCCGCCTTCAGTCCGATCTAAGTATAGTGTATAAAATCATACATTGCAATGTCCTACCTGTCAATGAATACTTCAGCTTCAACCATAACAATACAAGAGCACAGATAGAAACTCAAGGTAAACCACACCAAACTTGATTGCAGAAAATACGACTTCTGCAACAGAGTGGTGAATGTCTGGAATACTCTACCTGACTCTGTGGTTTCTTCCCCAAAGCCCAAACACTTTAAACTTAGACTGTCTACTATTGACCTCACCCCTTACCTAAGAGGTCTGTAGGGGGTGTGCATAAGTGCACCAACGTGCCTACTGTCCCTGTCCTATTGTTTATTTTTATTTTTCTCATATGTATCCATTTCATGTATTCATAACTATGTTTATACTTAGACCTATTATCTTGTAAGCGATTGACAAATCAAATAAATAAATAAATAAATAATATTATGATTATAATTTGCTGTCAAAAACCTCCAATCTGTTTTGTTGGATTTCTCATTTGGGGCAGCCAAATCGGGAATAATATAATGTGGAATATGAAAGAATGACTAAATCAATCAGAAATATTAACTACAAATACAGTGAAGATGATATTAATATCAGTTATAATAGGAATAGTTTAAAATTTAGGAATAAACATTACTAAAACATTTGGACATTATATGCAATATTTTTGCAATATTGTTATTGCTATTATAAAGGATTTATTTTAAATGGTCTTTAAACAGTTGCTTACTACACATTCTCAATCCTAATGTGCACTGACTAACATGTATTTGCTATATGAAAGTTGAAGTCATCTAAAGACACTTTAAGTTTATTTGAAATCACAAGTAATAGCTACTGGGAACATCACACATTTTGCTTCATTTAATAAGCACATTAGTATAAAGTTTGCTGAAATGTCAGATTTTCTGTGCTTAACCTTCACACCTCTGTCACCTCAAATTAATGGAATTAAGCTCCCTGTGAATCTGTCTACATGCTTTTATCCAAATGTCAGCAAGTTTATGTAAAGATTATACAGTAGTTCCTTTTAGTCCATAATCATTTGACAAGAGGATAAATGGTATCAATTTGATTTCTCTTGATTTCTGATTATCTTTCCTGAATAATAGGTGAAAATATAAGGCTGAGAAAGTAAAATTGCTTAAGAATTAAAATTAATGTCACGTTAATTACTTGTAGAGGAAATATAGTATATTATACATTTACTTCACATTCATTGAAAGTTTTTATGGACATAGATATTGGAAGAAGTTTAGAAGTACTTATGAAGAAAGCTTCTGTTGTAACAATACTCCAAGGAATAGTTATGTAATTCAATTGGAAAATAAACAAGTGTTTGTAACATCTTAAATATTTTCAGGGTTACAAATTTTAACAGACTGCTTTAGCAACGCTTAACAACCTCAATCTCCTAGGATTTCTCCCCATGTACTTATTATCTGTGAGCAAATTTCTGTTGAACATAGAATATCAAATGGATGATGGTAATAACACTTAACTTCCCATGGCAAACAACTGGAGATAGATTATAGCACCAGTTATGTACCTTACACACTCCAAATAAGAGAAGGGCTTTTATCTTACTTTTGTGTAATGCTCTGTTTTCAATTCTTCTGGCTGGAAAGAAGAAAAAGGTACAATATTTATTAAAAGTAGGCACTTATGAGGATAAAAATATTGAACAACTTTTATTCTACATCAGGTCAATCACATTGGAGCAGATTAAGTATTCTGGGGTGGGCAAGTGGGCAGTTGCTGTTGCCAGCCTTTAAACTGCTGAAAGGATTGAAGGATATTTCATTGGCATATCTCAGGTAGACTGGGCCGAAGCTTCGTTGGCCTGATCTTTCCTCTCTGCATTTGGTAGACCAGGATGAATCTTCGCTAGCTTTCCACTTTGCATCAGCTAGACCGGGCTGAAACTTTGCTGGCCTGATCTTTCCTCTCTGCATTGGATAGACCGGGCCAAAGTTACGCAAGTAGACCAGGCTGAAGCGACACGAGGAGACCAGGCCAAAGCAAAGTGGGTAAACTGGGAAAGCCCATGAGCCGGATCCAACTACATCGCAGGTCAGATGCAGCCCACAGGCCTTGCATTTGACACCCCTGTTCTACATAGAATCTTGAAATGCTCTAATTGTCTCATGACGAGCAAACTTGATACAATAATCAACAATATAAGCAATTTCTACTTTCTGATATCAAATAACATGTGAGGTTGCCAGGTTTACATGGGGGCATGCAACATCAGGCAAAGAATAATGAGCAATTGAACCTGCCTGAGTAAAAAGGTAAAGGTTTCCATGTTTAGTTGTATCTGACTCTAGGGCACAGTGCTCAAGGGCACAGTGCTCATTTCTGTTTCTTGGTTGAAGGAGCCAGCATTGTCCAAAAATATTTTCTGTGGTCATGTAACCACCATAGCTATATGCCAAAGGCACACGGAATACTGTTATATTCCCACTGAAGTGGTACCTATTAATCTACTTACATTTGCCTGCTTTCAGGCTGCTAGTGGGCAAGAGCTGAGGCAGAAAGGAGCTCCCTTTAGTGTGCTCGTCTCAAATCTGGGCCATCAGCTTTTCTGCTATCCTATATGGATATATGGATATATGGATAGTCAATAATTGCTTGTTCTCAGCATTTATCATTGGTTTTGGGGTGTAAGTGCCATGTCATTATTGTACTATATTTTTCTCAAGTTTGACAAGCCTCTATAAGAGAAGTTATCATTCTTACATCCCTTTTGGAGAGTTTTACAGTTTTATTTTTGAATATACATGTGTACATGTACATGTATTTGTTTACATTTGTACCTTGAACTGCTATTTCTAAGTTTATATTATCTAGATTGCTAATTTTAATTTCTTTTTTGCATGTGTTTTGCCTGAGCAACCTCTTAGCATATTTTGATTTAAAGGTATCTTTTAGCCAAGCTTTTTGTCTGTATGTTTTCTTAACCTTGCTGATATTGATTTGGTTTTAAATATTGTGGATGTTTTATTGTACTGATTACTGACAACATTAAGTTAATCTATATAAATTATCAAATGCTTGTACTATCAACATTATATATTAGTATAGTCTTTTTTCTGCATTTCCTTTCCTTTAACTTTATGTGTTACAACTCTCCCAGTTCCCTGACTTACATGCATAAACATGTATGTATATATACACCCACACAATCAGGACAAGGTTTATGTTTCTAGTGATTTGAATGTAGTATTTGGAAGAGTTATACAATAGTGTACCTGCTTACTTTTAATTAGCAGTAAATGATCTTTTCATGTTGCTGATTCCACAAGTAAAATGTGAATTTTTTTCTAACAATGATCTTTTCATTATAATTCTGTGGTTGCTCTAGAATAGCTGCTATGATTCAAATACTCATAGGAAACTACCTAATATGGAAAATGCATACAGGTACTTCTCCACTTATAATGACAATTAGGACCAGAACTTCTGTCACTAAACAATGATGTTGTTCAATGAAGCACACCCATTTTTATCAGCTTTAACCATGATGGTTAAGCGAATCATATAGTTGTTAAGCAAATCCAGTTTCTCTCATTGTCTTTGTTTATTAAAAGCATCCTGGGAAGGTCTCACAAATTACAATAATCTGACCTCAGCCTGCAACTGCCATAAATGCATGCCAGTTGCCAAGTGCTCAAATTTTTATAACATACCTATGGGGAATCTGTCGTGGTTGTAGGTGAAAGGACTGGTTTGAACTTTGAAGGTCATAACTTTGAACAGCTGTTAAACAAAAAGTCATAAATTGAGGACTACCTGTCCAGAATTGTATGTATTAAAGAAAATTGCATATGAACAGGCATAAAGAATTATATAGATTTATAAAGTTAGAAAAAGGCATTCAAAATAGTGCTTAGCTTAGAGTGGGAATTCAGATATAGATATTCTAACATAATATTTATAGTCCAGCCTCTATCAAATACATCCTACAAAGCTTGTTAGGATATTTTTCCTAACATTCAGTTGGAATCTGCCTACCTGCAATATATAATCATCATTTTGTGTCGTGCCTCAGTTTTTGACCATCTTCTCTGTGGCAGTCCTTCAAGTTCTTAAAAATTGCTGTATTGGTTCACTCATCTTTTCCCAAAGTTAAATATATCCATTACTTCCAATTGCTAATATAGTTTCCATATTTCTCTGGATTTGTCCTTTTTTATGAATTTTTGTGATCACTTATACTGGAGATAGTATTAAAGAAGGAATCTGACTTCTGCAGAATATAATGGAATTATTTCCCAATAATTAATAATTACTCTTCTGTTAGTGCAGCTAAAATTGCATTTGCCTTTTTAGAAAACACATCACAGATATTAGTCATATCTGACTATAATGCTGATCCTTTTCTACTGCTAGTCCGTTGGAAATCTTGAACATATTCTTGAGTGAAGAATGCTGCATTGTCACTTATTCAATTTTATTCCATTATTTTTGGCCAACACCTCTATAATTTTGAATCTGAAACTTGATAAATATTTCTCCACCTCTTAATCCAAAGTCATAAATGATTAGTGTGGAAGTGTACTGGAGTCATCACTGAAATTGTGGTATTTCATTTAATATATCATTGCAATTTGGAGAGGAGCTCTTTGAATGTGATTGCCAAACTCCTCTAGAAAGTTACCTGTACAAATATGAAATTTGCATAGGGATGATGTGTTCTTGACAAATCCAGGCTGACTTCTATTAATTCCTGCACTGACATGGATGTCCCTACAGTGATCTCTTCCCATTTTGCTGGATTTCTTAGATAAGGAATAGCATTTCATCTAGACCACAATTAAAACTGTTCAATATCCTCTGCAATTTGTATCAACCTTGACAACATTTACTTTTAGGACTGCACATCAGATTTCATAATTATACTTTATTTGGAGCATTTCAAAAACATTTTCTTATATGGCACTGAACATAAAGAAACATATGATCTGGTAAGTTTTCAATATCACTGAAATTTGTTGATTTCCAGAGATGGGAAAACAACACAGTCTAACTGTCAACTTGTTGAATGAAGACTTGTAGTTAAGAAGCAAAACATGACAAAAAATTGAATAAATTGGAAATGCTTTAATTCAAAATAAATAAATATCTGTTAAGTCCTACCCTTTAATTTGTATGGCAGTGTTTTAGCATATAAATAAAGTGCCATTTCAGGTTAATATCTGCCCTGCAGAACTTCATGAAACAGTTTGATGTTGACTAATAACAGCAATTTATCATATGAACCTATCAGAATAATTGGCTTTGCTTCATTGGTGATAGCTGAGCAGTATGCATAGCAATACCTTCTGTCAGCAAGATAATCTACAGTAAATGCACAGATGTTATTTATGGCATCTCATTAATTCTTCTTGTATTATGGGCTGTATTTCTTCCTGTGCACAATCAACTTGATGTTTTTAGAAGAGTCCTGTTCAATCTATTCAAATCTATGAGAAAGAATGGATATTCAGATGATGTTTTAAATCATATTTCCTTTTGAACTGCATGAGTATTAGCAAAGTTTTGAATATTGTTTGAATAATGGGAAGAAATAAGAAAATAACATCAAAAATATTATTTTCTAATTAGAAAAAACTATTAATATACATTGAACTAAAGTCCTGGAATAAACAATTACAATAAACCAATTGTTAAAGCCAAGGACCATATCAAATTTATAAAATAAAATTATATCATTCCAACAGTCTTCATAAGAATTTGTAGGGCATTAAAATAGTGTAAGACCAGCATACTATTTTTTTGAAGTAAACAAAGTTCAATTCTGAGCTTATGTTAATATGTTCTTTATTTTTTTAACATTTTTCCCCTTTTTTAGTTTATGCATCATATAGTATTTTTATTAGAGTTGTTGTACTTCAAACTTTCTGAATAAGTGAACCTAGTTGGATCTCACTCAAATTAAGCACTTTTCTGATACATATTAAAATAACCCAAATGTATTTATGCTAATTTGAGAGCTTGAGGAAAAAAAGATAGTTTTAACAGCCACATTAGCTTTAAAGATTCCTTGATAGTATTTTTTTAAAGAAATTTTACAATGATAGAACAGACTACCATTCCACGCTTCAGGTAGACAATACTATTTTTACTGTTTTCCTACTTTAAAAAAATATCCTAGAAATAGGATATTTTGCAGCAAACATAATACTTTATTGCTAGATACATTTATTAAAAACATACAGATCTGATAGCTATGACTTGCAGGCTTCCAATTTGCTATCCTTACTTTAATACAGAGTAATAATAAAGCCTGTCCAATGGGGCCCATAAATATTGTACCTTTTTTAGTTCACTTGTACTTTTATTACATTCATATATTTGAATATTTGATATTTCAAAGTTGTAATGAAAAAACTCACACTTTTTTCAACTAACTGCAGACAATCCTTTCAACCTGTGGACTTTATTCAAACAAATGTAAATAGCATGTCTGAATCCTGTCAGGATCCTGTCTTGCACAAACTTTCCAATTTTGAGAAACGTTAGTAATATGACTGACACAAACCTATGAAATGTCAAGCTTCATGGCAATTTTGAGTGTTCCATTAATTCTCTGTAATCTTTTCATCAATCTTTTTCACATGAAACTTTGCGGGTGCTGTTACAGATCATGCACTTTACTTTTAATTACGCAAATCATCTCTTCCCAGTTCACCATCTTTATATTTTTTGGCTCAATAATGCATTCACATTAAAAGTCATCATCATAATCAACCTCCATTTTGCAATAGATTTCCATTGGAGGGACTTTTTCAGTAGTCTAAAATTTGATCACTGCACATGGCTTAATAAATACCCTCTTAAAATTTCAATTTCACAAACAATAGTTATCTTTTAGAGGAGATGGGTAGCATAGAAATTACATACATACATACATACATACATACAGTCCTAAAGAAGACAACCTGGTTCCTAAAACATTAATATTACCATATATTGGTAACTTAGAATAATGGAGCCATTCTTTTCATTTTACCCTCATATGAAGGGATTTTCAGACTATTTAATTTTATATTAAACATATTTTTTCACAAGTCTATTAAATCATTTAAGAAGATTTGGTGGCTGAGGATTCTTATTAGAATCATTATCTCTCTTCAGGTAGGACATTAAAATACATATTATTGTACATTTAGATAGCGATTTTGTAAGCTAACTTTGAAATAGTTGTCAAATCCTATTTACTTTTACAATTAAATTTTTATTTTTAGAAGAACAATGTTAGGAAATGTTGAACTATGGGATATAATGTCATTAGTATCAAGAATATTCAAGAATGTCATTTGATGGCTATGTAAATACAAAATGATAATATCTTCATTTTATTATCATCATGTTTGCTGGGGATCATAACAGACCATATCTAAGGTTCTTGATGGAATGGAATGTGATATGAATTGTGGGTAGATTTTTATAAATCTATTTGAAAGGATTTAATTAAAAATGAAATGTTGAAACATATTTTACTTATGCTTTGCCTTGTAATTATTGAACCAAATTACAAATTGACTTCTTCATAAAGTTAAAAAGGATTTCAGCATCAGTAATGCTGAACAGAATTTGTTCAGTTTTACTTTAGTGGGAACACTGCCCCCCAAAATGTTAGCCATCCCTCTTATCATCTGCTGTATAATTTCACATCTACTGGATGTGAGAAATACAGTAATCATCAAGAGTCAATAGGATCTCAAACAAAATTCTATGTTGATGATTATACTGTTTCACTTTTTCAAGCTGACTAAATGCACTTCATTGAAACTTGTGTCAAAAGATACAAAAAACATATTTTGGAGGGGGTTTGCTTCTACATATTGCAACAGACCTACTGTACATGACAAGTTTAACACTTTAAGATAACAATTTTATTTACTATTGTTATGTCATGATTCCTCAATTTGTAGTGAGATACTTGCTGTTAAATTAATGAAAGTTGAAATAAATCCTGCTAAAAAGTAATTTTAATATGCCGATATATTTGTAGTGAAATTTGTTTTATCTTCCCAAAAGTTAAATATGAATAATTCACAATTCATTTGCTGTAATATGGAAATTAATATTTTAGTTTAGTAATTGTGACTGCACAATTTAAAAGACATATTTATGTTGTGGTATCTTGTCATCAAGCATACAGTTGTTCAGCCTGTAGATGTGTACCTTCAAAGCAGATTGATGTTAGTTTGGGAGTTCATTTTGTTGTAAAATATAAATACTCCTTGATATGGTTCTGCATTCACATAAAAAATACCAGTGAGAGAATAAGCACTATTGAACCTCCATATGAACATGCATTTTCACAAATTTTTATGAGTCATTCACCAATAATTCACTCATTCAATGACCAAAATTGCTTAATATTAGTAAATACTTCAAAGTAATCCTGAGAAAAAATAATTAAGAGGAATGAATTTCCTTAACATAGATTTCTCCTTTATTCCTAATACTATACATATTGTAGATTATTTGTTTGACTCTTTGAAATTTGTCCAATATTTACATTCCTGAAACTTTTCTCTTAGATTAAAAAAAAGTTTTTTCAGTTGGATAACTAGCCTGCATAATTTAAAGAATGTTCTTCCATTTATGTGGAAGAGAACTATCAATGACTCCAAGCACTTTAAAAACTGCAGGCATTAGCCCCCTTCCAAGCTGAAATGATGACTTAGTAGAGAAATTCATCTTATGTGGTAAAGGACCAAACTTCCCCATCAATCACTTTACGACTCTAAAATGCCATTTATAAAGTGTGATACAGCAGTATCTCTCCCTCCCCTGTTAATCAGGTTAAAATATTCCTTGAAAGTATGAATGTATGTATGACTTGGAATCTTACTACAGTTCTTACTGTTTCCTCTCTGCTATCATTTCAGCAATATGACAATGAAAAGTTTAATAGGTTCATAAACCAAAAAATATTATAGCTGAAAATATTTCCCACAATATTCCAACAAAATATTGCAATGAAGAATTTAACAGTAAGTTCTTCGTGATGTAGCAAGAATTCAGAATAGTGATCAAAATTCAAAAGAAATAAAGTGTTTGTAGAATGTCAGGATGCCCACAGAACAAAAGAAATGATCACTTTTCCTGGCTTAAATAGAAGGAACAAGAAATTTGTTTAATTTTAACAGGACCTAGTAACTGCTACCAATGTGCACATCTTCCTCCAGAACCCTGTTGCACTACAATCAGGAAGTCCATTAAGACAACTCACAAACAATCAAGCCAAGCCATTAAGATGATGTACTGTCCCCATTGCTGTTCTGTATAACTTGAACCTTTTCAGCTAGATAATCACAAAGGCTAGATACAGATTTAAGTTCAAGAGTGGAATCACCATCAACCACATCCTTTACATGGCTGACATTAATGTAGGCTAAGAATGAATGAGACATCAACTTGGTGATGCACCTGACAGATGATCTACAGTGTGGACATTGGGATGTTACTTAACTAGAAAAATGTGGTTGGATGGTAGCAAAGAGAGGGGGGAATGGTTAAGACTAATGGCTATGTAACTGCCATCGGGTCACATAGTAGATATACAGACCAGGTATAAGTACCTTGGTATCCCACAGTCACATAGGAACCACAATATGGAGGCAAAGAAGACAGCAACATCCAAGTACCAGTAAAGAAGACAGGTGTTGAAAAGTCAGCACACTGGGAAGAACAAGATTCATGCCATCAACACATATTCCCTGCCAATCACCAGATATATAGTGAGCTGGCCCAAAGAATATATGAAGAACGCTGATTTAAAGACCTGGAAGGACCAACACCCATAGATTATGCATCAGCAGAAAGAGGGCAGATGGAGTTTGATAAGTGTAAAGCCATTATCCTGGATGAGACCCAGGATCCAGGAGTACATCAGTAAGGTGGCATCAACAATAAGCTGCTGAAAGAACACCTGAGGATTGTTGAGAGAGGTCTCAGAGACTAATATCTAGGGGCTGGTTGTAAGATGCAGGCAGGAAAAGCATACACTAAATAGCACAATGAAGTAGCAGGCATTGTATACTGGAATATCAATGAATGAGCTAAATCCTGCCAGGTCCAGCTGCTAAATACCACAGGAAGTTGTGAAGAATAACAGGGCATGAGACTTCCAAGATCCAGATGGACAGGCAGTTACTAGCCAATCAACCAGACATCAGAACAAGAAACCGAAAACAGTGGTGTTGATAGAAATAGTGGTGCAAAGTGATAACAACATTATGAAGGAGTATGAGAAGCTGGAAAAACACCAGCGCCTGAAGGAGAAAACTAGACAGATGTGGAAAGTAATGGCCAATGTGGTCCCAGTGGTAGTGGGAGCGCTCAGGGCTGTGACTGAAGCTGGAAAGTGTGTTCAACAGGTCGAGGAACAATATCACATCTTTCTGTCCAGAAGAATGCAGTGCACAGAATCCTCAAAATCCCAGGTTTCTGATAGAAGACCCAAAACTGAGGAAGACACATAGCACTTTTAAGGTTAGAAAGTATTTTTTTTACACAAGATAACTATGCATGCCTTATTTGCACAGGTGAAAAATAAATTTTGTGTTTGGCTTCTGGTAGCGCTTCCGTCGATGATGGATTGGAGACCACGATTGTGCGCGGCTTTGATCCATGTTTACCTTGTCAAAGGGTCCCAAACATGATCGGATCCACCTCAGAGGAGTGTGGAAAGAGGGACAGACTGCCAGCTGGGTTGAGGGGAGCCACATCTCCCCTCCCTGGCTTGGCATACTCCCCTTGAAGACAGGAGTAAGCGGCAGTCTTTAATGACTTCCCTGAAGATGCGAAGTCATACATGAAATAAGTTCGTGCTGGAGCAGAGAAGAAGCAGGCAGCGTGGAGACCAGGCAAACTAGCTGACATATGGACACTAAGGTACCCCGGAATTAAGCTAAAAAGAAACCTTAAGAAAGAAAGATAGTAAAAGTGGCAACCAGAGAAAGTGGAAAAAAATTGATAGCTGAAATGGCTTTGAACTTTGAAAGGAGCTAAATTTAAGGAGGAAGCCAGAAGAAAATACTTGTTTAAATTGGATAAATATATGATTTTGGCACTAAATAGGCATAATTAAAAGCTGAACTTGAATGTGTCAAAAAAAAGCAGAACAGTAATTGATAATTGGACTTATTGGACTTTCGAAATTTAAAAACTCTAAACAGAGAAAAGTAAGTGGGAAAAAAAGAGAATGGAACTCAGACATAACAGAAAAGTCACCTAATGGTAAAAAAAATTTTAGTGACTCTTTAAAAATGCCTGGTTCTTTCAAAAGTGGAATTTGATACAAAATAAGAGAAACTTTGTTACAATAAAATAGAAACCCTGGAAAGTGAAAGGTGAAAACACAGAATATTAAAATAAAAGAAAGAAACATGAAGAAATTACTCTGGGACTGTTTGGTGATTTTGGCATAAATTTAAACTTATGGACACTGGACTGTTTGATGAATTTGGAAAAAACTTAGAGGATTTATTATTTATTATTTATTATTATTTATTTAGACTTATATGCCACCCTTCTCCCTAAGGACTCAGGGCGGCGAACATTTAAAAACCGAACAAATTACAATAAAAGAGAATTAAACAACTACAAGTCTAAAGCCAATTATCATTAATAGAAGTTCATAGTTGGAAATAAACATAAAAGATGCTGATTGAATTAAATTACTGGACAATTGACTTGGATTTAAAGACTAAAGAAAAGGCTAAAGAATATGTAAAAGAAGTGTTTAAAAATGGCAGAACTTTTTTTGGAACTAAAAATGGAATTAAAAAACATGAAAGAAATGTTACATGAAAGAGGTGAGACATACTGCCTAGCTCTACAATCATTAGATATGGCGATTTTGGAGTATGAAGAACAACAAGGAGTGCCAGGAGGGGAGGAGCTAATTAAAGAAGACCCCAGCTTCAACAAACAAAGGGAGCAACGAATATTAAAGCAAAAGAGAAAAAGAATGGGAATTAAAACTTGGAGATTTGAGGAGGCAATTAAAAAGGGAAATGTTTTGAAAGCCAAACAAAGAAAATGGAAACAGCAGAAAAGGGGATTACAGAAGGAAATTTTAAAGAGGGAGGGAGATAAAAACTGGAGCAAGAAATGGAAGGAAAAAATGAAGGAAGAAAAGAAGCAATAAGAGAAAGGGCAGGAAGTAAGGAGATATGGAAACTGTACAAAAATGAAAAGAAATTGTTTAGTCAAGAGACATAAAGATAATGGATAGATTAGGATTAAGAAAGGAGATTCTGCAAGGTAATGTGGTGTAATATAATGGCATTTGAAGTAATAAATTATTTAGGAGATAGAAAAGTATAGATTTTCAAAATGAAAAGATTGGAACTGATGTTTCTTTGTTACTAGACTACTTTTATTGTTAAATTACATACAGAGATAAATGGAATAAATGTGGAAAAGAGAAATTATGATAAATATGCTACACATGTTTAATAAATTTAAGAATATAATTAAAAGGAATTATGAGGATTGCTATAAAAAGACTAACATCAGTATTTTATGATTAATTGAATAGGTTGATTCATTTGAAATTATAAACGATTTAATGTAATTGAAGGGGAAAATACAGTGCGGAATCTGGCCTAAAATGTATATGTGTTAAGTAGTTATTAGGAGATTATTACTACTAATTCTCAAGGTGATAATTAAAAAGTGAATACATTGTGATAAATTACTATTATGAATTAAAGGGGAGTTAACTAAATGAGGTATAAGATAAAGGGGTGGTACACTCAAATTAATAATCAAAGGGGAAACTTCTTGCATTATTAGAATTAAGATGGAACTTTTGGAATAATGAAATAAGAATATGTGATGAAATTGCAAATGTGACAGATTAAAGTATAATGAAGATGAAGATATGAGAACTATTTAAAATAAAAAGAAATAAATTATGAAAGGAATAGAAAATATATAAAATGAATTTGAAGAATATAAAAATATTTGAGAAAATTTATAGAAAATATGAAATGTAATGATATGATATGAAATGTGAAAGATGAATATGTAACCAAGGTCATGTTTGTATGCAAATGTGAAAACCTGGAACCATGCTGTTCACCAAAAGATGTTTTTGAAATATATAAAACATTTACAAAAATAAATAAATAAATTTTGTGTTGAATCTTCAATGCTCAATCATGCCCTATTAATAATAGTTCGTTTGAAATGGTGTCCTGCTGATATGATCATAACTATTACATTATTAAACACTTTTTCATGTAAAATAAAGTAAAACTACTTTGGTTTTAGGGTTTTTAAAATACTTGTCTGTAAATACATCTCAACCCAGCTGTTTTCATTTATCCAAATATTTAACCTGCCCTTCAAATTGTGCCACCATCACAAACATGGCATAATAACTTTGAAGTCAGCAATTTTGTGTATTTTCTCAACTACAGTCAAACTCAACAGGGAGGGAAGGAAAAGGAAGGGAGGAAGGAAAGTAGGAAGGTAGGAAGGAAGGAAATCTAGTAGTAATGCTGAGTTTTTAAAATGTATTTATAAGATGTTTTTGGTCTCTGTTTCTATATTTATCTGTTATTTTTACCTCCTAAGATTCTTCTATAATTGTGACAAGATATAAATAAAATAAACTTCTTTAGCATTGAATTCTAGGCAATAAGAGCTGTTACTTAGAGTTAATTTTACATTGTCAAATATCATATATGCATATACAGTTATATATAACTGTAAGTATAAAAGTGCATGATGCTTTCAGATGCCTGGAGAAACTTTAGGAGAATGGAGTGCAATTTCTTCCAGACCAGGTGTAAACTCAAAAGGTAATGAGTACACCAAAATTAATTTTGATTTATTTTTCTTTATACTTTACTTGAAACGAGTATAGTAATCAAATTCTTCTCCAGTTAGGTATTTAATTTCTCTCTTACAATCTGATGGTTTAATTTGGTAATAGCTTTTGGAAACCTTTGGGATCTCATGTTGTGGACATCTTATTGAGAATTCTTAGCTAACAAGAGTTAAGAAACCACTGATTTATAATTAAAATTGTTAGGCCCACTAAGAAACTTTGGGTAGGATTAAAGGTTATACAGAATAAATAAAAAACAAAAAGTCAAGATAAAGATAAAAATGTCTCTAGAACAAAATACTAAACACGTACATAAAATGTCCCCTGGTTAAATATATTTCAGCATTAATACTTGTGTCTCTCTTGTGAAACAGGTGCACAATTTATGAGCTCCTACATCCATATTTGCACATTTGCTATGTAACATTAAACATATCACAAATATAAAAATCTTATTAATCACTTTGACCTACCATCTATC
The DNA here is from genome assembly GCA_009733165.1 of Naja naja. Classification (NCBI taxonomy): domain Eukaryota; kingdom Metazoa; phylum Chordata; class Lepidosauria; order Squamata; family Elapidae; genus Naja; species Naja naja. The sequence continues at coordinate 80,411,562 of CM019155.1, read as the reverse complement.
TACTATTAAAAAAAAACAGATGGTCCCAATACCAAAGCCAAACTTTAAAACCCTCTGTTAACAATCTATTATAATTTACTGAAAGTCCCCAAGCAGCCAATAGTCTCTCATAAACCCACTGCAACCATTGTCTCTAATCTGTTTAGGATCAAATACCATCGATTAATTCTTGATAGTAAAAACAAGCCCTTCCAGTTTATCATCTTTACTTTTCTCAGTTGCTTCACATTCCCCCAAAAATGTAGGTCTCCATTGAAGATATCTCCATAGCACTTGTTTACTAATTTTTTCTGCAAATTGGAACACAATGTCTCTTGACAACTGTCTTTTACACATGATGGATTTATTTCACGGACTTCATCAACTTTCCTAAGGAAATCCTGATGTTAATGCCCCCTCAGTCTCTTTTAGCAAATTTCTAGTTTTTAAGCAAATTCCCCTTTCAAAATTGTTAACAGAAAATTTATTTTCAGTCCATCCAATTGCACGCCTGATTTAAGTGTTGTTGTCTGTATCTGGATGTTTTCTTTAGGATGATTTGAAATAGTGACAAATTCATCAATACTTTTATCTAATTTTTCATTTAAAACTTGTAAATTGGCAAACATGTTTTTTTCAATAGTTTCCAAGAAGGATTTAAAGTTAAAGTCATCTGAGTCCCAACTCTCTTTTATATCTCTTTTTGGGGGAATTGTAGAACATATACTGTATAATGTATAATATTCAAAGTCCTTAATTTATTATTGCTTTGGTTTTAATAATCTGAATCTCTCTTATAACCAAGCTTTCACAGCAGAGTGTAGCCACTTCCTTTTCAAGAACAAAGAGAGTTGATGTTCCACATCAAATTAACCACAGAAGAAGCTAAAATAAGCTTAAGATAAGCATGTAAAAAAAGGAAGTTCCCATTCTTTAAAAAAGAAGAATATGTGCAAAAATAAAATGAAGCAATGGAATTATTTTAGAAAAAAATCTAAAATAGAGTAAAATAGAGTATATAGTAGAGTAAAAATTGGTACAAATCAGATGAAATCATTTTCATGTGAAAAACTGTTAACAGGGAATTTATTTTCATTCCATCCAATTTAACTGTTGTTGCTTGTATCTGGATATTTTCTTTAGGATGATGTCAGACTGGCCACAGCTTGGTTCCCTAGGAAAGAATGATCCTTGACTCCATACCTTTAGTCCCTGTGCGCTTGTTGCCTCTTGTGTGTGCACCAGCAGGTGGGGCACCCAACTGGGCTGATCACCCTGAAATTGTGTTTCCCAAAAAACAATCTGTAGCACTTATTTTGGAGCTTCCCCCAAAATATAAGATCAAGTCTTATTTTGTGGGAAACATGGTAGTTACTCCTGTTCAAATCTGGGGAGCACACTGCCAAAGAGCTGGCTTTGGCAGCAGAATCATTTGTTTTTCTGCCAGGAGAAAAAATGCTTCACCATTCAGCATGTCATTTTCTGGGGAAGTCCTACATTTTGGGGGGATATCCTAAAGATTATACTTTTAATATGATCCAATCTCTTTCCTGTACACAGTCTGATTTAAATGTGATTCCTAAATCATCTTCAAATGCTGCTCTAAATGATACTGGATTTTTTTGTATCAGCAATTCCGGGAACCAGTTTCAACTGTGTTTCAATAGATGTCACAGAATTTAGCTATATAAACAACTCTGCTTCATTCTAAAATTGTAAGGTAATACAGATTTTTTTTCTTTTTTTAATTTCCCTCTCTGTAGGGATGTGAGCTCATACAGACACCAGATCAAGACTTAACAGATTTCACCAAGTGCCTTCAGATACTTCAACAGAAGATAGAAAAAAGCAGTTTGCAGGTAATGCTAGCAACTCTGTCTATACACATTTTGGCATGTGAATCTTCCTGGGTAAGTTCACTCTGTAATATAGTGGCAAATAAAAATACAGAGGAAGCAGGAAAAAAATCATTAACTGCCAGGAAGGTGTCTCTTCTTGTTTCTGCTGGTGAAACTCGAAGGCTTCTGAAGAGTGATCAGAATTGAATGCACATACTATTAAAGCTACTAGAACTCTCATGATATTTACCTGGGTGAAATAGTGCATCATATGACTCACGAGGGAATGAAACCTTGGAAAATTGTGGCTGCTTCAGTGCTACTGGCTGTTGCTATGCTGCTGCTTGCAATCATGTGATCTTCATTTTCAATGTTTGGTGACAGTTTCCCAACCTGTCCTGCATTCCATTGGTCTCTCCCTTACCCAGCAGCAAAAGATTGACTTATTGTGACTCTTAAAGAAGCAACAACTTTAAAGTGCATAAAGAAAGGCCTGGATATTTGTATTGTTTATGTCCCCCTTCTGTGGTATACAATATGCATATGTCCCTATATGCCAACTTTGTTCAGGAACTCAAGACATAATGCTCCATTCTCCTATATTTCTTTAAAACAATCCCGTGAAATAGGTTGGGCTGGAAGTTACAAAGTAAGCTACTGTGACTGCAAATGGAGTAGAAACTGGATCTTTCTGATGTCAGGTGAATACATTAATCCATTTTCAAATGCTTTCATTTTGAAATTGAATGTAGATCAGCCCACCACCACTTCAGCTGTTGGAGATCAAGTAAATTAGTTCCACTCTAGCTTGTAGGACAGGGGTCTTCAAACTTGGCAGCTTTAAGACTTGTGGACTTCAACTCCCAGAATTCCTCCTCCAGTCATGTTAGGTCAGGAGTTCTGGGAGTTGAAGTCCATAAATTTTAAACTTGCCAGGTTTGAAGACCCTTGTTGTAGGAAGTCACCTATATCTATTTTCAAATTGTCTCTGGTGGCTTTCAACATCTCAGTGGAAAAATGGAGAAGAGGGGGAAAATTCTAAACTGTTCTGAGGTGAGAATGGCAACATATAATATCGTGGTAAAATAAATTAAAATAAAATATTGTCAGCATAATTGTGCCATGTGGAAAGAGAGGGGGAATCTCATGATCAAGATGACATTAAACATTGAGATGTGGCAAGGAAGAGTACAGATGAAGAAAGGATGAAACGGCCGCAATTTCCAGAATCACAAGGAAAGATACAAAATAAGGAGACAAGATGCCGGAGGAAAGAGAAGATCAACTCAAGAATATGTAGCAAACACTAATTATCGTGAGAGTTCCTCAACACAACAATACCCACCTTCATCGACAAAACCTCAGTAGAGAAAGAGCTAGGCAAAATGCATGACTTGCACAATATAATATTTCTGTTGATGTTGGTGCCATGGCCAAAGTCTACCCCACTATTAGGGATTTCTATTCCCTGGAGAAATTACCGGTTTCTGCTGTATGAAGGAAGGGGTCAAGATAGGCAATTTGCAACATCTACCTAATGAGCTCCTCAATTTATGTAGCAGCGATGAACTTACTGAAAACGAATTCAGGAATAACATTAAACAATAGAACTGCCTCTTTCAGATGACAAGGGCAAGCCATGGAGAATGTGCTTATTTATTTGGAGAAACTAATATTCCAACACTGTCAGCTGAATGTTGTTTTAAGCTGAGGGAAAAGAAGTGAAAATGTTAGATTCATGGCAGATCAACTACACATGTTGTGATCAAAAGTATCTTTTGTTAAGCAAAAAGCATCTATATTTGTCTTGCTACATACCTCTCTTCTTTAATAAAATGATGTTTTCTTCTTGAATTTTAAAAGCAGACAATAGCAGTCTGCTATGGTCATTCTGTTTTTCTGTTTAGTTAAGGAAATATCACTGAAAGGACGATGCAAAGGATCACTTGTTATCTAGTACTGAATATTATTCTATGGTTCATTTATTCTACTTGTGCATGATCAAACATTGTCACTTAGTTCCTCTCTTCTGGGCTGTGTAGTAAATCAAAATCCTTGTTCTTCCAGACAGTTGAGAAAATGAACATATATTCACCTGGCAATGAAGCGTTCACTCTTAACTCTCTATAGATAATATCTATGCTTACTGAATCATAACTAGTTCCAGATGGGACAGAAATATGATTGGTCAGAATACATCTGCTCCTAGAAATTAATTGAGCTTTGAAAACCAATCCAATAATACTTCAAAACTGTTCCACTACCCAGTTTCAGTAATTCATCAATAAAAGGCAATACCAAGCAGTTCCCATTTTCCTTTTGGTTTGTCATCCATGCTGGTGATAGTCTTGTATTTTTTGTTGAACTCCATTCTTAAAGTAAGCATTCATTAGACCATTTCCCACATAAAACTACCTGCAAGTTTTCTTTGCAAAGAGCAATGGCTCATTAAACTCATTTCTGAAGCTGTGCAAAAAGATTGCTTAGTTCACTCTGTAGATGCACATGCCAGTTGCTTTTTTCCCACTCATATGCTATTTCTTCCTTGATGCTTAGAAATAATTTTATATATGCAGTACTGGAGAAAAAATAGTAACCCTCTTTTCTTAGAATTTCATTTGCATTCTTCTATAAAAAATACAGTTAATTTTCTTATTAGGCTAGCATATTTGAACTCCAGATAGAAAATATATTTACTTAGGTTCTGCTGCTTTGTTCATTGTAACTTCTATGAAAGGATGGGTTATTAGCTCAGATTGTAATCTCTCCAAAGAAGTCTAAAAGCAAACATTAAAGTGAAAATAATGCAAGCCACATGGTCTGCTACTGTATTTCAATAATATATCTATCACCACATGCTTTTCCTAATAATGGAATACATCATTAAGACTGGTGATGGATGTTGTTCTCCATACATTTCTGATCTTTGAACCTTAAGAAGGCTAACTGTAACAGCATGGATGAAAGAGGGAAGCATCTCTTTTGGGAATTATAATTGAACTGAATGCATGTTACAATACATAGTGTAACTTTTCTCTTCAATTATATTGTCACATAATTTATATGTAATATCAACTTTGGGTAGCAGTTTTGAGATCAGTATGAACATGCTGCTTTTGCAAAGATGCAAATGATGGAAAGGATATATTGTACTGTTTTCGTATTTTTTTAAATCATGCCTCTTTTCTATCAGGTTGATTTCACTGAAAATGCAGTTACATATAGTGATAGTGTTTTGTTTGCTTTGGTTTGCTTTTTACTTTTTTTACTTTTTCGGAGGGGCTCAATGAAAATCTGTCACTATTCATTTTTGATAATATTGCTCAGTTAGCCTTAAGTTAGAGTTAAGTGATTTATTTTGAGAGTACGGTGAAGTAAATATTTCTTAGAAGAGAAAGAGATATCTTTTATATATGGACAGAATTATTGCATACATTGCTTATGGCCATGTCCAACACACTATAAGTCTGTGGCTGCAACATTATCTATAACAGTAGTTGCCAACCAGTGGGCCATGGCTGGTGGGCCGTGAGAAAATTTTGATGGGCAGCAGAGAAATCTCACCCTCAGAGCACCCCCCCCAAACCAATTAATCTAGGCTGTGCAGAAACACAAGGCTGCGCTGTCCACATGGCCCGCAGGAATGCTCCCTGCCCACTCACTCCTTACCTGGCAAACTTGCCTGCTAAAATTGCTGTTTTTCCTTTTTTTGACCATCATCTGTTCTGCTGTGCCTGGAGATTTAGATTAGCTAGGAAGCAGGAAATGGTTGGATTTCTTGCTTTCTAGGTAGTCTTTAGATCTTTGGCTCTGCTTTTAAGCACAGCCGAACCTCCCTAAGGACTGAAGGTTCTGTTATTCAGTGCAGACTCATGGCAAGCAAATTTGAAAGATTGAGCTAGCTGATGGCAGATAGATCACTGAATGATTCTGTGAGCAACTCAACCTGTCTTCCTGCTTTGCCTGATTTTGAGTAAAAGTTGCTCTTTTGTTTTATAAAAAATTCAATATTTACATACATGGTGTGTTGTGAGTTAATTTTGTGAGTTTGCTAGCAAATTTTTTGAGTTTGCTTGCAAGCAAATTTTATGTGACAGACTGAGCTAGCCGATGGCAGATAGATAGATCTCTGAATGAATCTGTGATTCTGTGAGCAACTCAGTCTGCCTGCCTGCTTTGCCTGATTTTGGGTAAAAGTTGCTCTTTTTTTATAAAAAAATTCAATATTTATATAAATATTCATAATATTTACATACAAGCCATGCCCAGCCAGTCACATGACCACCAAGCCACACCCACAAATTAGGCCATACCCACAGAACCCTGGGTTAGTGGTCCCTGGGATTTAAAATTATGAGTGGTGGACCCTCAGGTCCAAAAGGTTGGCGACCCCTGATGTATAACTTTGGAAATCTTTCTTCTTGAATTTTCTTGAAAAACATTGGGAAAGAAATTAATTTGTGCCTTTTGTATTGCATATTGCATCAATTTTCCCTTCATATGGACTGTCATCTGGGCTGTCATCTGGGCTGGGTTTGATCCTGTTTCTGAAGATGAAGTGGACAGGATTATGCAACGCCTGAGTTCCACCACCTGTTTGTTGGACCCGTGTTCTTCCTGGATGGTATATGCCTCCAGGGAGACCACGTGCAGCTGGCTCCGGGCAGTTGTTAACACCTCGCTGAGGGAGGGGTTCTTTCCTGCCGCCTTGAAAGAGGCGGTGGTGAGACCCCTCCTGAAGAAGCCTGCTCTGGACCCAGCCGTTTTAAACAACTTCCATCCAGTCTCCAACCTTTGCTTTTTGGCAAAGGTTGTTGAGAGCGTGGTGGCTCAGCAGTTTCCGTTTTTCCTGGAGGAAGTGGACTATCTAGATCCGTATCAGTCGGGCTTCCGGCCTGGGTTTAGCACGGAGAAGGCATTGGTCACACTGACGGATGATCTCTGGAGGGCTCAGGACAGGGGACTTTCCTCTGTCCTAGTCCTGTTAGATCTCTCAGCAGCTTTTGATACCATCGACCATGGTATCCTATTATGCCCCTGGGGTTGGGAGTGGGGGGCACTGTTCTGCAGTGGTTCTCTTACCTCTCGGGGTGCTCACAATCGGTGTTGGCAGGAGGGCAGACGTCAGCCCAGGGGGCACTCACATGTGGGGTCCCTCAGGGGTCGGTCCTCTCTCCCCTCCTGTTCAACATCTATATGAAGCCGCTGGGCGAGATCATCCGTGGTTTTGGGGTGAGGTATCATAAGTACGCTGATGATACCCAGTTGTATATCTCCACCCCAAACCAAATCAGTGATGCCCTCTCGTGATGACCCAGTGTCTGGATGCGGTATGGATCTGGATGGGCAGGAATGGACTGCAGCTCAATCCGGCTAAGACTGAGTGGTTGTGCACAGGCATCTCGCCCAGTCAGTTGATTCCATCTTTGGTCATAGGGGGAGAGGTGTTGCCCCCTGTGGACAGGGCCCGGAACCTGGGAGTCCTCCTGGATTCATGGCTTGGTTTGGAGGAGCAGGTGGGGGCCGTGCCCAGGTCTGACTGGTTCGCCAGTTGCACCCGTATCTGGACTGAGATGCCCTTCGCACGATCACTCATTCACTTGTGACTTCCCGACTAGACTACTGCAACGCTCTCTATTTAGGACTGCCCTTGCATACCATCCGGAGGCTTCAGCTGGTGCAGAATGCAGCTGCATGGGCTGTGATGGGAGTTTCCCGATACTCCCATGTTACAGCCCTCCTGCGCAGCTGCATTGGTTACGTTGCCCTCGGGTGAGATTCAAGTGTTGGTGTTAACATTCAAAGTCCTTACGATATGGGTCCAGGGTACTTGCGGGGCGTCTCCTGCCAATATCAAACACCGATCGCCTGTCGTGCGCACAGACGGGACTCCTCGGGTGCCGTCGGCTGACATGTCGGCTGGCGGCGCCCGGAAGGCCTATTCTGTTATGCCCCCGCCTTGTGGCACCAGCTCTCTCTGGAGCTCCGTTTGGCTCCTGATCTTCGCTCCTTCCGCCGCGATCTGAAGACCTGGTTGTTTGAACAGGCCGGGCTGGACTGACCTCCGGGGTTTTTAAAAATTTTTTAATTATTTTAATTGGGTTTTAAAGATTGGGCTTGTTGATTTAATTTTCTTTTAAATATTTATTGTTTGTATTACTCTGTTTTTAGTTGTGAGTCACCGAGTCCTCGGAGGGGCAGCATACAAGTCCAATAAATAAATAAATAAATAATAAATATAATTTAGCAGCACAGCAATGCACACCAAATTAATTTAAATTCTTAGATATTAGTTCATAAGAATACTAAACAAATATCTTTATATATAAAATTTAAATATTTTGTGCACAATTTCACAATCTTGCAGCATATATATTAGAGGAAAGGAAGGGAAAGGGATGAAGTAGTGTTTCCTCACTACTTGTACCAAACAGTTATCTTCCTTACATTTATATCATAATTACAAGATATAGTCTTTAAGATGCCAGGAGCTGTTTCAAATAACCATAATAAAGCAAAAATATATTATACATTTGAGTTACAATATTCTAGGTTTTATATGGCAGATTGTCTTTGACAAGAAATTCATACAAATATTTGAGAAAATGTCCAACTTTTTTAACACAGATGTGTTGGGTTTTAATACCCAGAATTCCTTAGCCCATATATTTATTTACTAACCTAGGTTAATGCAATGCTGTGGCCTCAAAAATATAATTAAGATATGTTTATTTAAAGGAATAAGTAATACAGTGCATATATAACTCTACTTCATAACAGTAACTTCTTTCAGAAAGAATCTGGTACCTGGTTCAAGCAGTAATGAGATAGACAAGAAAGACTGCCATCTACCCAAAACTCTGAGTGATAACAGAAGTCCTGCTATTTCTTGAAGGTAGTAGAAAATTGGTTAGTATAAGGCAGGGGTGCTTAAATCTGACCCATGGGGCCAGCCTAGAAATATCAAAGGACCGGCCTGCACAGCCCTCCGTGGCCCATTTTTGGCTGCCCTGGCCTACAGCAGTATTCTGCCACCAAAAACAGGATGCACAGAGGCCCCGTGATGACCCCTCCATAGCCCATTTTTGGCCTCCCTAGCGTCCAGCAGCATCTGCCAGCCAAAAATGGGATGCATGGAGGCTCTGCAAGACACCCCATAGCCCATATTTGGCCTCCCCAGCCTCCAGCAGTACTGCTAGCCAAAAACAGGACATGCTGTTGATTAGCTTTTTCTGCTAGTGGGTCTGTGCAGCACTTGAAGTTCAGTTCTCAAAAGATTCTTTGGAGCATGAAGCCTTGAACAATAACACCTGTCTGCAATTCTTTTAAATTAGCTGCATCTTTTCCAGGCAGCTACAAAGGAAGAATATGACAAAATATTGTCTGGATTCTCTAATTTCTCTTTATGTTATTTGTTTAATTTCTTCACCTTCTCTTTAGTTGGCATCTGCCAACTAGAACTAGGTACCCTCCAAGATCTGGATGGTTGTTGTTCAGAAGAACCAAAAACATCTGGCTCTTCACCCAGGTCTTTGATGAGAGAGAGTGAGCTCCAAGGGTGGGATTCAAATTTCTTAACAACCGGTTCTGTGGGCATGGCTTAATTTGTGGGTATGGCTTGGTGGTCATGTGACTGGGTGGGTGTGGCTTGCTGGCTGAGCATGGGTTGGTGGTCACATGACTGGCTGGGCATGGGTTGGTGGTCACATGACTGGCTGAGCATGGCTTAGTGGTCACATGACTGGCTGGGCATGACCAACTCAATGTCACTCACATCAAGGGGTGCCTTGCCTGGCCCCTCCCCTCCCAGCCATTCCTTGTCATACCCAGCCTCAACTTATCTATAGTTCTATAAAAATGTTGTTCACCTTTTTTTGACTTTATTATCTACGTGCTATAGATATACTTTCATGGACCACTGAAAGGAGGAAATGGCTCACATGCTTTGCCCATGAGGGTGATAGGCAACAGGCTTCTAAGGGGCTGCCAGAAAGAAGGAGGGGGCAATGTATTTTCCAAAGAAGCAGAAGGCAGAACAAGAAGCAATGGATGGAAACTGAACAAAGAGAGAAGCAACCTAAAAGTAAGAAGAAGGTTCCGACTGTGAGAACAATTAACCAGTGGAACTGCTTGTCTCCAGAAGTTCTGGGTGCTCCAACACTGGAGTTTTAAAGAAAAGACTGGACAGCCATTTCTCTGAAATGGTGTAGGGTTCCCCCCAAGGTCCCTTCTAAGTGTTATTCTGACAGCTTCATGAAAGACAATTTTACCATGGACCTCTGTGTGTGTGTGTGTGTGTGTGTGTGAGAGAGAGAGAGAGAGAGAGAGAGAGAGAGAGAGAGAGAGAGAGAGAGAGAGAAGGGGAGTATACAGTTTAGGAAAGAAGCACAAACAGAAATGGTAAATTAAATAGTGGGTAGGCCACACATGGAGTAAAATAAGTGTGGGATTGTTACTTAAAGCCTGCCACCAGATGATTTTGCTCCAGTCCAGGAAAAAATCAGAATAAACACACAGGGAAGACTTCACTAGAAAGGACTTTACTTTGCTTCTGTAGAAAATCAGAATAAAAAACTAGAAAAGCCTTCACAGGAAGAGGCTATTTGTTCTGCTCTGGAAGAAAATTAGAAGACACAGAGAAATCTTCACTGGAAGAGGCTTTTGCTCCAGAGGAAACCCCCAATCAAAGACCTAGGAAAGCAGGAAGAGGATAAATGACCACCACCTGCACTTTTTAATGGTTCAGCACCAGATTAGACCTGTGACTTTCTTCTAAGAAAGTGGGAAGAAAGGAGGGGGAGAAGAGACAATTCTTACTCACCCTTCCAGCAAAACAAACCAAAGATCCAGCATGTTGAGGAAGTGTTGACAAAACCATTCAAAAGAGAGAAGGGGGGGGGAGAGGCAGAGACAGAGAGAAAGGGACTCAGTCAGCAGTCTTGGTGCAAATGAGAAAGGGATTCCCTTGGAGACTCAGCACTTAAGGTGACATTCCCAAACACACACATACCTTGTTTCCCTCCAACAAGGCTTTGGGAAAGCACTTGCTTGCAAGGTGGGCTGCTGCATGTTTGTCTTGCAAACTTGGAGAGGTGCAGGAAGGGAACACAAGCCCAGTTGCAATGCTGGGAGAAGGAGAGGAGGCAAGTGGGGAAGAAGCAGAGGAAGGAAGAAGAGGTAGCAGGATAAACAGGAAGCAGGAGGAGGAAGAGGAGGAGGAGGCAGAAGCAGGCTTAGCAGAAGGAGCAGGAGGAGGAAGGACCTGGAACTCTGTTGCAAGCCAATTGCAAGCCCAGCTGCCGGAGAACCTTTGCACTTTGCATGTACCTGCCTTACTGTTTAAGGGCAGGAACAAACTGAATTAAGCCCTTACATTCTGGCTGGTGGGAGAGAAAGCAGGTAGCCCTCAGGTGAGAGAAGCAAACTAATCACCTAATTGAACAGCCTGTTCTCTGCCCTAATCACCAGTTGGGTGGGTGTGGCCAGGGGTGTGTGACAGGTAGCACTCCTCCTGCACCCTCCCAAAGCAAAAAGGGGCCATTTTTAGCATAGCAAGCCTCCCTGGAGCTCAGGAGACTCAAAAAGGTGTAAAAGGGGGCAGTGCACCCCCAGCGCGCCCTCCCCTGTGTGCCGTTTTGGGTCTCCTGAGGCTCCATGGAGGCTTGCTATGCTAAAAACGGCCCCTTTTTGCTTTGGGGGGAGTGCAGGAGGAGTGCTGCCTGTCACACACCTCTGGCCACGCCCACCTAGCCAGTGATTAGGTCAGAGAACAGGCTACTCAATTAGATGATTAGTTTGCCTCTCCCTGGAGCTTTAGAAGACCCAAAACGGTGCAGAAGGGGTCGGGAGGGCGGCGCCCCCCCACACCTGTCCACCCCATTTTTTGGCTTTGCAAGCCTCCCTGCACTTACCTGGGAGCAGAACCAGGCGCATGACGACTTCTGGGAGGGGCGGGATGGGGCGGGGGGGCAGTTGGTCCTCGGAATTACCGGTTCGCCGAACTGGATGTACAATTAACATCTGGTTCGCCCAAACCGGTAGAATGCTACCCCTGGTGAGCTCCCTCATATCACTGAATTTGTCATCTTTTATCTTAATATTTTACCTGTGATTTATTTAATTGTAATTCTTTTGATTGCTGTGAGCCATCCAGGATCATTGAGAATTGGGTGGTATATCAATTTTATAAATTATTACTAATATTAAGCTCTCCTCTAAGGCTCTGTCTGAGGTAGTAACAAAGATTGATAGACTGTTGGACAGTCAGTTTTTAGAGACATCTGCCGAAATTCATTTATGCTCTGCTCCTATACAAAAGAGTCAAGCCCCATAGCAGCTGGGGACTCTACATGTCTTTAATCTCTTGAGACTAGTTGTGCCAAAAAGTAAATCTCCCTTTGTCTGGAATATCTGTTTTGAATGCAAAGGGAAAAAATGTATGTTGAGCCTGTGTCAAACGCCCACCATGGCCATGCCCACTGGCCATGTCATGCTCCCAGCTCTCCGAGATCAAACACAACCCTGGTGCAGCCCTCAATGAAATCAAGTTTGATATTCCTGGAAGAAGGGAAGACATTGGAGGAATATAATGTATTAAATGTAGTCAGTTAGACATGTAGTCAGGCAAGAAAACATGGGCATATAATCCCCAAAAGATGTGATTGATTAGGAGATGAGGAAAGGAGATGAAAGAAAGGGGGGATTTAAACCACTAGAAAAGAGGGAGAAAGTACAGTAATTCAGTGAGCTGCTGGTAAGGGATTAGTCATGCTACCAGTTACAGTGCTGTGTCCTACCGTGTTTCCCCGAAAATAAGACACTGTCTTATTTTTTTGGCTCCCAAAAACACATTAGGTCTTATTTTCGGGGTAGGTCTTATATATTTATGGTGCCAAATAGTGGGTGTGAGTGTGTGTGTGGGGTGTTTCATGGATGCACGGTTGTTCCTGAAAAGTCTTCCTGGAACTGGAGATTTACACTAGGTCTTATTTTCGGGGTAGGTCTTATATTAGGGCAGGTTTAGAAAATAGTGCTAGGTCTTACTTTCGGGGTAGGTCTTATTTTCGGGGAAACACGGTAGTCACAAACCTACCTTTCAGGTGACTTCATATGAAAAGAGAGCGCAATTGTTGCTGCAATTGCTACTTTCTTGTGAGTAATTACTTTTGCTCCTTCTTTTTACAGCTATTGTAGCTTTTTCATTTCCTCCGTGCATTGGAACTGTCTCCCTATTCCCCAGTGTCCTGCAAGAAAAATGGTGCTCTAAGATTCCAGAAGTTTTTATGCATGAAATACCTTATTTATGGTTCTGTCAGTCTCTGTTTTGAATAGCACATTTCATGCCTTTCTTTCTCCTTATTTGTTCTATAATCATATATTTTAATAAAAAAATAAATATTTATTTCTGAATGTACTTTCACTACTTCCTACAGTATCTATTTTCTGTTTAAGTCAGAGTGTGGCAATATAGAAGGGGAAAGTTCAGTTTTAAGTAGTTTTGCTTTTCTTCCTTAATTCTGCTGAACTTGAGAGTGTTCTTTTCAGTCTTTAGGAAGGGTCTGTGGGCTTAAACGATGATGATACTTTTATGGGTTGTTGCTTTAGCCTAAGTTTAGAATGGTCAAAAAGATATCTGATGACCATTCAACGTTTGAGATAATTTTTTAAAAAAAATTCCAAGTATTGTTAAATGTTTATGTAAATTTGTTAATAGAAAATAAAATCCCAAAAGATCAAAACCATAGAAAATAAAACATGCAGCAATTATATAATTAACAAACTTTAAAAGGATACAAGTCAGTAAGAGATATCTGCTATTGCACATGATATTGTAAACAGGTCTAAAGAAATCTCACAGCTTGTTTAAGTCAGTTTGTTTCTACTGCAAGAATTTTGAAAGGCAGCTGGTAGATTCTAAAACTTTTGTGAACAATACAGGAAGAATTTTTTTTCAACTTTTGAGATTTCAGAACTCCTGCTTGTTGTGCTATAAATGTTAAATACTAGAAAACAACCCCAGTGTTCCATAATTTACCTACTATTTTATTCTCATATTAGATTACTCATGGAATCCAAAGATTTGACTTACAATGTTGACATATCCAGGCTATTACTATCAATGAGTTTAAAAATGCTATGAGCCAAACAAGTTAATTGATCTTCTGTGGCAAAATGGCCTCTTTTATCTTTATCTTCTAGCATTCATTCACTTGCTGTCAATAGAGATTTAGTTCAGCTAGCTGAATTTCATGCCAATATCTTTCCTGGTAACCATACTTGCAGAGAAAAACCCAGACCTTTCTTTTTGTATGTTACAATTCTATTCTTCACTGAGTTAATCAATTCATGTTGTATGTCAGGAGTCAGTTACCTTGCTGTTCCATCCTTAATCTTGTCTAGCACAAAATTATATTTTCCCAGAAGACTGATAATACAGAAAATGTCCATAGATTCACCTGAACTTTATTGTAAATTTACTTTCCTGTGAATTTTAAAGGGCAGTTTAGAGAAAATGTTACATGAACAGTGTAACTTTATCAAATATCTGTTTCTCTATGAGCAACTGCTTATCTTCTGTGAGTAGCTCTTCTCAAAAATCATGTCGCACTGATCATGGGCATCTGAAGCTTTAAATTTTAAGTGAACCAGGCCACACAAGCAAGTGAAGCCCTGCACACATATAGGATGCAGCATGTAAAACCACACACCCCAGTCCATGGAAAACATCTTCACAGAGGCCTGAGGAAGTTGCCCAAGAGTATAAACTTTGTGGAGGACCCTGCATGAAGCTGCTGATCACCACGGAGACCCTTCAAGTGACAGCTGTGGTAGAGGACATCACATGCCAGGTGGATGTCCATCCCAAGACCAAGCTGATTGAGACACGGAGGAAGGATCCAGCTGATGGAGAGAGTCCTACTGGAGCAAGCTGCACATCCTGACCTGCTGATGGATCGTTCTCTCACTGTTTCCCAGGAATCAAGAGCCACTATCCTGGAGTGGAGATAACTGGGGCAATTGACTTAAGTGAGACAGGAGAATGGCAGTATCAAACTGAAGTGTGCAGCCAGATTTTCGAGGCACTACCCGACCAATTTGAGCAACTAAAGATTGGGCAAGAAGTTTATAATCAACCAGTGCTGCAAATACCTCCCTGGAGGGACCAATCTACCCGAGCTTCGAGCCCATCAGCCAGTGGTGGGATCCAAATGTTTTTGCTACCGGTTCTGTGGGCTTGGTGGGCATGGCAGGGGAAGGATACTGTAAAATCTCCAGTCAGAGGTGGATTTGCCAGTTCTCTGAACTACTCAAAATTTCTGCTACCAGTTCTCCAGAACTGGTCAGAACCTGCTGAATACCACCGCTGCCACTGACCCTGGGCTTGTCACAGCTAATTGGCAAAAGTCCTCCCAGAAGGGCCCGGTCTACTGCTGCAGAAGCTGTGGTAGGAACTTGAGCTGCCAGCAAAGTCAGCAGAGATAACACCAAGGAATCAGCCCTCCTCCATAACCGAGGTTCCCCTCAGCCAACGAAATACCCCTAGGATGGGTGTTTTACCCTTGCAAAGGATGGGTGTGAGACCAGGGCTTGGATTGCGCATGCCCAAGATGGCGGCTTCACTTTGAATGAGGTCTTCTCAGGTGGTTGGTGGTCATCGGCGTTTTGAAGGAAGGAGGGTCTCTGGCATGGCGAGCTTCCCGGGGGTTTTCTCCGGAGGGCCAAATTGTGATGTTTGAGCCATTTTCGGCCGAATTTGGCCGGTGGCTCGTCGTTTCCGAGAGTTTCACCCTCGCGGCCTACGCAGCAGCCGGGAGGTGGTGGCTGGTCACTTGGAGGTTCGGTGTCATCGTCAGCTGTTTGGCGGCGTTGGCGGCGGCCAGGGTGGCGGCAGAGGCTCAGCGGCTGCGGCGGTGGTGGCAGAGGCTCGGTGGCTGTGATGGTGGCGGCAGAGGCTTGGCGGCTGCGACGGCAGCGGCCAGAGATTTGGCGGCATCAGCTGTTTGGCGGCGGCATTGGTGACAGCTGCAGCGGCGGCGGTCTGTAGCACGGCGGCAGCGATGACAGTGGCAGCGGTAACAATGGCCCAGGGGCCCCCCACTGTTGCCTACCGGTCGCTCTGATGTTCCTCAGCCCTCGGGGGTGTCAACTTTGATGGTCTGGTGCCCTTGTGGGCTTGTTGATCCAAAGATGTCCGTGTTTTGATCAGCGTGTTGGGGCCTGGATATCATAGGTGGGGCAGCGGCCTTGTTGGGGGCTTTGTCTTTTGTGCTACCCTCGATGTCACTGCCCTCCCTTTTCCCTCCAGAGGTGAGAGTTCCTGGAGGAAGAGGCCCTGCGGAGGTAGCATTGGGGGGTGGAGGCCTGGAGGCCTGGGGAGCCCAGACTGTTGGCACTAGTGGTTATGGCCCGGGTTGGGTGAGTCGGCACTGGCCTGGCGGGGGTCGGTGGTCGACTTAACATCAGAGGAGTGACCCCCGTGAAAGGTTGGTGCCATGACTCTGGACCTGGGGCTGTGGTTGGAATTCGAACACTGTGTCATCTCTGGACTTGTTTCTTTGGGCCCAGCCACCCCCTACTTCATTTTATTCTTGGACTGTTGGCTGCCTGCCTCCATCTATGGCCGCTGCTTTTTTTGTGTTATCTCTGACTTTTCCGGGACACTCCTGAGGGTGCCCGATCATCTGTGACAGTCGCCCTGGTTCATTTTCTATTCTTGGACCCTCTCCTTTCCTTCGGGCCTGGCTGTCCCCCATTGCAGTGAGAAGGCAATTGGTGGTCTAAACTCCCTTGTTGTGAGAGGGCGGGGGGTTGCCTATGGTTTACCAGCGCCCTGTCACAAGCCACTGTGGTGGGAGAACAGTTGCTTGGCCATTTCGACTCTGGCCCCAGCAGCTGTGAGAGAGCTGCTGGTTGTGGGATGTTCTGGTTGCGATTGCCAGGCCCTTTTGTTGCACACTCTTCATCTGTGCAACTGCTATCATCGTGCCGATTGTCTTTTTCCACCTGCCCACCCTTGAAATGGGATATCATATGTTAGCTTATACTCTGTTGGAGTTATGGGCTCTCTAGACTGTCCCCTAGTCTCTGGAGTGGCCTTCTGGGTTATCAAGAGTCTACCTCAATGACGGATCTTGGGATCCTGAGAGGTGGCATGGTGCGTCCAAGGGGCTAAATTTTAAATTTGGTATTAAGGGGAAACTTTTAAATTTTTTAATTTGCTGTTTTAATGGGATAGGGAAGGGGGAGGGAAATCAACCTTTGGGTCAACATTGTCCTTCCAGCCCGGAAACGGGTCCCAGTATGAGGGGGCTGGATGAGGGAGCCATGGGGTCCGTTGGGGAAGGGGTGAGGTTGACAATTCCCAGGGTGATCGGCTATGGCGGGGGGGACAAGACAAGGGGCCAAATTATGTTATGGGAACGCACTCCCGCTGTTTACGAGTGGTGGCGCACTCCGACCCCCAGATCTCTGCCCATTCCCCTGGGGTCTTGGGTGGTGTGGTCCCTGGGCTTAAGCTGGTCTATGTGAATGCCAGGTCCGTAGCCAACAAGTCATCCCTACTCCGTGAGCTTATTGAGGAGGAGGCTGCGGATCTGGCATGCATTATGGAAACCTGGTTGGGTCTGGAGGGGGGTGTCCCTCTGTGCGATGTATGTCCCCCAGGTTTCCGTGTGCTGTACCGGTCTCGAGCTCAGGGAAGGGGTGGAGGGGTAGCCATAGTTGTTAGAGAGACCCTGTTTCCAAGGGAGGCCACTGTCCCGCAAATAGGCGGGTGTGAGGCTCTCCTCGTGAGATTGGGCCCAGGAGGTCGGTTGGGTTTGTTGCTGACGTACCTGTCCCCCAGCTGCGTGGCGGCGGCCCTTCCTGAGCTGCTCAACGTCCTCTCAAGGGTGGCGGTGGAGTTCCCCAGGCTTATAGTTCTGGGGGATTTTAACTTGCCCTCTCTGGGGGGGTGGCGTCAGGTTTGGCTCAGGAGTTCAGAGCATCTATGGCAGCTATGGACCTGACCCAGGTGATTCAAGGACCCACTCATGAGGGGGGGAACATGCTCGACCTTGTTTTTGTCTCGGGGCAGTGGTGTAGTGATCTGGGGGGGTTCTCCGTCTACCCTACCCTTATCATGAATGGATCATTATCTCCTGTGGCTGGTCTTTCAGTTGGCTGTCCCTCGCTGCTGGGATGAGGAGCCAACTCGATGGTTCCGCCCCAGGCGCCTGATGGACCCTGAGAGGTTTCAGACGGTGCTGGGGTTCTTGCCCACCTCCCTTGACCACAGCCCGGCTGAGACGTTGGTGGCCGCCTGGCAGCAGGCAGCCTCAACGGCGCTCAACCAGGTTGTCCCCTTGCGGCCTCTTCCCCGCCGTAGATCCCGGTTAGCTCCCTGGTTTTCTGAGCAGATCTGGGGGATGAAGCGGCGGAGAAGATGCCTAGAGAGCAGGTGGAGGACTAGCCGTTCCAAATCTGACCAGGTCCAGTTAAGAGCCTATATTAGGACTTACCTGGAAGCAATTAGAGCGGCGAGGCGTGTTTACTTCTCCGCTCTGATTGCATCTGCAGATGATCGCCTTGCAGCCCTGTTCAGGATGACCCGCTCCCTCCTTCAATTGGGGGAGGGGGACGACCCTTTGCAGGGAAGAGCAGAGGAATTTAGTTTACATCTGGCGGATAAGGTCGCTCGGATTCGGGCCGGCTTGGACTCAGACTGGCAGGGGTCTGATGATGGGGTGACGACTGATCTGCTTGATTCTATCTGAGTTGTTTGACCCGGTCTCCCTTGATGAAGTAGACAGGATCATGCGGAGGTTGTCCTCCACCACGTGTTTATTGGACCCGTGTCCTTCCTGGTTGGTGTATGCCTCCAGGAAGGTTACATGCGGCTGGCTCCAGGCAGTTGTCAACGCCTCCTTGAGTGAGGGAGTTTTTCCCGCCACCTTGAAGGAGGTGGTGGTGATGCCCCTCCTCAAGAAGCCTGCCTTGGACCCGGCCGTTTTGGACAACTATCGTCCAGTCTCTAACCTTCGCTTTTTAGCGAAGGTTGTTGAGAGCGTGGTGGTGCAGCAGCTTCCCTTGTTCCTGGAGGAAGCTGATTATCTAGACCTGTATCAATCGGGCTTCAGGTCCGGGCACAGCACGGAGACAGCATTGGTCACACTGGTGGATGATCTCTGGAGGGCTCGGGACAGGGGTTTTTCCTCTGTCCTAGTCCTATTAGATCTCTCAGCAGCTTTCGATACCATCGACCATGGTATCCTTCTGTGGCGGCTCCGGGGATTGGGGGTAGGGGGCACCATCTTGCAGTGGTTCTCCTCCTACCTCTCGGACCATTCGCACTCAGTGTTGGCAGGAGAGCAGAGGTCGGCCCCGAGGCCCCTCACTTATGGGGTGCCACAGGGGTCCGTTCTCTTGCCTCTCCTGTTTAATATCTTCATGAAACCGCTGGGTGAGATCATCCAAGGTTTTGGAGTGAGGTATCATCAATATGCTGATGATACCCAGCTTTATATCTCCACTCCAGACCAGATCAGTGATGCTCTCTCTGTGATGTCCCAGTGCCTGGAGGTGGTACAGGTCTGGATGGGGAGTAATAGGCTCCAGCTCAACCCGGCCAAGACTGAGTGGCTGTTCTTACCGGCATCTCAGCTTTCATTGGATGTACCATCTTTGGTCACGGGGGGAGAGGTGTTACCCCCCGTGGATAGGGCGAGGAATCTGGGCGTCCTCCTGGATTCACAGCTCAGTTTGGAGGAACAGGTGGACGCTGTGGCCAGGGGGGCTTTTGCCCAGGTTTGGCTGGTTCACTAGTTCCGCCCTTACCTGAGCCAAGATGCCCTTTGAACAGTCACTCATGTGCTCGTCACCTCCAGAATCGACTACTACAATGCTCTTTACATGGGGCTGCCCTTGCAGACTACCCAGAGGTTGCAACTGGTGCAGAATGCGGCCGCGCGGGCTGTGATGGGAGTGTCCCAATACTTCCATGTTACACCCCTCCTGCGCGACCTGCATTGGCTGCCGGTTGCCTTCCAGGTTATCTTCAAGGTGCTAGTAATAACTTATAAAGCCCTAAATGGCTTGGATCCAGGGTATTTGTGGGAACGCCTCCTGCCAGCATCACATCCCGATCGCCCTGTCCACTCCCATAAGAGGGGCCTCCTTGGGATACCATCGGTTAGGCATTGTCAGCTGGCGGTCCCCAGGGCTAGGGCCTTCTCCGTGGGAGCAGCCCCTTTGGAATCAGCTCCCGTGGACCTCCGTTTGGCCCCTGATCTCCGCTCCTTCCGCCGGGACCTGAAGACCTGGCTGTTTCAACAGGCCGGCCTAGAATGACCTGGGAGGGTTTTTTTTAAGGGTTACTTTTTAAGGGTTATTTTAATCAGTATTTGACTTGTGATATTTAATTTATTTTTATTGTAAATTTGCTCTGTTTTAATGTTTGCCGCCCTGAGTCCTTAGGGAGAAGAGCGGCATACAAGTCGAATAAATATATATATTTAAATATATATATAAATATATATATGGTTCCAGTCCAGGCATCGGCGCCACAACCACCACCTGCCAGAGCGAACGCACTGCCACCTTTCAAGCCTGTTTTTGATGGGACCACAAGCAAGCTTTCTTTCTTTCTAAATCAAGCCTGATTCTACATCAACCGTCCTGGAGACGAGTTCCATAATGATAGAGAAATTGTCTCCATCCTGGGCGACAACCTAGAAGAGGAAGTATCAGAATGGTTTAACCAACTCCATGACGAAGGTGCCCCGGAGTTGGATAACATAGATTACTTCCTATGAGAGCTCTGAGCCTGATTTGAGGATTTTTTCCAAGCTCAAGAAGCAGAGGCAGAGATTAAAATGATGGAGCAAAAGGATTGGCCTGCAAAAGAAATTGTTCAAGAATTTCACCGCCTGGCCGGGAAATTAAAAAATTGGCCTGAGCGGATCCTGGTGCATTACTTCAAAGAATGCCTGGATGAGGAATTGCTAAAAATATGTCTATGTAGAGCACCAGGAGACCGAAGCCTCAAGTGGTACCAAGTGGCCATTGCCACAGGTAATGAAATAAGACAGCACTGCCGTACCATGAGTATTTAATACATTGGAAAGGATACTGTATTTCAGAAACAACATGAGTAAAAAGTTGGAAAGTAAATGCTAACAGATTAATTTAAAAAATTCATGAGAAGAATCCTCACAAACCTAAGGGGGGTTCATGGAGGTGGCAGTGGAGGTTAGAGTTTATCTAATCTATTGTGGTTATCTCTTTGCAGGAAGTTTCTTTCACTTGAAAGGGGCAGCCTGTCGACCAGAGGTGGTATTCAGCAGGTTCTGACCAGTTCTTGAGAACCAGTAGTGGAATTTTTGAGTAGTTCGGAGAATCGGCAAATATCACCTCTGACTGGAGATTTCACAGTATCCTTCCCCTGCCATGCCCACCAAGCCACACCCACAGAACCGGTAGTAAAAAAAAAATTTGAATCCCATCACTGCTGTTGACCCTGAAGATGACATATGTGTAGCCATATTTTATTCTAGCTTTTGTCCATTTCTTTCCCTAGCTTCTTTGGGCTTTCTGCAAAGGAATTCAATGCTATTTCAGGTTCATTACTCTTTAGCTGGTGAGAGGGGGGTTGTAGAGATAAAGGCAGAATGTTATGTCTAGGTGGCATTCTTTCCCATGAGACAGAGAAGGTGCCTGCAGCTGGAGGAAGATGGAGTTTGGAGTCATCGAACTGATGGACTGAGAATTGATTGGAGATTATGATTCTGGGGGGAAGTTTCAAACTTTTGCTTTTTACTAGGTGTAATTCCGGAATCTAGCCAGAGTCGGAATTACACCAAGTCATTGCCAATTTGATATATTCCTAATCAACAGAAAGAAAGATGGATGCCTTGGACTTTTGTTCAGGGAAGCAGTTACTTGGAAGGCTGACACCCAAAGGTTGGGGGCTGCTGTCTTACAGTGCAACTGCCAGACTAATGTCTACAAATAGCTGCAAAATGGCTGTCCGACTTTTAAGATAGAAATAATTATCTTTAATCCATGAATGAGTGAAATAAAGCAGACATACTATAATTCTACAATCCTGTCCAATATTGTTATACACTAGTTTTCTGGAGGAGTTGCAATAGGAAAATAGAATGATTTATAATAATTCTATTTTAGAGTCAAGTAAAAAGGGCTTAAAAATAGTGTAGACAAGACCAAGCTAATGCAAGTTGGCAATGTTCAAGACAACAGTCCAATAACATTAAAAGAACAGACCTTAAATTTGTGGAACAATGGTAGCATCAGATGGGGGAAATAGAAGCAGAACTAAAATGCTGAATAGATAAAACAACTGCTGTCTTCCAACAAATGTGCTCAGCATGGACCACATCCACACAGCAACCAAGATCAGATTATTTAATGCCATTGTCATATCGACTGCCATATACTCCAGTGAAACCTGTAATTCTACAAGAATTACTGATAACATCAATTGCACTTGGCTGGATGTGCTCCACATGAGTGAGCAATGTCAAGCAAAGACTGCAATCAATTGCATACCACCAAATGGTTAAGAGAAAAAGAGGAGGACCACAGTGTCAGAATATATTCATGAATTGGAATAGAGCTTAGTAACAAGGTCAGCCAATGAGAGCTGAATTGAGGGTTGAAACTTAAAGAGAGAATCTAGGCATGGTCTGTGCTCAGCTCTAAAGTGAAAGAGAAACTAACTTGTTCTCTTGCCTGCTGAACTAAAGTGAAACTGATGTCTATTTCTGAGCTCCTGAATTGCTGTTAAACTCTGAATCTGTAACATGTCTGCTTCTGTTTGAGTTTGCTCTATGTTGAAGAAATTAACTGGTATTGTAAAATTTACTTGTATTTGTAAAGAAGTAAAATGAAGCCTCAGCCATCTGTGTTTACTTTTCTGGTGCTGAATTTATGCTGCAATACTTTGAACACATAGAATATCTGGTGCCAAATAGAATATTTCAGAAAGACCTTAAAAACATCAACCTTAAATGGAAGACTATGGAGACTGTAGCTGCTGACTGAAAACTATGGAGTTGGAGTACTATACTTGTAGCCCAATGTGCTTAATGCAGGATGTGATATAATAATTTCCAGTCATTTGCATAAAAATGTTTATGACCATTCCAAACTCTGCTTTTCAACAGTTTCTGTAGTCTTTTCTTGCTTACCTCTCTTGTTTCCCTTTAGAAGTTTCTGTTATGAAATTGATATAGTTCTTTTTAATTTTAAAAATAAATAATAATTTTTTTAATTTTCTGGATCTTTAAATTTTGTGTTTAACTTGGCATTTATAAGAAACTATTGCATACAATAGAGAAAATATAGGTTATGAATTCATCACGATTTTGTCAGTCGCTAAAATAAAAGAACAAAAATATCACTGTGAATACAAAATTGTTAAATCAAAAGAGCATATAAATACACCTAGATATAAATTAGGCAGAGAGCTGAGTTGAGCTGAGTTGAATGAATATTCAGTGCATTATATCTTTCCCATTTTGATACTTGATTCAGATGTAATAAATCTATTTTCTTTTTAAATTGCCCAGATAGGGGTAAATAGAGAATGTGTTAACCTTTAAATTTAAATATAGACAAATTAATCAAAGTAGTAAAATGTACCATTCAAAAATATATTATTTTCCAGATAAATGCTGTAACAAAATTAAGAATCATCTAATTTTTTTAATGATGTAATTTGAATATCCCGTCAGATTTAACATTTTTTCCAAGGAAATGCTGCATTAAAATGTTATGCCGACATGGAAGAAATTACATCAGTTTAAGTTGGTTATGCAATTATTATTTCTAATCAATACTTGTGATGCATTACTTTATGTACAGTTATCTAGCTACTGTTGTCTATAAATATCCTACAATGTGTGCAGGTTGCAATTTTTATGTAATGATCATGATTGATTACACAAACACACACACACACACACACACATTATTCTTCTAATTTTTTTCTCCCGGTTTTTATATGCTGAATTGATGCATATTTTCTATTTATACCATATTCATATTTTTATTATACTATACACATCCTAAGAGAAAGCTTAAAGCTAATTATCCCTTCCATTAGACCCAATAGAGATAACACAAAAACTATTTAATCCCACATGACAATATTTGGCCAATAAGCAGTTACAACTTATTAAAAATGCCTAAACCAAATTTTTATCAAAACAATAAAATAAGTAGGAATGCAATGTCTTTACAAATTGACACAGTTCAATTTCCTTCACTCTCTTCTCATTCACATACAAGTATGCCAAAACCTTCAGCCCTACCCTGTCTGATGGGCTGTATCACTGGCCCACAAGCTAATTAGAAAAGGCAGTAGTCCATTCCTGCTTGAATAACTGTGAATATGGAGAAAGTTCTTTTTGCAAGAACAACAATACTACAAAGATACTACAAAGGTATTTTGGATCTCCAATGCATTTAGACAATATAATAAAGAATGCAATAAAGAAAAATATTCATTCAAATAAGACTTTAAAGTGTAACGTTAACATAGAACAGTAATGCTTCATATTTTTTTAAAATGAAACAAATGTTAAAAAGTTATTGTGTTTATGTAGTTACTTACCAATCATATCTAAATTGTATTAAAGTAACCAAAATATCTTTACAATCCCCGAGGCATGTCACAACTTTTGAGTACTCCTAATGTTTGGAAATTGAAAGTTGAAAAATTTGACACATCCATATATAGAAATTAATAATTATTCCAGAAATTCTTCATTTTAAACTGATTAAGCTAGGTTTAGGTTTATTTGGACTTATAAGCCACCCTCTCTCCCGAGGGACTCAGGCGGCATACATAAAAACAAAGAATACAAAAATTAAAAACAAATTTAAAAAGTATTAAATCAACCAAATAACCTTTCGAATTAAAACCCTGATCCCCTGTCAGGCCAGGCCGGATTGTAAGAATAACCATGTTTTGAGGTCGTGGTGGAAGGAGCGGAGATCAGGAGCTAGGCGCAACTCAAGAGGTAGTTGATTCCAGAGGGTGGGCACCCCCACACAGAAGGCCCTACTCTAGGGGCCGCCAGCCTACACTGTTTAGCTGACGGTATCCCCAGGAGGCCCTGTCTGTGAGAGCGCATTGGGCGATTGGTATTCGTCAACGGAAGGAGACATTCTTGCAAGTACCCCGGACCCAAGCCATATAGGGCTTTGTTAGTTGTTAGCAAAACCTTGAATCTCACACGGAGAGCAACCGGCAATCAATGCAAGTCGCGCAGGAGGGGTGTAATATGGGAGAATCGGGACACTCCCATCACTACCCGCGTGGCTGCATTTTGCACCAGCTGAAGTCTCTGTATGACATGCAAGGGTAGCCCCATATAGAGAGCATTGCAGTAGTTCAGTCTAGAGGTGACGAGTGCCTGAGTGACCGTGCGCAGCGCATCTCGGTCCAGATAGGGGTGCAGCTGGCATACAAGCCGAACCTGTGCAAATGCCCCCCTGGCAACGGCTCCCACCTGCTCCTCCATACTAAGCCGCACATCCAGGAGGACACCCAGGTTGCGCCCCCGATCCACAGGGGACAACACCTCTTCCCCTATGGACAATGATGGAATCTCCTGGATTATCCGAGATGGCGGTATACACAGCCACTCAGTCTTGTTCGGGTTGAGCCGGAGCCTGTTCCCTCCCATCCAGTCCCATACCGCCTCCAGGCAACAGGTCATCACGGGGAGAGCATCACTGAGGTGGTTTTGGGTGGAGATGAAGAGCTGGGTATGATCAGCATACTGGTGATACCTCACCTCAAAACCACGGATGATCTCGCCTAGCGGCTTCATATAGATGTTGAACAGGAGGGAAGAAAGGACCGACCCCTGCAGCACCCCACAAGTGAGGGGACGAGGGGACGACCTCTCCCTCCTGCCAACACTGACTGCGGCTGACCCGAGAGGTAGGATGAGAACCACCGTAATATGGTGCTTCCCACTCCCAACCCCCCGAGCCGGTGCAGTAGGATACCATGGTCGATGGTATCAAAAGCCGCTGAAAGGTCTGACAGGACCAAGATAGAGGCGTAGCCCCTGTCCCAAGCCCTCCAGAGATCATCAATCAGCGTGACCAATGCCGTCTCTGTGCTGTAACCGGGCCTGAACCCTGATTGGTATGGGTCCAGGTAATCAGCTTCATCCAGGAACATCAGCAGCTGCTGCGCCACTCTCAACAACCTTAGCCAAGATTGGAGACTGGATGAAAGTTGTCTAAATTGGCTGGGTCCAAGTCATGCTTCTTTAGGAGAGGTCTCACCACCGCCTCCTTCAAGGCGGTGGGAAAGACTCCCTCTTGTAAAGAAGCATTGGTAACTGCCTGGAGCCAGTCAAGTGTACCCTCCTGGGCAGCATAAACCAGCCAGGAGGGACACAGGTCCAACAAACATGTAGTGGTGCTCAGCCGCCGCATGATCCTGTCCACCGTATCTGAGGAAACAGGCTCAAACTCCTCCCAGATAACATGAACAAGACTCGACACCACCTCTATCTCCGACTCTAGCCAGGCGGAATCCAGCCCAGCCAGGATCTGAGCGATCTTGTCTGGCAGATGCTGACTAAACTCCTTGGCACATCCCTGCACAGGGTCCTCCCCCTCCCTCCGATTAAGGAGGGAGCGAGTGACCCTGAACAGGGCAGCTGGGTGGTTATCTGCGGACGCAATGAGGGCGGAGAAGTAAGCCTTCTTCACCGCCCTCATCGCTGTCAGATAAGTCCTAGAAGCGGATCTTAGCTGGGACCAGTCAGATACAGACCAGGATGACTTCCACCTGCTCTCCAGGCCCCTCCTCCTACGCTTCATATCCCGGAGCTCCATGGAAAACCAGGGGGCTACTCGGGATCTGAGCCGGGTTAAGGGCCGCAAGGGGACAATTCGGTTGAGGGCCCCAGAGGCCACCTGTTGCCAGGCTTCCGCCAGGGCCTCGGCCGAGTCGTGGACATGGAGGGTGGCAATACCCCAAAGGCCTGTCGGAACCTCTCAAGGTCCATTAGGCGCCTTGGGCGGAACCACTTGGTCGGCTCCGTACCCCAGCGGCAGGGAGTGGTATAACAGAAGGTCAGTCGAAGGAGATAGTGATCGGTCCATGACAAGGGGCAAGTGGTTGGAAATCCCTCACCCAGATCACTATGCCACTGTCCAGAGACAAAAACCAGATCCAGCTAAGGCTGTCCATAGTTGTAAGTGAATTATTAGCTTTTTAATAGATAGAAAGCAACAAACTAGAGAAAATTACAACTAATATCTGGGCAATTAGCATAAATGCCCCTCAAAGTTGTGTATTCTCCCCATTGCTTTTCTCTTTATATATACCAATGACTGCATCTCTAAGGATCCCTTTGTTAAAATACTGAAGTTTGCAGGTGATATAACAGTCATTACGGTCTCATTCGAGACAATGATGAATCTGATGTGAGGTTGAGCAACTGGCCTTGTGGTGCAGCCATAACAGTCTGGAACTGAACATGCTTTAAAACAGTAGAGATGAGAGTAGATTTTAAGAAGAGCCCTTCTATTCTACCACCTCTTAATATATTCAACAGCACAGTATCCCCACTATAATCCTTCAAATTTTTGGGTTCTAGAATCTCCCAGGATTTTGAATGGACCCCAAACATTAGAACCATCATTAAAAAGGCACAACAAAGAATGTTCTTCCTACATCAACTCCAGAAGTTCAGACTGCCCCAGGAGTTGTTGATACAGTTTTGTAGAAAAATTATTGAGTCTGTCATTTATTGTTCTATAACTGTTTGGTTTGGTACAGCAACGAAAGACATATATAGTCTCCAGCAGATAATTAGGATTGCAGAAAAAACAATTGTAAATGGTCTGAGTCCTAACCCTAACTGAGAAAGTATCTACAGACCTCTTCCATCCTGGACATAATTTTTTTCAACTCTTTCTCTCAGGACGCCACTATAGGGTATTGCATACCAAACAACTAGGCATAGGGCCAGATTTTTTTTCTTGTGCCATCACCCTGCTGAACACCTAACTCTCCCAGTACTGTCTATGTATCTCATAACTTGTAACTCATGTTGTATGGCTGCAATATTAGTATTAGCCTTCTTTTTTTATTACCCCCTCTTTGGTATTATGATAATGATTACGATTACTGTATTGTTGCATGTACATTTAGAGCTTCTGCACCAGGGACAAATTTGTTCTAATCACACTTGGCCAAATATTCTGTTCTATCCCACCCCATCCCATTCTTTGAAAAGTTCTACTAGTTCCAGGATGAATTATCTAGCCATTTCATTCCAAAAATAATCCTCCTACTCATATTACTTAGCAAATGATTTTCAAAATCTACTGCCTCTGTTATTAGACACCCATCACAACTTTGAGCTACTATTTGCTTTGTCTTCCATGGATTTGTCATTAAGATGCATTTAGAAAATCAATGAAATGTTCCCATTTCTGCTCATTCCCTTATTATGACAACCCTAGAAAATCAAGACCATGATATTTGTATCATCATCATCATTATATAAAAAGAAGAGGATCAAAATGAATGAGGCTAATATCTTCAAATATGCTTATTTTATAAATTCTCCCACCATTGTAAAGGTTTTGTTGATATTTTTAAAATCTGTTTAACATCTCAAATTATATTTATGCTTTGTAAACATGTGCATTTATATTTTATAGGAAAGGTGCAAAATATACTTGCATTTTTGGATCTTTCTTCAACATTCTATTTATTTTTTTCTTTATGTGTGTTTTATATTTCTGTTAGATGGACATGATTATAACTTTGGGTGGACTTGGAGGTCGCTTTGACCAAATCATGGCATCTGTGGAAACTCTCTTCCATGCAGTTAAGATAACGTCTTTTCCCATCATAGTTATTCAAGAGTGTTCCTTAGTATATCTACTTCAACCTGTAAGTTAAATGAATTTTGTTTTAATCAATGCATGTTATATATATTTTATTGCCTTCCATAGAAATTAAGACATTTACAGCTATGAAATATATGCAATCAAATACAGAAAAAATATTCTGAAATAAAAAATAAATGGCATCACCCAGCTAAGTTTATTTTAAATCACATTTGTTTCACGGTAATAATTATATAATTAGCTAACTCTCTGTTTACTGTAAGCCTATTTTAACTGACATTAAGTTGTGCTAAAATTATGTAATCATAACCACAATATAGTTTTTAGCATACTTTGTTTTTATGCGGATGGTTGATTTGTAATTTGGTAGAGTTAGAAGTATCTTAAATGGGATTCTTTTATTGCATATTTATGCCAATTCAGATTTGACTGACATTGGGTCTTTTTTAGATTATCAGAAAGATCTGCAATCCATATGGAAATATATTTTGAGAATCAGTAAAAATAACCTTGCTTTGGCTGAGGATCAGAAAATGTATTTGTTGTTTCTAGCCAAATAATGTTCTGCCATGGGAAGTTCCTCAGGTGTATTTAATTTCAGCTCTCCATCCATCCATTCATCCATGCATCTCTTAAACTTAATCTGAAACAGAATACTTTTCAGGATAATGAATTGAAATTTAGAAGTAAACACTGTTTTCTCAACTTACAAGATTCTCAAGATTTAAAAAGAATGCTGTATGCAAATTTCATTTGATATTGCGGTAAGAAATTATAATACTTTTAGAGCCAAAAAAACCTAGAATATATTCACAAATGAACGTAAATAATTGTTTATTGTGAACATGAAAATTATTCTGCAAATGAGACAGAATAAATACTGTATTTACAAACTGTTTTTTTAGTGTAGCATTGGACATGATTTATAATAATATACAGGTAAGGCCATGTAATTTCCTAAGGTGAGAAAGAGTGACTGGCTCAAAGTCACTCATTTGGTTTCTTTGCCTAAGGCTGGACTAGAATCAGGACTTCCTGCTGTTACCCCAGGGCTTTAATCCATTAGTCCAAACTAACTTGAGATAAATTTAGAAATCTGAAACTGATGTAATTTTATTGACAACAGATAGTCATCTAAATGCTTTTTTTAAGAGAAGTGCATTTCCTACAGTAAATGCTGATGAATAAATCATTATGACTGGGGACCTTACCAAACTGTTACATCTTGGCCACTATGTTCCAAAAACTAAGTAAATATTCTGTGCTGTTGTTTTCTGTGAGGCAAGAGTCTTATTAATAGAGTCACATGTTATGTTAAAATACCTAAATATTTCAAACCCAGACACAGGGTAGATAATACTGTATACAGGTGAAACTCGAAAAATTAGAATATTGTGCAAAAGTTCATTTATTTCAGTAATGCAACTTAAAAGGTGAAACTAATACATGAGATACTCATTACATGCAAAGCAAGATAGTTCAAGCCGTGATTTGTCATAATTGTGATGATTATGGCTTATAGCTCATGAAAACCCCAAATCCACAATCTCAGAAAATTAGAATATTGTGAAAAGGTGCAATATTCTACGCTCACTTCAATCAGCTAATTAAGCCATAACACCTGCAAAGGGTTCCTGAGCCTTTAAATGGTCTCTCAGTCTGGTTCAGTAGGAATCACAATCATGGGAAAGACTGCTGAGCTGACAGTTGTGCAGAAAACCATCATTGACACCCTCCATAAGGAGGGAAAGCCTCAAAAGGTAATTGCAAAAGAAGTTGGATGTTCCCAAAGTGCTGTATCAAAGCACATTAATAGAAAGTTATGTGGAAGGGAAAAGTGTGGAAGAAAAAGGTTCACAAGCAGCAGGGATGACCTCAGCCTGGAGAGGATTGTCAGGAAAAGGCCATTCAAAATTGTTGGGAACTTTCACAAGGAGTGGACTGAGGCTGGAATCAGTGCATCAAGAGCCACCACACAAAGACAGATCCTGGACATGGGCTTCAAATATCGTCAGAAGCATCTTACCTGGGCTAAAGAAAAACACCTGGTGTGTTGCTCAGTGGTCCAAAGTCCTCTTTTCTGATGAGAGCAACTTTTGCATCTCATTTGGAAACCAAGGACCCAGAGTCTAGAGGAAGAATGGAGAGGCATACACTGCAAGATGCTTGAAGTCCAGTGTGAAGTTTCCACAGTCTGTGTTGATTTGGGAGCCGTGTCATCTGCTGGTATTGGTCCACTGTGCTTCATTAAGTCCAGGGTCAACTCAGCCATCTACCAGGAGATTTTGGAGCACTTCATGCTTCCTTCCACAGACGAGCTTTATGGGGATGCTGACTTCATTTTCCAGCAGGACTTAGCACCTGCCCACAATGCCAGAAGCACCAAAACCTTGTTCAATGATGTGGGATTACTGTGCTTGATGGGCCAGCAAACTCACCTGACCTGAACCCCATAGAGAATCTATGGGGCATTGCCAAGAGAAAGATGAGAGACATGAGACCGAACAATGCAGAAGAACTGAAGGCCGCTATTGAAGCATCCTGGTCTTCCATAACACCTCAGCAGTGCCACAGGCTGATAGCTTCCATGCCATGCTGCATTGAAGCAATAATTGCTGCAAAAGGGCCCAAATCAAGTACTGAGTACATATGCATGCTTATACTTTTCAGAGGTCTGATATTGTTCTATGTACAATCCTTGTTTTATTGATTGCATGTCATATTCTAATTTTCTGAAATTGTGGATTTGGGGTTTTCATGAGCTGTAAGCCATAACCATCACAATTATGACAAATCATGGCTTGAACTATCTTGCTTTGCATGTAATGAGTCTATCACATATATTAGTTTCACCTTTTAAGCTGCATTACTGAAGTAAATGAACTTTTGCACAATATTCTAATTTTTTGAGTTTCACCTGTATGTAATATGATAAGATCAACAACATTTGGGTTCTAGTAAGACAAATATAAATCATCGTTAACAGACATAATACAACATGGAACTAAGCAACTTAGGCTGTTATGTAGTGCAAGTAGACTGTGAAAGAATTATGAAAAGAGCCAAGTAAGAGGTGTGTTTACTAATGTATTTATCTTTCCCTGTGATGTAACCATTTACAGTAAATGTTGATATTCCACTACTTTTATATCAAATCATAGGTAGGCCTGTAAACCAGGCATAGGATGCCTTATCTGGCTTTTCAGTTATATTTGATTCCATAGTTTATAGATAATATAAGCTATGGATTGCTTTCTTTGTGATGTGAAAAATTCAAGATAGTTTTTTCTGCTTTAGTTTCCTGAATCAAAAAATTGGCCTAGATATTTTATTAGCTTATTGTGGGCTCCAAGCACATGCAATAGAGGAAAATAAAATCCTTAAGTCCTTAAACTGAGTGTAATTTCTAAATTTGAGCTACTTTTCCCCCTTGAGACACATTTTTGAGATATTAATTCATTCAGACATTTCATATTTTGAGACATGCACTTGTAGTATATTCTTTGCTATGTTTCAGGCCAGGAGTGAAAACTTCTATCATACATAGATTTCAAAATGGTTACAAGATGAGCAGTCATGGAATATGATGAAATCTCGACTATTTAAGTATATAATGTGTACTAAAGTCAAGCTATCCTTTAAGCTTGTTATACTCTGATGAACTGTTTGTACAGAAAACCTGTTTTAATTCCCCCTCAGAAATCACTTTAAACTGTGCAGAAGAAAGACTGCTTAATGGAAAGTAGTAATTTCTTCATTCTATATTCTACTTTATGAGAAGGGAAATAGAAAAATACTTTATGTGCAAATAAAAGCTATTTATTTCTCTATTTTAAAAGAGCAGTTACATCTTTGAAGGAATTGCTATTATGCTCAGCCATTCAGTCTATGAGCTTTTTAAATACATATACAAACACAGACAAACACACACATTTTATTTTCTATTATTGTTGATTTTAGAAATATGGAACATCAGATTTTTGGATCAAAAATAGGAAAATGCCCTATTGTCTTCTGATCTATATTTCTACTTGAGGGATCCTTTGTGGTCTCTGAGCTTGGTTGTTTTTTTGCAAACATTTCATTACCCAAACTAGGTAACATCATCAGAATTAGTAAGGGAGTAGGTTTGCTCTCAATTTATATTCTAGTGACTTGCCCTTCAATGTTGGTGGGAGTGATCTTAGTGGTTTTTGGGTTGGGCTGTTTATTGTTAGTTTGTTTGGCAGTTCCTTGATTGGGGTATTATTTACTTCTTGATTGTTGGTCTGATGTTAATCTTGGTATTAATCTATGCTCATCTGGATTTGTTCCTTTTTTTGGCTTGTTGATTCTCTTTTGAATGGTAGGTAGATGTTATTTATGTCTGTGCCTATTAATAGCCCGTTTATGAGTGTGCCAGATTTCCAGAAATTCTCTAGTGTTTTTTGACTTGGCTTGATCAAGGATCGTCATGGTTTCCTAGGTGAAACTGTGGTAAAGTCTATCCATATTTTGTGAAATTAAAGAGTTTTCGTCATATCTTGACTGTTAGTTGGTGTTCATGGATGTGTTCTGCCTGTTTGCCCTATTGCTATTGTAGTCTTTACACTGTTGTATTGTAGATCTTGTTGTTTCTTCAGAGGCTGCTAGGTTTTTTTGTTTACCTAGAATATTTTGGAGGACTTTGATTGGTTTATGTGCTACAGTGAAAGGCAAGGCAATGGCAGTGAGCAGAGTGACATCGGCTGTAGGCTAAATGGTGGTAGTCCAGGCAACAGCTGTAGGCTGAGTGGTAATAGGCCAAGCAGCAATGATGGGCCAAGCAGTGACAGACTGTGGAGCAGTCGTGGCAGACCAAATATAAGTGGGTGGGTGGTTAGCAGCTGCAGACCAAGCAATCATCTCAGTAGGCCAGGCAGCAGCAGAAGGTCAAGTGACCATGTTGATATACCAGATAATGGCAATGGTGGCCAAACAGCAATGGACCAGACAATCCATTTGGGCTAAGCAGCAGTGGCAGTAGGCCAGGTGCCAGCAACAGTGAAGTGGTGATGTGATAAGCAATGGTGACTGGTCAAGTGGTGACAAACTGTGCAGCAGCAAACAAACATCAACAGTGGGCCATGCAATGACAGTAAGTGGGTTATGCCAGACCAGCAGTGGTGACCAGGGGTGGGATTCAGTTTTTTTAACAACCGGTTCTGTGGGCATAGCTTAGTTGGTGGGTGTAGCTTGGTGGTCATGTGACTGCGTAGGTGTGGCCAACTTGACATCACTCATGTCAAGGGGCGTTTCTCCTCGTCTGGCCTCTCATGACAATGGGGATGCTGCAACAGTCATAAGTGTGAAAAATGGTCACAAGTCACTTTTTTCAGTGCCATTGTAACTTTGAATGGTCACTAAATGAACTGTCAAGGATTACCTGTACAAAAATACAAAAAGCTTCTTTGCTTGCAAAAAGCTACCCTAAATACCAATCATTAGATTAAAAATATCTGCAAGCTACAGTTATAAATCAAGCAGGGTGCCAGAGCATCTTGAGGAATGAAAATAGTTAAAATGCAGTGATAACTATCAAGCAGCCATCTCTTGCTCATAAAGTGAAACCCTTTAGCAGAGAGGTCATTTAAGCTCTCTAGAAAAAGCAGACCCAGGAAAAGCAATCCTTAGATCCATTTGCACCATTTAAAAATAGCAGCTGGTCTCACTCACCTCACAAGATATCCTAAGGAAATCATGCAGATTTAAGGAAAGGTCACATGCCCCCCAGAAAGGAAGTTAAAAAAAATCAGTGCCAAGCTTGCATCCTGACTCTTGGAAGTATACCCCAAAAAGACAGTGCCAGATAGTACTAAAGCAGTGAAGGAAGATCCCCTCCCCAGATAGAAAAAGAAACCATGAGGCAGGAAAAAATTCAAACATAATACAAATAATTAAACCACAACAGTAGCTGTTGCTTGTTGAAGCTGAATAGAGAAAATTATCCCATCAGTAAACACAGGATTAAACATCACCAAGCACAGAATTAAGCTTCACCAAAAACCAGTTTTAGACCAAAACTCAGAAAGGGTATGTAAACTCACGTTTGAATGTCAATCCTTCTAGCTAGCCAAGAAGCCTTCTGAATGTCACTCATCTTGGTTCCCTGTCACTAAAAAGCTTTGCTTCAATTATTTATTCAAAGTGTTGATTGTCCAGCAAAGTATTTCCTCCCAACAGCAGTGTAAAAATCTTAAAACAACCCTTCCCCTTTAAGAAAGTCAAGCCCCAGAAGCTCTGGAGACAGGAAGTCTAGGCGTACTGGCAAGAATGTAATAAGGGTGGAAAAAAACAAAAGGAGATTGCTTCTAACTACAGGTTCTATGAACTGCTTAGAAAGTTAACAAGGGGTTCTATAGAACTGGACAGAACCGGTAGAATCCCACCCCTGGTGGTGACAGATCAGGTGGCAATGATTCCTGAGGTGGCAGTAGCAGGCCCAGCAGTGGCAGCAACAGAAACAGGGGCAATGGACTGAATAGCCATGCTGAGTTGAGCTTTGGCAGGCCATATGCCAGTGGCATGCCCTGCAGCCTATCTGAAAAACCATGCCTTGGCCCCACTTGGGAGCCATAACTAGGGCAAAGCAGGTGATGGGTGTGGCTAGGAGAGCTTTTGCACAGCTCTGGTTTATGTACCAGTTGCAGTCTTTTTGAGATCATGAGTCCCTGTGCTCAGTTACTCAACCCTGGTCATCACTTTTCTGAACTACTGCAATGTAGTCTACATGGGGCTACCCTCAAAATTCTTTCATAAGCTTCAGCTGGTACAAGGTGTGGCAACAAGAGCAGCCTTTGGGCTCCTGGGAAACCTATGTTACATTTCTGTTTCACAAACTTCACTGGCTACCAATTTGCTTCCAAGCGCATTTCAAAATGTTGGTTTTGATCTTTAAAGCTTTAATTGCATAGGTCCAGACTACCTGATGAACTGCCCTATTCCTCTAGAACAGGCCTATTCTGCCCACAGAGGATTTACTTCAGATCCTATTGATCAAAGAATTCCAACTATTAGCATCTAGAATAACAGCCGCCTCTGCTGCAATGCCAATTTTTGGAACATCTTACACTCTAGAGCTGTGGTGGCAAACCTATAGCATGCAAACCTGTGGTCAGCTCTTCCTCGGGTCTCTGCTGTGTATGTGTGGAGATGGGGTGCATGCACACAGGGAGCACACATGCTTGGGGTGTGCGCACATGTGCGGGGACGCATTTTGGGTTTGTGCACACTCACTTTGGGCACTCAGTGCCAAAAAGGTTCGCTATCACTGTTCTATAGTAACCTCTGTTCCCACTCTTCTATCCTTTTGCAAGAACCTGAAGACCTGGTTTTACCAGTTGGCCTGGAGACCAAATGTAAATAATTAACACAATTATATTGTATAGAGAAATCATCACAGTTATGGGGTTTTAGCAAACAAATGATTTAGAAATAGGTCCAGGAAAATGACAGTACAGACATCCAACTGCTGATAGACACATCGGTTGTCCATTTATCCACCATTTGCAAGTTGGATCTTTTTTCTTTCCCAGAAAATGGTTAGATATAGTATCTCTAAAACTGTGATTTGGCCTCCAAAAGCGAATGTAAGCTGTTGTATTGGATAATTGTATATAATGCTGTTCCAATCAAGCTGTGCCTGATTTTATGCCAATAATTTCAAAGCCATTATCTGCTGTGTTTATTCAAGAGTTTGTTTAACTTCAGCATGAGCAGCTGACAGATCGTAAACTATATATTGTTGCAATCATTATGTAGCTTGAAATGTATAAATCAAAAGCAGTTTTATTCACATTCCTTTGAATTGTAGTTTAGAGCATGAAGTTGTGATATATATTTGAAAATACCATCAGATGAAATTGCACTTAAATTTGTGATAGATGCACAAGATTTTATGTTAGAGAACACTAACTGGATATGATTTAGATGCTACTGCATTTAGATGCTACTAAGTATTATCCAAAGTATTTCACTTCTTATAAATCTCTCAACAACTTTGTTTTGCTTTATTGGCCTTTCCTCCCTCTTTGTTTATTCATTTATTTTTCCATTTCTGTGTGCCATTCTAGTCTTCTAAAATTCTGAGTGGTAAAACAGGAAAATCAACAAAAAAAACCTCAAAGGTCATTCCTAAATATACTAAGGGCCAGAGTAATTGAAATAAAATAGTTTTCATCAACTTTGAAACAATAGAAGCCAGTCATAGAGGCATACTTATTGCCTGGCAATAAGTAATCCAAAGAATGGGGATACCCAGGAGTGAAGATCAACTACCTCAGCCCGGCTCGGGAGAGGTAGTAGGAATGATTTGAATCAGTAAAAAATCGCCCTGGTTGCTATTACTATTAAAGCAAGCCATGCCCACAGAGCCGGTAGGGAAAATTTTTGAGGAAAATTTTTGAATTGCACCCCTGGGGATACCTCTGAGAAGGCCTGATGCCTTACTCATATCCTCTGAAGTTTGAGCAGATGTGTGACTCTCAAAAGAATGATTCTAAAAGTTCAGATGGTAAAATGCATGGCCAAGCTGATTCCTGTTACATCACAGTATGTAGGGCTCACTATGTAGGGCTTTATAAGTAATATAAATAGACTTTGAACTTTTTTAAAGAATGAAAAGAATTAAACAAAAAATCTTTCCTTAATCTGTGTATCAATAGTAATACTTAATTACGCTTTCTTTGGTGCCTGTTCAAATGATTGCTTAGAGAGCCCATTTGGTTTCAGAGTCAAGGCAGCAATCTAAAACAGTGGTGGGATTCAAATTTTTTACTACCAGTTCTATGGGTATGTCTTGGTGGGCGTGGCAGGGGAAGGATACTGTAAAATCTCCAATCAGAGATGGTATTTGCTGGTTCTCCGAACTGCTCAAAATTTCTTCTACCGGTTCTCCAGAACTGGTCAGAACCTGCTGAAAACCACCTCTGATCTAAAAACTAGGAGACTGAGTTTTACTGCGGTTTTAGGCATGAAGCTAGCTTGGTGACTCTCTGCTATAGCAAGCAGGCAATGACAAAGCACTTCTGAAATCTTGACTAGGTATGTATGTATGTATGTATGTATGTATGTATGTATGTATATGATATTGATAAATTTCTTCTGTATTTGCTTACTTACCTTCACACTAACCATTGTGATACTGAATATAGTGTGCATAGTAATATCCTTAAAAGACCTACATTTGGTATAGAAAGCAAATCACGTATTTTGAGAAGAAACAATAAATCACATAGATTTGTTAGTTAGGAGGATAGTGTAATTCATTATAAAAATCATGAGTTGCCTCTTATTGGGTGACTTTACTTTACTTTATATTCCTCACTCGGAAAGATTTAGGCTGGGAACTTGAGCCTGAATCACAAATGCCACATTTTCCACACAGAGAGCATGCACTCATTTGCCATCAAATCTGCCACAGATTATAAATAATCTAATTGTACTCTAAGACCAAGCAAATTATTTAGCTGAAATATTTGGACTAGATTGAAAGAAACAGGTGGCTTGAATATTTTGTTTTTAAATCAGAAGCCAAAAATTCAACAAAAAAAGAAAAGTAGGAGAAAATCAAAATGTAGAGATAATCTTGTAGAATATTAAACATGGAGACCCTAGATAAGAAAATGCCTTTTTTCATTATTAACACTATGCCCCAAAAGGCAGTTTGCTAGTTTGACTATGGATTACAGAATAGAATACAAAATCACAGACTTGGAAGGGATCTTGAAGGTCTTCTGGTCCAAACTCCTGCTTGACTTCTGGAGGCAAGCCATTCCACTAATTAATTGTTCTTACTTATAGGAAACTTCTCCTTAATTTTTGGTTGGATCTCTCTTTGATAAGCTTCCACCTGTTATTTCTTGTCTTGTTCTCGGGTGCTTTGGAAAATATGTCAATAACCCTCTTCTCTGAGACAGTCCCTCAAATAAAGACAGCTATCATGTCAGCCTGATCCTTCTCTTTGTTAGACTAGACATACCCAGTTCCCACAATTGTTCATCATATACTTTAGCCTCCTTATACAGATGAAACTCGAAAAATTAGAATATCATGCAAAAGTTCATTTATTTCAGTAACGCAACTTAAAAGGGGAAATTAATATATGAGATAGATTCATTACATGCAAAGCAAGGTAGTTCAAGCCGTGATTTGTCATAATTGTGATGATTATGGCTTACAGCTCATGAAAACCCCAAATCCACAATCTCAGAAAATTAGAATATGACATGCAATCAATAAAACAAGGATTGTACATAGAACAATATTGGACCTCTGAAAAGTATAAGCATGCATATGTACTCAGTACTTGGTTTGGGCCCCTTTTGCAGCAATTATTGCTTCAATGCAGCATGGCATGGAAGCTATCAGCCTGTGGCACTGCTGAGGTGTTATGGAAGAACAGGATGCTTCAATAGCGGCCTTCAGCTCTTCTGCATTGTTCGGTCTCATATCTCTCATCTTTCTCTTGGCAATGCCCCATAGATTCTCTATGGGGTTCAGGTGAGGCGAGTTTGCTGGCCCATCAAGCACAGTAATCCCACATCATTGAACAAGGTTTTGGTGCTTCTGGCATTGTGGGCAGGTGCCAAGTCCTGCTGGAAAATGAAGTCAGCATCCCCATAAAGCTCGTCTGTGGAAGGAAGCATGAAGTGCTCCAAAATCTCCTGGTAGATGGCTGAGTTGACCCTGGACTTAATGAAGCACAGTGGACCAACACCAGCAGATGACACGGCTCCCAAATTAACACAGACTGTGGAAATATCACTCTGGACTTCAAGCATCTTGCAGTGTGTGCCTCTCCATTCTTCCTCCAGACTCTGGGTCCTTGGTTTCCAAATGAGATGCAAAAGTTGCTCTCATCAGAAAAGAGGACTTCAGACCACTGAGCAACAGACCAGGTCTGTTTATTTTTAGCCCAGGTAAGATGCTTCTGACGTTGTTTGTTGTTCAGAAGCGGCTTGACAAGAGGAATACGACATTTGAAACCCATGTCCAGGATCCGTCTGTGTGTGGTGGCTCTTGATACACTGACTCCAGCCTCAGTCCACTCCTTGTGGAAGTCCCCAACACTTTTGAATGGCCTTTTCCTGACAATCCTCTCCAGGCTGCAGTCATCCCTGCTGCTTGTGCACCTTTTTCTTCCACACTTTCCCCTTCCACATAACTTTCTATTAATGTGCTTTGATACAGCACTTTGGGAACATCCAACTTCTTTTGCAATTACCTTTTGAGGCTTTCCTTCCTTATGGAGGGTGTCAGTGATGGTTTTCTGCACAACTGTCAGGTCAGCAGTCTTTCCCATGATTGTGATTCCTACTGAACCAGACTGAGAGACCATTTAAAGGCTCAGGAACCTTTTGCAGGTGTTATGGCTTAATTAGCTGATTAGAGTGGGACACTTTGAGCCTAGTAAATTGCACCTTTTCACAATATTTTAATTTTCTGAGATTGTGGATTTGGGGTTTTCATGAGCTATAAGCCATAATCATCACAATTATGACAAATCACGGCTTGAACTATCTTGCTTTGCATGTAATGAGTCTATCTCATATATTAGTTTCACCTTTTAAGTTGCATTACTGAAATAAATGAACTTTTGTACGATATTCTAATTTTTTGAGTTTTACCTGTATATGAAGGGAAGCATGCAGTGGGCTATCCCAAGTGTTCCTCAGCAGTGTTCCAATACCTAACAGGTTGTCATAAAGAAGATGGAATCAACCTATTCTCTAAAGCAGCTGAAAGCAGGACAAAAAGGAATGGATGGAAACTAATTAAGAGAGAAGAAAGCTAGAACTAAGGACAAATTTCCTGACATTTGGAACAATTAATCAATGGTATAACTTATATCCATGAGTTGTGGATTCTCCAACACTGGAAGATTTTAAGAAGACATTGGACAACTATTTGTCTGAAATAATATATGGTTTCCTGCTTAGACTAGAAGTCCCCCAAGGTCCCTTCCAAATCTGTTATTCTGTTAATTTCTATTTTAGGCCCAGTACTCATCAACATCTTTGTAAATGATTTAGATGAGGGGATAAAAGGGGAACATATCAAATTTACAGATAACACCAAGTTGGGGGAAATAGCCAACACTATTAAAAGGATCTTGACAGACTTGAACACTGGGCCTTATTCAACAAAATGCAGTTGAGTGGTGAGAAAAGTAATGTCTTACACTTAGGCAAGAAAAACCAAATGCATAGGTGATACCTGACTCAACAGCAGTAACTGTGAGAGGGATCTAGGTGTCCTGGTAGACAGCCACTCAATTATGAGCCAGTAGTGTTGCAGTGCCAAAAGAAAGCCAATGCAGTCCTAGCCTGCATCAACAGATGACTAGTATCAAAATCATGTGACAGACTTGAACACTGAGCCCTATCTAAAACAATGAAATTCAATATGGAGAAAAACTTAGGGAAGAAAAACCAAAAGTACACATATAGACTGGATGAAACCAGGCTTAAATGCAGGAACTGTGAGAGGGATCTTGGAATCATAGTGGACAAGCAATTAAATATGAGTTAACAGTGTGCTGTGGTAGCCAAAAAGCCAATGCAATCCTAAATTACATTAACAGAAGGATACAATCAAGATCAAATGAGGTACTAATTCCACTCCATAAAGCCTTAGAATACTGCGTGCACCTAGAATACTGCTTCCAGTTTTGGTCACCATACTATAAAAAATATGTTAAGACTCTAGAAAAAGTGCAGAGAAGAGCAACCAAGATGATTAAGGGACTAAAGGCTAAAACGTACAATTAATAGTTGCAAGTACTCAGCATGGCTAGTCTAGTGAAGAGAAGGACCATGGGAGACATGATAGCAGTGTTCCAATATTTGAGGGGCTGCCACAGAGAGGAGGGGGTCAAGCTGTTTTCCAAAGCACTCGAAAGCCATACAAGAAATAATGGATGGAAAGGAGAGATTCAACCTAGAAATAAGGAGAAACAGTGAGAACAATCAGCCAATGGAGCAGCTTGCCCTCAGAAGTTGTGGGAGCACCATCACTTGAGATTTTCAAGAAGAGACTGGACTGCCATTTGTTAGAAATGGTGTAGGATCTCCTGCTTGGTGGCGGGGTTGGACTAGAAGACCTACAAAGTCCCTTCCAACTCTGTTAATCATTAACACCTGTATATTTGAGTTCTCCTTCTTTCTCACCATTTGGTTGATTGTCTTGAGGTTTAGAGTGATTAGGCTCCTAAAAATTTCTCTCTCTCCCCCTTTAGTTTTAGTTTAAAGCAGGGATGTCAAACTGGAAGCTCATGGGCTGGATGCGTCACATGCAGGCCACACCCACACCAGCTCCACAAAGGGGGAAAATGTCACGATTCATCACGGCAATGTGACATTGCAAGTTTGACACCCATGGTTTAAAGTCTTCAGGTAAGCCAAACCAGGTGGTTTACAGTTAGTTCTTGTGAAATATAGCCCACCCACCCTGCCAGAAGCCCCTATATGTAAGAAGTTTTTGAAGGAAAACATTGACTTAAAGAATGGTGCCATCAACAAAAATTTGGATTCCTAGACATTGGTTTGTAAAACCTCTATAAAGACCAATGTCTGGGAATCCAAAGTTTTGTTGATGGCACTATTCTTTAAGTCAATGTTTTCCTTCAAAAAATTCTCCAGTTCCTCATTGAATGAAGAAAAGCTTTCATTGGGATTGAAGACGGAAATTCCTACCTATGCTCTCATCTCTTTGGTCTTCTTGCCTAACAGCTCATAGTCCTTTGATATTATGTTCAAATTGTTGTTGTATCATTAATCCCCCTATGAAAGAGGAGAAAAGGATAATAATCTGTGGGATTAATTATTTTAATAAGCCTCTCAGTCAAGTCCTTGATTTTTGCTCCTGAGAACTGCATGCTCCCTAAATAGAATGTCCTGTCCATAAATGGCTGATTCCACTCTTCTGAGTAGTGAGTCTCGGATCATCAACACACACTTCTTTTTTCTTTGGGGAAGTCTTGTCTACTTTTCTTCCTTTCATTGATAGAGTTGATGATGTTCTTTCTCCAGATGTCTGCACACTTACTTCCAAGGGAAGGATATTAAATTGATTGCCTAGCTCCATCAAGGCTGGAATGAACTGGACTGTGTTGAACAACATGGATAATGTTCATGTTGACATTAATCTATCTATAAAGTATCATTTTCTCTGATTGTTAATTGTTGCTTACTGTGTTTAGTTTAGCTACAGTCTACTTCCTTTAGTTGGGCTTTTTCATTTTGTTGTTTGACTCTCAGAGTGGCTAGATTTGTCTCTATAGACCTTTGCTTTTTTGTAGACCCTTTACTTTTTCCTCAAGAAGTTCAATTAGTTTACATTTGGTACAGATATAATTTGGATATTTACCACATGCAGCTGTGGGACCTCTGATCACTGCATGGTTAACCTTGTACCTGCTTATAGACAAAGACTTAAAACCACGAAACCAACAATTAAATCAGTGAGGACTTGGACTGAGGAGGCAAAGCTAAAACTACTTGCCTTGATTGCACTGATTGTAATGTTTTCAAAGATACCTTAGATGAACTCACAAATACTGTAACATCATATGTAAGCTTCTGTGAAGACCTATGTGTACCGACCAGGAACTTGAGAATATACAGTACCAATAAACCTTGGTTCACAGCTAAACTTAAGCAGCTACATCGCTCCAAAGAGGAAGCCTACAGAAAGGATGATAGAATGCTATACAATCAGGCCAGAAATGTATTAAAAAGGAGATCAGAGCAGCAAAAAGAACCTACTCTGAAAAGTTAAGGAATCAATTCGCAACAGATGAACCAGCAAACATATGGAAAACTCTCAAAAATATCGCTGGCTACTGCAAACCTCCTTCCCAGGCTAAAGGAAATCAACAACTAGCAGATGACCTGAATGTGTTCTACTGCAGGTTAGAAAGGAAACTACAACCTAACCCTAACCTATCTCCACAACCCCCATCTCAGACACGCCAACAACAGCCAAGCCTCCTACAACTGACCTCAACCCATTGTGTTCACAACCCCTGGTGATCATAGAAAAAGAAGTGCAAGATCTATTTCACAGATGAAAGCCAGGAAAAGCACCAGGCCCAGACAAGATAATTCCCTCTTGCTTAAAAGTCTGTGCTGACCAATTGGCCCCCATCTTCACCTGAATCTTCAATAAATCACTAGAGATATGCTATGTTCCTTCTTGCTTCAAACACTCTACTATCATCCCAGTGCCAAAGAAGCCCTCCATCAAGGAACTGAATGATTTCAGACCAGTTGCTCTAACATCTGTAGTTATGAAAACCTTTGAAAGACTAGTGCTGTCCCACCTGAAAACCATTAAGGATCCACTGCTAGACCCCCTGCAATTTGCATACCGAGCAAATAGATCGACAGATGATGTTGTTAATATGGCTTTGCACTACATCCTACAACAACTTGAATCTCTAAACACCTACTTAAGGGTCCTCTTTGTAGACTTTAGTTCAGCATTCAATACCATCATTCCAGACATTCTTCTAACTAAACTGGACCAGCTAGCGATAACTGAACACTCTTATAAATGGATCATAAGCTTCCTAACAGACAGGAAGCAGCAGATGAAGCTTGGCAGAATTAAATCAGATACCTGTACAATAAGCACAGGGCCCCCCCCAAGGCTGTCTGTGCTCTCTCCACTTCTCTTCTCCCTATACACCAATGATTGCATCACAAATGATCCATCTGTTAAACTTCTGAAGTTTGCAGATGATACAACAGTAATTGGTCTCATTTGAGACAATGATGAATCCGCATACAGACGGGAGGTTGAACATCTAGTCTTGTGCTGTGACCGGAACAATCTGGAACTGAAAACCATAGAAACACTCAAAACCATAGAAATGGTGGTAGACTTTAGGAGAAACCCTCCCA
Organism: Naja naja; assembly: GCA_009733165.1. NCBI lineage: Eukaryota > Metazoa > Chordata > Lepidosauria > Squamata > Elapidae > Naja > Naja naja. Next base: position 80,366,927 of record CM019155.1, on the reverse strand, counting down.
TACAACACAGTATCAGCAGTAGAGACCGTTCAAATTTCTAGGTTCTATCATATCTCAAGACCTAAAATGGACACCTAACATCAAAAACGTCATCAAAAAAGTACACAAAGAATGTTCTTTCTGCATCAACTCAAAAAGCTCAAACTGCCCAAGGAGCTGCTGATACAGTTCTACAGAAGAATTATTGAGTCTGTCATCTGCAGCTCTATAACTGTCTGGTTTTGTTCTGCAATCCAACAAGACAGACATAGACTTCAGAGGATAATTAGGACTGCAGAAAAACAATTACTACCAACCTGCCTTCCATTGAGGACCTGTATACTGCATGAGTCAAAAAGAGGGCTGTGAAAATATTTACAGACCCCTCACATCCTAGACATAAACTGTTTCAACTCCTACCCTCAAAATGACGCTATAGAGCACTGCACACCAAAACAACGAGACACAAAGACAGTTTTTTCCCAAATGCCATCACTCTGCTAAACAAGTAATTCCCTCAACATTGTCCAACTATTTATTAAATCTGCATTACTATCACTATTAATCTCATCACTCCTATCACCCATCCCTTCGCATTTGTGATTGTATGATTGTAACTTTGTTGCTTGTATGCTTATGATTTATATTGACTGTTTCCTAGTATGATTTGATTGCTCATTAGTAACCTATGACTATCACTAAGTATTGTATCTTATGATTCTTGATGAATGTATTTTATTTTTGCTTTATGTACACTGAGAGCATATGCACCAAGACAAAGTCCTTGTGTGTCTAATCACACTTGGCCAAGAAAGAAAGAAAGAAAGAAAGAAAGAAAGAAAGAAAGAAAGAAAGAAGGAAGGAAGGAAGGAAGGAAGGAAGGAAGGAAGGAAGGAAGGAAGGAAAGAAAGAAAGAAAGAAAGAAAGAAAGAAAGAAAGAAAGAAAGGAAGGGTAATCTTCATGTTGACATTAATCTATCTATAAAGTTTCATTTTCTCTGATTATTAATTGTTGCTTACTGTGTTCAGTTTAGTTACAGTCTACTTCCATTAGTTGGGCCTTTTCATTTTGTTGTTTGAGTCTCAGAGGGGCTAGATTTGTCTCTAGACCTTTGTTTTTTTTCCCCGTAGACCCTTTACTTTTCCCTCAAGAGATTCAATTAGTTTACATTTGGTACAGGTATAATTTGGATCTTCTTTGGGTATGAATATATACATGGCACATATTTTGTAAATCACAACACAGACTTTTTCCCCATGATTATGTGTTTTTCCATGTTATTCTTCTTGTAAATGCTATTGCAAATGCTTCCAATAGTTCCAATACTAGATCACTTCTTTTTTAAAAGATTTATTTTAAAATAAAATGGTTTAATATGAGTTTTATTTTTTGACAGTCTTTCTCAGCTTACAGTTATTTAAAGGATATAGCAAATATGTATTTATAAAAATTGTAAGAATTATAAATTATAAATTGCCCCAATAGTAGACTCTTGAGGTTTTTTTACACTGTTTTTTAGAAATATTTCTAACATTGTGTAATTTGTGTAATTCATTAGCCTTTGGGTTTTAAAATTTAAAAATCTTAAAACTTAAAAAAATGTTTTTTTATTTTAAAATTGTAATTAAACATCTTAAAATAATTTGCCTTTCTTTTAAGCAGTTATAAAAATTCAAAAAACTATTTTTAAATTAATTAAATTAAAATTAATTAAAATTATATGTTTTTAATGGACTTACAGAGAATTTTAACCTCTTGCAGTTAATGCTGAAATATAATTAAAAGTTAACCTGCAACTCCTCTTGCAGCTAATATTGAAGCAAAACACAAATTTCCAGTGGTTCCTTGATTTTCCTTGTCCCTAGGTGATATTGCTTGATTAAGTATTCTTTAATTTTCTTTATTCAGCTTATTTTCTTTAATCCACGTTGCTTGAATCTGATTTTAGCATACTGATCTTATTTTCATCTGATCTTCCATTTTATTTATTTTATTTATTATTGCCAGTCCTTAAGGCAGCATGATGGCTCAGTGGTTAAGATGCTGGGCTTGTTGGACAGCTCAGGTTTGAGACCTGAGTGCTACACAATGGGATGAGCTCTCATTCTCAGCCCAGCTCCCGCCAAACTAGTAGTGAAGATAAAAGTGCTTTGTGATGTCATGCTGGCTATATGACAGTAGAAATGACTTCAGACAGTGCTGACTCACTGGCCATTGAAACAGAGATTGCCCCCTAAAATCTGCTAGGACTAGCAGGGTAAAATCCACAGGGATTTCTCTTTTCTCTCCCCCCCCCCTTTTTTGCTAGTTCTACCTTTTTTTATCATTAACTCAAAATGGTGAACATTCCTATTGTGTCCTATTTTTCCCACAACAATCTTGTAAAATGATTGGGTTAATAGAAAGTGAATGGCCTAGAGTCACCCAGTAGTCTTTGGTGCCTAAAGGTGTCCTCATGGTCTTCTGGTTTCTAGGCTAGTATTTTAATCACTACACCAAACTGGCTGTCTATTATACCTTCATTCTTCCTAAACCCCTGGTGGCGAACCTATGGCACATGTGACAGAGGTGGCACACAGAGCCCTCTCTGTGGGCATGCGTGTCGTCACCCCAGCCTAGCTCCATTGCATTTCTCAGTTGCATTTCTCACCGTCATTTGCAGGGAAACAAAAGTTTGAGGGACTAAAAACAAATATGAAACAGCGTTCCACCTTTGTCGCGGTACATTTGCTGTTGCTGCCTCCATGGCCTGCTCCCTACTCCCATAGCGCCTGCTGCAACACAGTGAAATTTAGCCCAGAGCCACAATGTGACCCTGCGTCATCTCGGCTCACTCTGGCCTCCTGGATATCAGTTGCTTTTCCTGCAGAGCTGCCTGTGTTGGGATGCCCCGCCTCCCTGTCAGCCAGCTGAGCTTCAGCATGCTGCTCCTGGGCTCTTCAATCTCCAGACATCAGATTCCTACCACCTAGCACCAGTTCAGGGGTTTCTTTCTCACCCCCAGGGGAGGGAGAGGGGAGGGAGACTTACAATGAGATGTTGTGTGTATATATAGAAAAATAGTAATAAATGTTGGGAGCAGGCTGAAATAAGGAAATGCTGCAGAACTGGAAAGTGAAACTGCAGAAATATTAAGAGGAGCTGGTAGAGAAACACCAGATTTTTCTTTAAACAGGCCACCAAGAAATTAAAGAAATGCAGAAAGTAACAACTTGAATCTGAATTTCAAGTGATCTACTAGTTAGCTGCGGGATTAAAAAATATTTTACAAACTCAAATCTGAGGGTTCTTTGCCCAAATATGAGGGAGGAGAAATTATGAATTTCCTTTGGGCTAAGGAGAAGTGAGATTTCATGTCTGAGGAATTATGCTCAATCCAGGAAATGGGACCCAGAGGGTGAACTTGGTACATTTAATTTTGCTGCATAGAGCTTTAAAATGTTTGGTGCATACTTGAACTTGGGTGATTTTATTTCTGCTTCAAACCCCTGACACATTTAATTGTAACCCTTAATGTTTAATTTTTATTAAGTTCAATTCTCGACAGAGACAGAGAAGTGGGAGAGAGAAGAAACAGAAAAAAGAGAGATCAGAGAGGCTTTTTATTGTTGCTAAATGTAATATTTTAAAACCAGAAAAAAAATGAAGGGGCATAAAAGTGCATTTGTCACATTTTTCTTAGAATGATTAGCTGAACTCTGCCTTGTTTATCATTATTTTAGGTAATAAAACCTGATTATTCAGGTTAAATTGCCATGTTTGCACTTTGCAATAAATAAGTGGGTTTTAGGTTGCAGTTTGGGCACTCAGTCTCTAAAAAGGTTCGCCATCACTGTCCTAACCCATTAACACAAAAGATGATATTGATAAATTTAATGTTGAATAAGTGGGTTTCCATACACAGATATTTTGGCACTGGGTCATCTGCTGAGGGAATCAAAAAACTCAAGATGGTATATGCAACCATGTCCAATGACCTGACTTTTCGAACTCCCCGTGGATTTCCCTGTTTTGAAACCATTAATTTTATTACAAATGTGTATTACATCAGAGAATATTTAAAATACAATCAACAATTCAAGAAGCAAGAAAAATTTAATTTTGAAATGGTTACAGCTACTAGTTTCATCATTCTTATTGTACTGTATAATCACCTTTCTAAATTTCTTTAGATGTCTTCACATCTAAAGAAATACAGAGACTTTCAAAAAAGTACCATAGGTGATGCATTTTTAATACCCAGTTTGCTCATTACTTCATTTGAAATCCAGGTGAGTTAAAAGCAGACCCAGGAATTTACTCTTGAAGTAGCATAGACAAGTCTTTGTCCACCATATCTGGGAATGATTCCAATAGAAACCAGGTCACCCCAATGTCTTCAGTACTAAGAGAGAAATATGTGGATTTCTAAACATCTTTCATACCCTATTTAGTTTTGCTTGATGCAGAAAATTCTGGAAAAAAACAGGCTTGTATAGCTACAAGTGAAAGGAAAGTGCAGAATATAATGTGCTGATGGCTTGTGTTCTATACTATGCACCTAGATAAGTTTCATTCATTTCTATCTCAGCCTTTCCAAATAATTTTTTAGTCTTAATAATGGTTCTTTAATCATTTTCAGAACCATTATGGGTTGTGAGAATCAATATGAGAATAACAATGGTTTTTCATAACCAAGAATAATTCAACTTACATTTTTAAAGAGTATGGTTTTATAATCTGTTATTCAGAATTGTTTCTCAAGACAGCAGAAAAAATAGATTCAAATGCATTTACTATTTCAAAACTATTAATTCATAAAACAATAGCAGAAGTAGCAAGAACACAATCAAGCATGTGACTATGCCTAAAAAGCAGTGGAATTAAAAAACAGATAACCTATTTTTTGAGGAGTTTATTCTTCATAAAATTGGCTATTCTTCTCTACCTGAAATATAAGGTTATCTATGACTAAATAACATGTCTTAGCATAAGTTAAAATGTATTAAATCTAATTAAATTTCAGCATGTGCACATGTCCTTGTATGTGAGGATATATCATTTTTGCACCATAAAGATTCATTTTCAAGTAATTGCTGTTGCTTATATGTTTATATGCTTACACTTGCCTTTATGTAATCTATTTTATTTTATCATCATGCTATGTTGCAAATTCATTCCTAATAGTCTTTGTAATCCTCCAAAAAAGTAAAATTGTGTAGGAATAATTAATTAGTTCTGTTACTGTGGTGATAAATGAGATGTCAGGAAGAGCCACATTATGCTTTAAGACACTTGCACAGTTTTGAGGAAGTACTTTCATTTAACTACTGAGTATGTTTAGTAACACATCATTGAAATAGGTATCTTGAACTTGACTGTGCCTTCTCATGGACATTCAGCTCAATTTTAATTTTATAGTATATTTTAAAATGGGAAACTTACATGTGCTTGTTTCTGTATTGCATATTATAACCTAAAACTAAGCAGTATAAAAAGAATAAGGATTATGTTCAGGATTAGAATTATGGCAATGACAATGGCCCGGGAATTTAAGAAAAACCACAGTAACTCCTGGACAGTTTTAATAGAGACTTGCTAGTCTGTTAAGACTCAAATATAAAACAGAAAGTCATTTCACATCTGCTTTTGCATCAGTGAGAAACTGGAGCATAACAGGCCAACTCCTTTTTTATATATATAAAGTTTTATTAACTTTTTATTGTTTACATTTTATTTGTGCTTAATAAACATCGTGTTATCTGGGTTATTTTACTTGTTTAGCAATACAGATAACATTCTTAATCTCCACCCCTTTTTTCCAACCACTGGTAGAATGTTCGATAATATTCTGTATCTTCTTTCTGTTTAATTTTCAATGTAAGTCTGTCCATTTCTGCACAACCCAGTATCTTTGTCTCGTGGTATTTCTTCATTTTTCCACTATTGTGCTGCAAATACAATCCTCGCTGGTGTTAATACATGCAATATTAAATATATATTTTATTTATCAAGTTTTTCTGGTGCTATACCTAATAGAAAAGGTTCAGGTTTAAAATCTACATGTTTTCCTATCATCTTTTCTAACCACTTATGTATTTTTGCTCTTTTTTTTTTTTTGCTTTAACACAGGTCCACCACATATGGTAATATCTGCCCATTTTTTGGTTACATTTCCAACATTTGCTAGACATATTTTTAAACATTGTAGCTAACCTAGCAGGTGGTAAGTGCCATCTGTAAAACATTTTATATAAATTTTCTTTATAAGAAGTTGCCATTATTAATTTATAGTTTCTTTCCCATAACTTTTGCCATTTCTCTATATTATAATTATATATTATTTCTAAAGTTTTTTGGCCATTATATCATTGTGTCTTTTACTTGTTTATCCTCCATTTTCCACTGTAGTAGAAAATTATATATTTTCTTAATTAGTTTTTCATTAGAATTCAACAATATCTGATCAAAGTTTATCTGTCCTTTATAAAAACCATACATGTTCATATCTTTATCATATCTAGATTGTATTTGCAATTGATGCCACAATGATAATTTAATACCCTGGTCTTCAAGCTCTTCCATAGATTTTAATTTCCCTTCAGTGCCCCAAATGTCTTTATATGTCACATTATTTTTTCAAACTTCACCAGATTTGGATATGTAAATGCTTCCATCATTGAGAGCCATTCTGGGATTCTTAAATAGATCTTAGCTTTTATTTTTTTCCCCATACTGATAATAGTGAGTTTCTTATGTAGTGATTTTGAAAGTATCTGTGAAGTTTATTCTTCTCAAACCATAAAAAGGTGTGCCATCCCAGTTGTAGATCATGTCTTTCTAAGAATAATAGTCTCTCGTGTCTGAGAGTTATCTATTCTTTTAGCCATGTTATATATAACACATGCTTGGTAACATAAAAGCCAATCTGGTAGCCCAAATCCTCCATTATCTTTAGATTCTTGTAACATTTTCATTTTAATTCTAGCTTTTTTTCCTTGCCAAATATATTTCAATATCAATGTATTCAAATCATCAAAGAATTTCTTCTCAATTTTTATAGATACTGTTTGGAACAGGAAAAGCAGTTTTGGTAGAATATTCATTTTTACAGTAGCAATCCTTCCCAACATTGATAGATGTTTCCATTTTTTGAAATCTAATTTTACTTGGTTGAATAATTTTATATAATTATTTTCTTTTGTTGTTGCACATCTTGCTGTTAAGTATATTCCCAGATATTTAACTTTCTTAATTATTTGAAAGTCCACTTTTTCTGTCAATTGTACTTTTTGTTTCTGTGTGAGGTTTTTGACTATAACTTTAGTTTTTTCTCTGTTTGTCTTCAGTCCTGCTACTTCTCCAAATTCCTCTATCTTTTTAAATAGTTTAGGAATTATTTCCAATGGTTCTTCTGTAATGAATACAAAATCATCAGCAAATGCTTGTAGTTTATATCTTTCCTCTCTTATCTCCATTCCTTTAATTTCTGGATCTTGTCTGATGTTCCTGTTCAACACTTCCAAAGTCAATATAAACAATAAAGGCTATAGTGGACATCCTTGTGCCTTTCTCTATATTAAAATTCTTTATATAGTCCCCATTTACAATTACTTTTGTTGTTTGTTTATAGTATATCATCTTGATTACATTTATAAATTTTCCCCAAAATCCATACAATTTAACTGATGTAACATAAACTGCCAGCTTACATTATCAAAAGCTTTCTGAGCATTTAAAAACAATTAGTGCCATTTGTTTTCCTGGGTATGTTTCATAGTATTCTAGTGTATCTAGAATAATCCTTAAGTTGTTTTATTTGTCTTTTTGGTTAGAAACCATTTTGATTTGAGTGGATGAATTTAGCCAGAATTTTTTCAATCTGTCTGCTATTATTGAGGCAAGAATTTTATAGTCCACATTTAATAGAGAGATTGGTCTATAATTTTTTTATCTGTGTCAAGTCTACATCTTCTTTTGGTATTAGAGTGATATTTGCATCTGTCCATGTATTTGGTAATCCTTTAATAATAGCTCATTACAAATTAGTTCTGCCTGCATTATACATAGGGCAGTATAAAAAGACATGCTCCACAGTTTCAACCTCAGCTCTATCACAGGGGCATAGCCGCTAATTGGGAGCTCTTGAATCGCCTCAGTCCAGTAGTGCTGAGGGCAAGATGTTGAAACGAGCTAGGGAGAAAGCTCTTCTATACTTGGGGATGTTTAGAGTGTAAAAATAAGAAGCCATCCTCAGTCCATAATAGCGTGTCCTAGTTGCGAATAGGTCACAGCTTGGGAGTTGACCATGGCCCAGGGGATGGGGACAAATATACAAAGATCTATAATTTTGTTGACTTTATTCAATTTTATTCCAAATGAATTCATATCAGCCCACAAAACACCAAACAACATTAAAAACAATGTAAGTAATAACAAAATTAGAACAGAAGAAAAAGAAGTAAAAACAATATGGAAAACCTGATAAGATACCACAGAGGATCATATCTAACATTTAACAAAGGGGATTCCAAATACTAACCCAAACCTTGGGAGAACAACTAAATCTTTATGGCCCTCTGGAACACCAACCAGGTTGGTGGAACCTTATTCTAGAGAGCAGTGCTGCAACAGGGAAGCTGCACTTCCTGAGTCTTGATATTGTTTAAAGAAACCCATAGAGTTCCAAACTTGTCATTTTGAATTAATTCATTCAGTATGGTGATATCCTAAATAGTAATGCACTATATGTACAGTAGGAATGGATTGAGTGAAAAATAATTTCACAAATGTATTTGGCTGCATGGTCATATCGTAAGTAGCATGCAGTTACCTCACAAGAAAGTAGCCACACTGACCTAATGTCTGTTCAGAAGACTATGGCATGAGGGAAACTATGGAGAAAGCAACTATACACTTTTACTGATGGCAACAAGAATAATCCTAGTGAAGTCATAGTCTGAAAACTGAGCTGAGACTGAATTTTGCGTTCCATAGAATTGAATGTTTTTTATAAATGATTTCACTGCTCAGAAAGCCAGATTGAGAAAATAATGCCAGTCTTTGAATTCTAACTAGACATTCTGGTTAGGAATTCCGATTAGTCTAGGAATCCAACTTACTTGGATAACACATATTGTAAAATACCAATCAAAGCCAACAAAAGCACTAGAGATCATGGAGACAGACCTATAGACAGTGAATATATAGGATCTTTGATGGCCATCAAGGATCCAGGCAGGCAGTCCAAGATTATATTTACTTTTATGTTACCAGTCCCAAGGATGCAAGCAATTACCAATTTATTCATGTTAGAGATGTTTTCATTTTGTTTACCACTAAGTAGAATAGATCATTAAGAGAACCCTCCCCCCAAAGCATGCTACTATACAGTAAATTAATAATAAACTATAAATCACCACAGGACTATTTTTTCAGCCTTCAATTTGTATTATTTATGTATTAGTTTAAAGTCAAATTTAAAGAATTTTTAGGGTAGTTAAATCAAAATGCTGTATAAGTGTAAGAAAAATTATTAAAGCTATATAATAAAGACAATGTGGAAAGACACAGGTTTGTTCTGGATTAAATACTCCTTGGATCTTCATATATCTGAAGATAAAAATTGATCTTTATCTTCCATCACCAGATATAAAATGAAAATTGAGAAAGATCAGAATTAATTTTTCTGATTGATCAAGGTTATTGTTTTTAAAAAATGGTTTAATAAGATAAAAATCAATATGGTTACCTTATATAACATGATTTTTGTCCGCAGTAATATTCATAAAAGCATGGTCAGAAAAAAGATCTGGATTCAGAAACAAAAATGTTAAACCTGTTTTGGACTTTGCCAGTTTGGAACTGGCTAAGGCAGAAAAGAGAATAGTCAATATTTCCTCAACTTATTTTTTCTCTCTCTCTCTTTTCAAGTTTAAAGCTGAAGGATGAATCTACATCAAATCACATTGCTTTATTTGTGACCAAGAGTGATGTCTTTTCTGTGCGATAGCCAGCTGAGCATAACAATAGATTTGGTACATAACTGTCCTTGTGAATCTAGATAACTTAGGTTGCTTATTTATTTAATTATTGTAATATAACAGATAACAGATAATCAGAGTTGGAAGGGACCTTGTAGGTCATCTAGTCCAACCCCCCACCCAGGTGGGAGACCCTACACCATTTCTGATGAATGGCAGTCCAATCTTTTCTTGAAAGTCTCAAGTGATGACGCTCCCACAACTTCCTAGGGGAAGCTGTTCCATTGGTTGATTGTTCTCACTGTCAGAAAGTTTCTCCTTATTTCCAGGTTAATATGCACTAGACCTTATGAAGGGTGTTCCTATATGATCCACCTAACTAGTTTTTGTAGTGCAGCCATCCTTGTGCTGAGGCAAGACCCCCACCACTCCCAGGGTTTTTAAGAGGCACTGGATTTCTGGTTTTTCTTTGAAGGCGTTCTTCTCATCCAAGAAACTTCTTCAGCTGCTTGGATGAGAAGCAGACATCTTCAAAGAAAAACCAGAACATCCAGTTGCCTCTTGAAAAAACACCTTTGGGACAACCATGACCTGGATGCCTGAGAACTTACATAGACCTTTGAAATTCTGTTTATTACACTGACAGATGTTTAACATGTACTTAATATTTCAACATTTTTAAATGGATAGCATTGTAACTTCTTTTTAAATTGGTTTTAAATAGTTTAAATGAAAGCTCTGATAGGCAAATAAGATGAATTAAAACTTTCTACTTAATCCAAAATATAAAATAAGATGCATTAAAACCTTTTCACCAATTTTTTTCTAAAACTTTGGAAATTTGAAAACATTGTTCTCCTGAACTGTATTAAACTTGCTCACAATCACTCTTGTCTTGGTCACCTCCTGTTTGGATTATTGCAATATACTTTACATGAGATTGGTGTTGAAAACCACTGGGAAACTTCAGCTACTCCAGAATACAGACAGTAGTGGGGACCCCAAGGTTTCTTCATGTAACACCTTTGTGTACAAGCTATACTGGCTTCCAGTTTCTTTTGGAACACAATTCAAGGCCCTGGCCATCACCTTTAAAGGTCTATATGGTACAGGGCCATATCTCTAACGACATCTACCAATCCTATGAAGTCATATAGTGTGGACATGCTCCTAGTCCTTTTCCCTAAATATTGCCATCTGATGAGAGCTAGGAAGTGTGCCTTTGCAATGGCCCCTGAGGGTTTGGTGACCTGCTTTTGCCGTAAGTGCTGGGATAAATTTGAATAATTACACATTAGAAATTTGACTTCGCACCAGGTCTTTTTAACGTTTTCTGTGGGGATTCAATAACCAGTCATTTCAGTGTCCAAAGATGTCTGACCACATACATGGCGTTTATTACTTTTATACCATTTTCACAAGCAGAAAAGAACAGCACAGATACAGCATTGGGATTGGAGAATACATCCACATGGCTGAAACCCTTCAATCACATTGGCATAACCCCTCAACCAATCCTTGAAGTTAGTGGTGATGTTAGTAAATGATATCACCTGTACACCTGGAAAATCAGAGACGTCCCATCCCCATCCCAACAGATAAGAGGATGAATAGAAGATGAGCTCATGGGATAGCAAAAGAGGCCCTCTCCACCAGGCTGCAGTGTGCTGCCAGCTTCTAGTGTCATCCAGGGAAACTCAGTGGCTACCACATTTCACTCTTTTCTATTTTAATTTAATTAATTAAAGACTAATCATAAAAGGAGTTAGAGAGGATTCATAAGAATCATTAGAAGAGCATGCTTGCAGTTGTTTATATAGGGCATATACTTGACCCTTAGGCAAGGTAGGAGAGGGTTTGGGATGAAAAGCTGTGATACATATGTTGCAAAGAGAAGGGAGACATTGAACAAAGCAGCACCCACTAATTAAATCACAAATAATGACTACATAGTATAGAATTTTTCCCATTAAGCCTGTGGGCAACCAAGCCCAAAAGCTTTCCCACCAAGATCCTAATTTATCAATTTTCAAATCCAAGGCCAAATTGTTGAAAATATTGTGGTGCTGGATGGTTCATGACCCATCAAACAAATTAAAACAATATAGATTTTGTAGAATAGCCTTCTTCAATGCTTGCATCTTATGGTTGATTGTTGAGATAACTGAAGAAATAACATTAATTGTTTTTGCTAAATTACATGCAACAGAGTTAATGTTAAGGTGAGCACGAAGCAGCAATTGCTGGCACCCACTATAGACAAAGCTAGCACTACGTATTCAGTTTTATTAAGTAAGGTTGCTTCAGAGTCAACAGGTGTTATCTAGCATGACCCCTTGTCAAGAACGATTCAAGTGATGAAGTTGCTGTTTAGAAAGTAAAGCAGAATCAGCCAGCCGAGGCAGCATTGTGCTTCACTAATATTAGCAGGAATATAATTAAAGATTTCTTGACCACATGTAAAAACTATCCTTGAGGTAGCCAAACATGGGAAAAGTGAAAGAAGTCTCTTCCAAAGCTGTGCAGTTCAAAGCAGGTGAGCTAATATGATGACAGTGAGGTTTTTTACTTGAAGATACACAATTAACTACTTTTGTACAAGTTATATTTACAGGGACTGCTACCATTGGGGTGTGTAAAGCAATTGCATCAAGGTGTGGATAATAAGCAGCAAATCACCAATTAGATATAGTCTTATAGTTAAAGTTTCCATGTAATAAAATCTGCTTAAGCCAGTGAAGTTTTGAATTACTGCAGAAGGAGTGCAGACAGGAACTAAACATGTAGAAAGCAAATGTTCCATATCATAAGTTTCAGATAAGCAAAAGACATCATTCTGTGTGATGTTAACCAAGCATAAGCAAATGAACCCGATTGGATGCTGTGCCATCTGTAAAGTCAAATTCCTGGGACTGGGACCAGATCTGGGGACTGGTGTGGTGCCATGACATCCTTGGCTGGGTGGACACAATGAGCCTGGGCGACACAATGAGCTGGAATCCACAAAGGTCCTGTAGAAGCAAACATAACAGCACAGCCTCAGCCTGCTACCCCCAAATAGTTAACTAAAACATTCAATTAATTTAAGGTAAATAGAAACATTCAATTAATTCAATTGATTTAAGGGAAATTATACTTTTAAAACTTTTTTAGAGACCCTTCTAGAGACCCTTTCCCTCCTTTTTATTTATTTGTGGAGGCAGGCCTTAAATGGCCGATGAGCATGTTCCATTATGGCTATATTCCAGGTGGTACAAAATTGCAAAAAGCAAAATATCATGTTGTAAAAAGAGGGCTTGCCTAGTAGGTAACATCCATTTGCCAAAGTTGATGATAAAACAATCTGCTGGACTTGTGTAATTGGAATATGGCAAGCTTGTGCCAGGCCTCTAGCATTTTGATTAAAAGTGACTGAAAAAAATCAACAAAGCTATAGCCTTAAGAAAGAGGCCCAGAAAGGGTCAAGTGACTACATATGTAATAAATATCTTTGGTCTTGTAGTAGCTGTGCAAAATTAAAATAAGATCATAAGATTAGGGTCAATCCTGGATAATATAAGCATCTGGAAGATTAAAATAATTTGACACACATAATGAGAGTCAGAGATTAAATCAAAAGGCTGTTGAGAAAAGTTTTGAAAGTTAAAATAGCAGGACACTTTCCAGGAGCATTAAGGATCCTTGTAAAGGAAGAAGTCATTAAGCAAGCAAGCCAAAGTTCTTTAGGCAAACAATACAGCTTACATAGTCAGTTAAAACATATTGAAGAGATAATGTATTTTGAAAATAAAATTGAAAATCAGACTTTACATAACTCCACAAATTTATACCTTACTGTACTTATAAAAAATTAGAAGGAAAAGTTATTTGCAAAGCCCATTGTAAACCTTTCATGATTTTACCTGTTGTGCTGGCAAGAGCCATGCATTCTTCACATTCTTGTTGTAAACCCTCCAGATGGAGTCAAATTTTAGTGTCTATTTTCTGCTTTAATCAAAATATGGATTAAGAGCATGCACAAAGTGCAGCTAGTTTTAAATTTTGATTCCCTTTGCTAAAACTGGGAACTGAGTCATCTTCAAAGATCCGGGCAAATTGCCCATCTGGGAACCGAGCCACCTTTACAGATAACGTTCCAGGCAATTTGCCAATCTCAGCCTATCTATCTGAGGCTCCTTTGTGTGAAAATCTCTAAAAATCAGGAGATGAAGCTATGTAACCTATAAAAAGTTATTTTCTAACCTCAGCCTTTTTCAAGGCAAAACTCAAAGCAGAGAAAAAAAATTGTTAAAGTGATCAAAAGCCTCATTCTCCCTCCTGCCTCCACCCTACAACAACCAGCGAGGACAAGAAGGGAAATGTTTAAAATAAATCTCATCCATTTTTTCCACTCAACATTCTTTTCACCAATAAATCACACACAAATAATTTTCATCATCAGTAAAGTACACAAAATACACAACATCCTATCTTTCTCAGGTCCGACCTTTCTCACACTCTTTCTTACTCTCCTTTCAATCTGGGATAGGGGTCAACACACAAACATTTATACCACTTTTTTACTATCAACATATTCACACATTTACACTGTAATCATATGGCTTGTATATTTACAATTCTTTCTGAGAGCCAATAAGCTCCATTGTAGGATTCATCCTCCAGGGCTGGAAATGATTACATACAGACATTCTCACACAACAACATTTCCAGACCTGGGAGGGTTGTCCCTTTAAATTTCCACATTTTTTAAACCTGTAGTTTGTTCTCAGAGCATTGGGAGAACTTAAGGATGGTTCCAATCACAAAGGTGATTGTGGGCCCGAACCACTGCCTATCTGCCCCACAACTCTAAGTCCAATCCAAAAAGCCAATTTAATTCTCTGTTTGCCAAACATGTTACAATTAATTTATTTTGAACTTCAGCAATTCCAATTAGGGCTATACACAGGTAAAGGATATTTTCTTCAATTCAATCCTATTCAATTCTGCATACACTTATTTTACATTATTATACATACACAGCTAAGCTCTATTCTGCATGCAATTATTATACATTATTATACATACACATCTAAGTTTTAATGAAAATCACATCATGAAAAGAATAGTAAACATTTTCTTCTTCTCTTAGTTCTTCCTAACATATAACAGTCTAAATTAACCATATTTCCTTTGAACAGCCCCATTGTACTGTATGGAGGGGCTTCCTAACAGATCTGTGTCTCATTCCATGCTTCTGAACAGCAGAGCTAATTGTGGACTATTGAACTCAATAGGGCATGCCTTCCACTTTCAATTCTGCCATCCAGTGCATCAGAAGAGAGCAGTTGCCTGTATTCTAGTTACATCCATTGTTCTATCTCTTTAAACACTAAATAATCAAAAAAGATTAAACATAAAAATTTAAACAAATAAATTTATGTGTCTCTGTCTTGGGTTTCTAGCTTGAATCTCCCCCTTTTTCTAATTGTTCCTTTAATATTTTCCTTATGGGGTGTACAATGGCTTTGGAGAATCAAAAATTTTAGCCTGCTCAGAAGGAGCTGAAAGATTTTTGAGTGACAATTTTTACCTGATCATAATCAGGAGTGGGGCTTATAATCAATTATTATTTTGCTGAGACATCAGAGCCAGATGTTTCCACTGCTTGATGGCATTGAAACCATCTATGTAATATTTGAACAGGAGCCCTGGGTTCAAGATGTAAGGTATGCCCTATCTTTACCCAATCCTGCAACCTGAGCGTCCCACGCTCAGGCTACCAGGGACAATGTTTTCCTATCTCCTCAATCAGCTTATTTATGTCAGCCTCAGTACTTTTACCTGATGTCTGCTGATAGCTTAGACAGATTGCATGTACTTACCACTGAAGGGGTCCCTTGGGACGACGGTGCACCATGGGGTCTATTTCGAACAGCAGTAAATACGTTGGCTGTTACCCGGAGGGTTGTGGTCCCTGTTCAGAAAGCCATTTGTGGGGATTCAATAACCAGTCATTTCAGTGTCCAAAGATGTCA
>CM019155.1:80284029-80349968 GCA_009733165.1 Naja naja | reverse complement strand
ATAATAATAACAATACTAATAATATCATCATCATTAATGGCTGCAGTAAAATCTCACAAACTGATTATTTACAATGTTATAATCAAGTTGCCAAAATCATACATTAGAAACTTTGCCAGAAGTTTGGGTTCGAATTTAGCAATATGGGAATTCCAAATCGACAAAGTTCTTGAAAATGAACATGTCAAGATCTTGTGAGACTTTTGAATCCAAACAGACAGACATCTGACCCCCAACATGCTTGACATCACTGTTATGGAAAATAAAATTTTCATTGATATTGCAATACCAAATGATGCACGAATTGAAGAGAAACAACTAGAAAAAGGTAACAGAATACTGCGATCTGCAAATTGAAGTTGTGCAATTGTGGAGGAAGAAATAAATGGTTGTACCAATAGTAATAGGAGCCCTTGGAGCAATATCCAAAGGGCTGCCTAGATACATGGAAATTTTGAACTTATCAGACCTGAATATTCTGACTTTGCAAAAAAAACCCACCTTACTCGGAATGGCCTATATACTCAGACATTACCTTGACAGCTTTTAGGTTTTTTTAGTTAGGACTTCAACTGTTAAGTTTTTACCAATCCCAGACTGTGAATCAAATTGAGAGATCAGGCTAGATGGCGGCTGGCTGGCTGACTAGCTGGTTCATTTGTTTCAACAAGATGATGATGATAATGAAGATGATGGAAGCATTGTGAAAGCATTAGCAAAGGATGAAGGTTACAAATACCTAGACCCATGATGGTGAACCTATGGCATGCGTGCCATAGGTGGCACACAGAGCCATTTGTGTGGGCATGTGAGCCCCAGCCAAAATTACCTGCACTGCGCATCCATGCGCCTCCCAGGCCTGTTTTGTCACTTCCTGTATTTCCAGAAATACCAGAAGTGATGAAATGGGCTCATTTTTTGGCATCCAAAGGCTGCAGAGACTTACCTCGAACCTCTGGGAGGCTGAAAAAGGCCACAAATGGGCCGAAAATCAGCTAGGAGGTGTGCAGTGCAGGTAAGAGGTGGGGATTGCATTACATGCACAGGAGGAAGGGGCTTCACACCCCTTCTGGGTCCTGGCACGCAAGCGTGTGTGCAGTTTTCGGCACAGGAGCCCAAAAAGGTTAGCCACCACTGACCTAGGCATATTGGAAGCAGATAACATCTTCAATGGAAAAGTCAAAGAGTCAATACAAAAAGAATACATCAGTAGGGTCTGCAAAATATTAAAATCAAAGCTGAATGCTGGAAACATAATTAAAGCCATGGGCAGTTCCAGTGATACACTACCCAGCTGGAATCATCAGTTGGACTGTGGCTGAACTGGAAAACTTGAACCGGAAAACATGCAAACTTTTGAATATGTACCACGCTTTACATCCACAAAGTGACATTGACAGGTTGTACCTGCCAAGAAAAATAGGGGGCTATTGCAAATCCATCAAACTGTAGAAGAAGAAAAATGAAGTTTGAATGATTATGTGAACCAAAGTACAGAAAAATTGCTGCAGGCTATGAAAATGGAGAATATTATAAAAACAACAGAAACAAAGACAGAATATAAGGAAAAACAGTCAGTGATATTTGTGATACATTTTTTTAATGTTCAGTTGACTGGGTTTCATGTTTGATGAATAAAAGTTTATATAATAATTAATAATAATAATAATAATAATAATAATAACATTTTTAAATATTCAGTTGACTGAGTTTCATGTTTAATGAATAAAAGTTCATTATAATAATAATAGTAATAGTAGTAGTAATAGTAGTGCAAAGGTAATACCAATAGTAATAGGTACCTTGGTTGCAACCTCAAAACAAGTAAAGCACAACTTGAATCTGGATATGGATGGTTGATAGTGTTATAGATATCATTGCAGGATGTGAGCTGTTCTGAGCAAAGTTGCCTTTTGCAATTGACGGAGGATGAATTTGTCAATGCCGATTGTGTTCAAGTAGTGCTCTACTTGTTTTGAGATTACAACCAAGGCACCTATTAGTATTGGTACTACCTTTGCATTATTTATTATTATTATTACTATTATGGTTAATTTTTAATTCATTTCACAATCTTGGACTAGTAAAAACTTAACAGTTCAAGTCCTAACCAAGGACCTAGGAGATATTAATGTACCGTTTGAATACATAGGCAGTTCATCATGAGAAAGATGGTTACTTCTTCCCGAAGAGTTAAATTTCAGATTCGATCTACAAAACCTAGCAGTTAACTGTACTGAGAGTCTACTATTCTCCTGAATCTCAATCGTAAGAGAAAAGTGGTAGATAAATAAATGACCTTTTGTGACCAAGTATAATGCAGAATATATTATATTTAATGTAATATTACATACAATATGCAAAAGAAAAATTGTTACAATAACAAGTTTTGAGGCATTTCTTCAACATCTCTTGGACAGCTTATTTCAGGAAGTTCCCTACTCAAATCCATATGAAAAATTCCGTATCATGATAGAGATTCCAATTTAAAATATATTTAAGATAAAATTAGCAATAAAATATACCCCTGTATTGTCTTTTTATCTGTGGTAGTATCTTCACTTAGACTGAAGGGAAGTGTTAAGAGGGGGCCAAGTTTGGTCCTCACACTGCAGTAAGCAGCACAGGCCTGACCTCCCCCAGAATCTCTCAAGCCTTATTTGATTGCTCCCAAAGGAATGCAGTCAATCTGAAGAGATTCTGTATAAAAGATTCTTGTAATAAAACTTCTGTTTGAGATTATTCATGATGGGTTCTGATTGCACAACAGTACAGTATGTTTTAATTATAGAAGCTTAAGTGTAAAGCTAGAAGCTAGAAGTGTAGAAAAATGCCCTGTGGGGGGAGTGCATTCTAAATATGGAAAAACAGGTAACTGTCATATTCTAAAGCTTTCATTTCAGAACTGATTTTCTTTTAATAATGTAGTATACAGAAAGCCACAAGTCTCAAGTGAAGGCTGTTATTCTTCAAAAGTCTCATATATTTATATATTAGTTTTAAACTGTGAAATCAGTTTGAGAATAAATACAAGGCAATTATGAAGAGCCATACAGAAATGCAAGATTGCCAGAGAATTTAATGAATTTTCCTGTTGCAATAGTGCTGCCGCTTGGAGGCAATATGAACGCTTATCTTTTCTCATTGGAAATATTACCATTAGCAAGCAAAGATGAGCTTTGACCTAACCACAGCTAGAGTTGGAACACTAGGGAAGGATTTATTTTACAAAATTCAGAAACTATTCTGTTCAAGAGGCTAACTAGATACAGTATGCTTGGCTTTATACTGTGGCAATATTTTTGGTAGCAAATATCAATTGATTGCTTGAATATTTCAATTTCTTTGTCTCTCCTGTTGGTAGGAAAGATTATAGTCCTATGCAAGTTACTTGAGAGTAAGTCTTGCCTATGAATGCTTTTAACTTATCTGGGCACTTAATCTGATTTCCATTTGCACTGTCAGACAGACTCCTTTAAATAGCATTAACATATAAAGAAAAATGTAAGATATCATGTGTAATGATTGCATGGTTAATTGTTTGAGTAATTGTATTCTGTACCCAGTAAGTAATGGATGTACAACTGCTACCTGTATTAGCAAAGTTATACAAGTTTATGAAGCATCATTGCATCCACTCTGTATACCCTATGGAATGAAGTGCCATAATGAGTACAGTCGTTATTACACTGCATGGAGAATTGTTTGTAGCTTTTTTAACATAGTATCAATACAGTGTGCAATATACTTCAATGGGGCATATGTCTGTGGTGTCCATATGTTTTATTTATTAGAAACATCTGTAATCTTAATTTTTATCCCATTCTGAATCTTGCAATGTATTGTTTGAAATTAAGGATGGCATGCATGAGACGACTGTGAGTTTTCAATTGGCAACTAAAGCTTTTAAATAAGAGTCCAATTGAAATAACATCCTCCTGTTTTGACCAAAGAAGGACATTTTAAGGAAACTGGCCACTCTTGGCAAAGCGGCCTTATTGACTAATAGGTCACAATTGATCAATAGTATTTTGTTCTGCCCTTAACATTGCAGGAGCTGGGTCAAATAAGCAGACAACAAGAAATACATACAGTGAAAGTGATACTATTTTGTTTTGTTCTTACGTTTCCTCCTGAGAGTTAACATAAGACAAATTTCCTCTACTGTAATTACCTGAAGTCTTCAAAACGTATAAACAAAGCAAGATGCTACTTGCAGCATACATTTAAATGTTGGTGAATGCTAGAAAAATGGACCATAGAATAAAATTATTGTTTTCATGGCTGGCTTCTGGTTTTCTGCAAATACCTAGCCAATTATTACTACAAACTTTAAAGTAGATAAGATTCATCAGGGCTCTTTATATTACATACCATCAGTTCAGGTAGGCTTTCTATTTAATAGCTGTAGTTGCAAGACTAATATTCTAATCAACTGCATTAACATGAACATTCATTGAAAAAAAATTTCTTAATTTTGAAGTAGAACAGCTGGAAATCATCTACATAAGATGATGGTTGGATCTAATGTTTGAAGAGAAGAAATTGGTGTTTTAAAATTATAAACACAAATCAGAGCATAACTGCACAACGCAAAAGTACATTGTCAAAAGATCTTATTAACACGTTATTAATCAAAAGATTTTCCCACTTTTGATTATGCCTTTATTATCATTTTGTAGTTGCTAATCAAATGCTGATTTGTAGATGTGAGTCAGTAATTTTTAAACATGTAGTTTTTAAATTGGTTGGCAATTATCTTCAAATTAAAATTGTCCTGTTTGCAAAGTATTGCTCTGCTTGTAATCATCAGTCTATTTCACAGCAATAATAAATCATTTCATGTTCTGGGAAACAAGATAGACGATTCAGATTGTGATCACTTTTGTAAATAAGAATTTTTTTTCCCTCCCCAAATTTTAATCTTAGAAATTAGTCATGGTTGTGTGATCTTTGTCCTATTTAAAATGTAGCTTCATCCATCAAATTCAATTTGTAATGTCAATAATCCAGTACAAGCAAAACACTTCCCTTCTTTATGTCATATAGAAGAAACATATAATTTCACTTGTAAAAAACTCATAATACCTCGTGATTAAAAAAAAAAACTAAAGCAAATTTCTAGGGTAAACTTGGCAACTTTCAAGATATGTGGACTTCAAATCCCAGAATTCCTAAGCCAGTATGCTAGGTCTTTATCACTTGTCCTTTTTTCCATTTGTTTTTTTTTCTTTTGGGGTCACACTGCACCTTCCAGAATTTCCCTTAGTTGCCTTGGCAGTTGCAAGTTAACATTTCTAATGACCTCCCATTGGTGAAGAGCTACCTTCAGCTACCAATTGTGGTAGTGAAATAGATACTTCATGTTCCTAATAGATAATTTCCAGATATTAATATATTTCAAATGCCACATTTGGCATGGGCTATTCTAATAGTTGTAGGTAGACTGTACTATATAAATATAACTGTACAGGTTATCATCATACCATTTTTATTGAATTACTATTTTTTTCTCTGCAAGGTGAAAAGATATCATCTTTAGCCTGTTAGAATCTGGAGAAAAGAATGAAGCTGGTTAAAAGCTGAAGGTTTCAGCATAGCCAAGGGAATCAGATTGTAGAATATTGCCCTAGAAAAAATATCTCTGAAAGCAACACAATCTTTATTAACACAATTTTATTTTTACAAATTAAGGAAAAAGCAACAGGAAATACAAAACAAGAGAAAAAAAAGGAACATCCTTCATTCGTATATAGTAGTATATTCCCTAACTCATCTAGGTTGTTTTTAATATCTTTATTTAAAATTATTGCCAATGAAAAGTTTTTCAAATGATGACCTTTAAATAATTTACAAAAAAATTAAAAGCAGAGAAAAATGTGTCTATAAGAAAAAACAATCAAGAAGCCATCCTTTTGTCCTTATTTCCTCCCACACCCTCACACTCATTAACTATTATTAACTATTTCATTAGTTTTATACTTTGCTTTAAACTTCTGCAATTATTACACATTTCTACCAATATCATTTTAATAATTTTTAAACAGTTTATCTTTTCCTCCAAAACTATGTTTAAAATGCTTTTATGTGCCTTACTGTGTCGTATGTTGTATATAAGGGATACATTACTGTTTGAATTTTGTTAGACTTCTGTGAAAAATATACAGGTAATCCTCAGGTAATGACCATAATTGGAATTATTATTATTATTATTATTATTATTATTATTTATTTATTTATTTATTTATTTAGACTTGTATGCCGCCCTTCTCCCTAAGGAGAGAATACATTTACAATAAAAAAATATTAAACAATTACAAGTCTATAAATTACTAAAAAATTAAATTAAGAAAATTAAAACTACAACAATAAAACAATGCAGTTAAAACAACCCACCCCCGGGTCAATCCAGGCCGGCCTGCTGAAACAGCCAAGTCTTCAGGTCTCGACAAAAGGAGTGGAGATCAGGGGCCAAACGAAGATCCACCGGGAGCTGATTCCATAGGGCTCCCACAAAAGGCCCTAGCCCTGGGGACCGCCAGCCGACAATGCCTGACCGACGATATTCCCAGGAGGCCCTGCCTGTGGGAGCGCACGGGGCGATCGGAATGTGATGCTGGCAGGAGGCATTCCCAAGTACCCTGGACCCAAGCCATTTAGGGCTTTGTAAGTTGTTACTAACACCTTGAAGGAAACCCGGAAGGCAACCAGCAACCAATGCAGGTCGCGGGAGGGTGTAACATGGGAGTATCGGGACACCCCATCACAGCCAGCGGGCATTCTGCACCAGCTGCAACCTCCGAGTAATCCGCAAGGGAAGCCCCATGTAGAGAGCATTGCAGTAGTCGATTCTGGAAGTGACGAGCGCATGAGTGACTGTTCGAAGGGCATCTCGGTTCAGGTAAGGGCGGAGCTGGTGAACCATCTGAACCTGGGCAAAAACCCCCCTGGCCACAGCTTCCACTTGCTCCTCCAGATTGAGCTGTGCATCCAGGAGGACGCCCAGATTCCTCGCCCTATCGATGGGGGGTAACACCTCCCCCGCATGACCAAAGATGGCACATCCACTGAACACCGAGATGCCAGTAAGAACAGCCACTCAGTCTTGGTCGGATTGAGCTGGAGCCTGTTATTCCCCATCCAGACCTGCACCGCCTCCAGGCACCGGGACATCACCGAGAGAGCATCACTGATCTGATCTGAGGTGGAGATATAAAGCTGGGTATCATCTGCATATTGATGATACCTCACCCCAAACCCCCGGATGATCTCACCCAGCGGTTTCATGTAGATATTAAACAGGAGAGGTGAGAGAACTGACCCCTGGGGCACTCCACAAGTGAGGGGCCTCGGGGACGACCTCTGCTCTCCTGCCAACACTGACTGCGAGCGGTCCGAAAGGTAAGAGGAGAACCACTGTAAAACGGTGCCCCCCACTCCCAACCCCGGAGCTGCTGCAGAAGGATACCATGGTCGATGGTATCGAAAGCCGCTGAGAGATCTAAAAGGACCAGGACAGAGGAAAAACCCCTGTCCCGAGCCCTCCAGAGATCATCCACCAGGGCGACCAATGCTGTCTCCGTGCTGTGTCCAGGCCTGAAACCCGATTGGTACAGGTCTAGATAATCAGCTTCCTCCAGGAACAGCGGAAGCTGCTGAACCACCACGCTCTCGACAACCTTTGCTAGAAAACGAAGGTTGGAGACTGGACGATAGTTGTTCAGAACGGTTGGGTCCAGAGCAGGCTTCTTGAGGAGGGGTCTCACCACCGCCTCTTTCAAGGCGGCGGGAAAAAACCCCTCATTCAGAGAGGCATTGACAACTGCCTGGAGCCAACTGCATGTAACCTCCCTGGAGGCATAAACCAGCCAGGAAGGACATGGGTCCAATAAACAAGTGGTAGAAGACAACCTCCGCATGATCCTGTCCACTTCATCCAGGGAGACAGGGTCACACTCAACCCAGATAGGATCCACCAGACTGGTCGCCACTCCATCATCTAAACCCTGCCAGTCAGAGTCCAAGCCGGCCCGAATCTGAGCAACCTTATCCGCCAGATGTAAACTAAATTCCTCTGCTCTGCCCCGCAAAGGGTCCCCCCTCTCCTCCAAATGAAGGAGGGAGGGAGTGACCCTGAACAGGGCTGCAGGGCGATCATCTGCAGACGCGATCAAAGCGGAGAAATGAGCACATCTCGCTGCTCTAATCGCTTCCAGGTAAGTCCTAATATAGGCTCTTAGCTGGGCACAGTCAGACTCGGAATGACTAATCCTCCACCTGCTCTCCAGGCATCTTCTCCGCCGCTTAATCCCCCGAAGCTCCTCTGAAAACCAGGGAGCCAAATGAGGTCTACGGCGAGGAAGGGGCCGCAAGGGGACAACCCGGTCGAGCGCTGCTGAAGTCGCCTGTTGCCAGGCGGCCACCAAAGTCTTGGCTGGGCTGTGGTCAAGGGAGGTGGGCAAGAACCCCAGGGACGTCTGAAACCTCTCCAGATCCATCAGGCGCCTGGGGCGGAACCATCGTGTCGGCTCCTCATCCCAGCAGCGAGGGGCAGCCAATTGGAAGACCAGCCTCAGGAGATAGTGATCTGTCCATGATAGGGGTAGGATAACCAATGATCCTCCCCCCAGATCGCTACACCACTATCCCGAGACAAAAACCAGGTCGAGCGTGTTCCCCCCCTCATGAGTAGGACCCTGAATCACCTGGGTCAGGTCCATGGCTGTCATGGATGCCATGAACTCTCGAGCCAAACCCAACGCCGCTCCCAGAGAGGGCAAGTTGAAGTCCCCCAGAACAATAAGCCCAGGAAACTCCACCGCCACCCCCGAGAGGGCGTCAAGCAGCTCGGGAAGGGCCGTCGCAATGCAGCTGGGGGACAGGTACATCAGCAACAGACCCAACTGACCCCCCCGGGCCCAATTTCAGGAGGAGGGACTCACACCCGCCTATCTGCGGGACAGCGGCCTCCCTTGGAAACAAAGTCTCCCTAATAACAATGGCTACTCCTCCGCCCCTTCCCTGAGCTCGAGGCCGGTGCAGCACCCGGAAACCTGGGGGACATAAGTCACACAGAGGGACACCCCCCTCTGGTCCCAACCAGGTCTCCGTAATACATGCCAGATCCGCAGACTCCTCCTCAATAAGTTCACGGAGGAGGGGTGCCTTATTAGGCACAGATCTGGCATTTACATACACCAGCTTAAGTCCAGGGACCACATCTCCCAAGACCCCAGGGGAGCGGGCAGAGACCTGAGGGTTGGAGCGCACCACCACTCGCAAACAGCGGGGGCGTGCTCCCAGCACATAATTTGGCCCTCTGTCTCGTCCCCTCCTGCCATAACCGATCGCCCTAGGGATTATCAATCCCTCCCGGCTCACCATGGACCCCGTGGCCCCTTCATCCCGCCCCCCCACTACGAGACCCCTCTCCAGCCCGGATAAACCAGATTTTAACAATGAGTGTTGAACCCCCTCCCTCCTCCCTATCCCATTAAAACACCAAATTAAAAAATTTAAAAGACGTCCCTTAAAACCAAATTTAAAATGTAACCCCTTGGTCGCGCCATGCCACCTCTCGGGATCCCAGGATCCGTCATTAAGGCAAGCTGTCGATAACCCAGTGGGCCACCTCAAGGACAAAGGAGCAGTCCTGAGGGCCCATAACTCCGATAGCGAGTAAACTCCCATAAAATAGATCACAATTCCTAAAGGGTGGAGATGGGATGAAAAACATCATACAGCTAGGTGATAGATGTTACACAGATGTAAAGTGTCTAGGTGAAGGATAAAAGGTCCAGGTTCAGTGTCCAAAAGGTTCCACATCACAACAGGCCTCTCACAGCTGTTCGGGGGACCGAAGTCAAGATGGACAACCCACCGCTCTCTCACCGCGGTGGGCAATACAAAATTGGAGTTGATGGGTCAGTAATTGAACCCCTCTGTCCTCTCACGATAGAGGGGTAGTCCACCCATTGTCCTCACACTACAATGGGGGACCCAGTCTGAGACCACACCCTGGGGAGGGAAGAGGTCCAAGATGGATTAAGGACCGCGACCGCTGTCGGTAGATGACCCTGCACCCACAAGAGTGCAAACGGAAGAGTCCGGGCAGCTGAAGCGGCAGTAAAAGGCAGAGGCAGCAGACGGCCCAAGTGTAATACATGGGGTAGGCAGGGAGCCCAGGTAGCAGGTCCAGAGTCAATGCAGCTGTTAATTTCATCACCACAGCCAAGGTCCAGAGCCATGAAAACTGGCCAACTGTGGGGGTCTCTCCTCCGATGTTAATACCAGCTTCCGACCCCCACCAGGCCAGTACCAGCTCACCCGACCCGGCCAACGCCCACCGGAGCCAACACTCCAGGCCAGAGTCAGTCCAGCGATCTGCTGTTTCCACTCCAGCCAACGCCCAACGGCGCCGACACTCCTGGCTCGGATCACTCCAGCCATCTGTCATCGCCAACTCCTCTGCTTCCATCTGGGCTCCCACCAAGGCTGAAGAAGCTACCGAGACAACCAAGCCGATGAAACCGCTCAGGCTGCCGGGCCGCTGAAAGCACCACCAGGACAACCAAGAGCATCGTTGGCTCGCCCAGCAGCCGACAGCAACAACACCCAGGGCCGCCGCCGCTGCCGCAGCCCCCACAACTGCAGCCGCAGCCTCCGCAGCTACCAAAGCCGCCAAAGCCGTCGCCACTGCCAGAGCCTCCGCGGAACCAGCTGCCATCTCCGCTGCCTCTGCCACTGCAGCCTCCGCAGCCACCGAAACCAACGAAGCCATCACCGCCACCGGGACCTCCGCCGAAGCAGCCGCCATTTCCCCTGCCGCCAGGACTGGTCACTGAAGTCGAAACCCAGCTGCAAACTCACCACCGACCGAGCCGGGCTGAAAACAGCTCAGCTACACACCAAGACCCTCTTAAAAATCCCAGAGGGTCCAGCAGCGCCAGGGAGTCTTCCACTGCCACACAAGCCGAAACAGACAGCCACCCCCAGAGAGCTTACTCAGCACGGAACCACCATCTTGGGCATGCGCAGACTCTTGCCGCTAAATGATGTGGTAATTATGAAAAAAAAGGTAACTTGCTGACTTATGCCAGCAATTGCAGCAGTTAAGCAAGTTGCATAATAATTAAGGAAATCATATCACATTTGTGACTTCCCGCTGGCTTCTCCACTGACTTTCTTGTCAAAAATGAGCAATGAAGGTCACAAAGGGCAATGATATGACCACAGGACTCTGTAATTTTGTAGCAGGTGCTAAGCAGCCACATCACAATTGCCATGTAACCCTATTGATCACATGGCCTATGCCTTCCTCAAACTAAAAGGACTGATTTCATAAGCTTGCCGATTAAGTGAATATTAAGCAAGGATTATCTATATAGACAGTTTTTACATTGCCATAAGTTTGGTCTTCCAGTCTTAAATTGGCAACAAGTTTTCTCTTTCCCAATATTATACCAGGTTGATTCTTACCACTGTTGCCATATATCTTAATGAGTTGTATGTGGCTTTTGATTTGTATTCTCTGGGATCATGCCTAATAAAATATATGTAGTTTAATTCACATTTTATTTTCAGAATTACCTGGAAATTAAACTCCTTATCATACCTGGCTTCAATCAAAAGAGAGCTCCTGTTGCTGGTTCTAAAAAGTAAATTCTTGCCTACCTTGATTGCATTGTTCATGTGGAAGGTGATTTGTCACTTTCCTGTTTGTCACCTTCCCATCTCAAGGAGATTTGCTCTTTAATATTTAGGATAACTTAGGTGTTTCTTTTATATCAAGATTCTCAAAACGGTTTACAGTATGAAATAATAATTTCCAGGCTAATGTACAAAATATGCTAACATATTTGGTAAAAACATACAAAATTATTAGGTTATATTATCAGTACAAAACATTGTAGGGAGAAAAAAAATCCTGAACAACTCTGCTTTTCTTTTGAAATAGTATTTTTGCCTTGCTAGTTACCACACCAATAAAGAAGAATATTTGTAGCTCAAAGGGGTCCTAGGTAGTCTCTGAGCTTGCATGTTTTCTTGCAGATATTTCATTACCCAAACTAGGTAACATCATCAATGCTAATAAGGAGTTTGGTTGGCTGTCAGTTTACATATATTCTGATGGCTTGCCCTGTTAGTGTTGGTGAGGGTGATCTTAGAGATATTTTGGTTGGGCTGTTTACTGTTGGCTCCTTTGATTGATGTATTGTTTACTTGATTGTTGGTCTGATATTAATCCTGGAGTTAATCTATGCTGATTTGGGTGCTAATTGCTGGTGGAGGGGTGTTTGGGTTTTTTGTTCCCTTTTAGGCTAGTTGATTGTTGCCTTTGCATAGTTTATGGATACTGTTAATGTTTATGTGTCTATTGATGGCTAATTTGTCAGAGTGCCAGCCTTCTAGAAATTTCCTGGCATTTTTGGACTTGCCTTTGTCTAGGATAGTCACATTTTCCCAATTGATAGGTTAAGTCTATCTATATGTTGTGAAATTACACGGTTTTTTATCATGTCTTCCGGCTGCTAATTGCTGTTCATAGTTGTGTTCTGCCAGTCTTCTGACTGTTGCAGTCATTACATTGTATGTTGTAGATCAGCGGCCCCCAACCTTTTGGGCACCAAGACTGGTTAGTTTCTCCACAGACTGGAGAGGGTGTAGTTTCATAAGCTGCCTGCATCCCGCAGATGGGCTTCACTTGTTTGCACGGATCGGTTTCTGGCATGCCATGGACCGGTGCCTGTCCACGGACTGAGGGTTGGGAACTCCTGTTGTAAATGACTCCTGTTTTTTTCTGGGGTTGTTGGATCTTTTGGTTTGCTTAGAATATTTTGAAGGGCTTTATGTCACACTGATTCCATGTGGTTGTAGTAGTCTGTTGGTGGTTTCTGAGATACTCTTGATGTATATCAGTGCAATTCTTTTTAGGGTTTGTGTTAGTTGTGCTGTATTGGTTTGAGCGGTCAGCAACTATTTGATAAAGTTGCATGGATACCACATGTATTTGGTCATTGGTGCAAGGATATATGTACCATATCTAATCACTGTTTTCTTAAATGAGTTATAAGCAAATCTCAGTATTTCTCTCTTTGTTATTTCCAAGTGCCTCCTTTCCCTCTCACCTAACCAATAAAAGTTGAATGTGTATACTGTATAATATTCTTTCTCAAAGACATATTCAATTGATCTGGAAATTGAATTAGGAACTTCATGAATCATAAAATCTTTTTTCCCCTTGTTCAATTTTGTCTAATTCTCAGCAACTGCCTGGACAAGTCCTTGAACTTTTCTTTCAGAGTTTTTCAATAATGGTTTGCCATTGTCTCTTTTCTAGAACTAAAATTAGGAGACTAATTCAAAGCCAACCAGCTGGCTTCATGCCCATGGCAGGACTGGCATGGTGAACTCCTGTTTTTAGCCTGAAGCCTTAGCTATCAAACTGGCACCCCTAAAAACTTATTCCGTGATAAATCTTTAAGGTTTAACTCTCTAGAACAAATTTGTGTAACAATAACCTTTCAAATGTTGGCAGTGGCTGGATCAAACCTCTCCCATTAAAATGTGCTTCTACTTCCCTATTCCCTAAAAGTCCTGACCAAATCCTCCAATTTCATTGTCATCTTCTTGTCTGTACTTTAATTACTAGTAGGTTTGTATCCCACTATTACATCCTTCTATAACCACAAGGAGAATCTTAATATATAACATAACAAACATAACATAACATTCCTAGAAGACAGGCTTAATGCCAGAAGACAGGGTCAAGATACAAAAGACTGCAGAATCTGCTGGCTCATATTAGCACAGACTTGGACCCTATTCAACAGAATAAAATTAAATGGACAGAAAAGTAAAGTTTTACGCTTAGGCAAGAAAAATCAAATACACAGGAACAGATTAAGTGAAACTTGGCTCAATAGCAGTAACTGTTAGAGAGATCTTGGAGTCTGCAGCCACCAAAAAAGCCAATTTAATCTGAAGTTGCATTACAGGGATAGAATCAAGAACACATGAAGTGTTAGTACCATTTATAATGCCTGGGGAAGACCATACAGGTAGTCCTCAACTTATGACCACAATTTATGTTGTTAAGTGAGAATTTTTAAAGTGAGTTTTGCCCATTTTATGATACTTCTTGCCACAGTAGTTTAAGTGAATATAAGTGAATTTCTGCAGTTAATTGGTTGTTAAATGAATCTGGCTTCTCCATTGACTTTGCTTGTCAGAAGATTGCAAAAACTAATTGTGACCCTGGGAGTCTGCAATGGTCATAAGTAAGAACCAGTTACCAAGCATCTGAATTTTGATCACATAATCATGGGGACGCTGCAAATGTTGTAACTGAAAAATGGTTATAAGTCACTTTTTTCAGTGCTGTTGTAACTTTGAACAGTCACTAATGAACTGTTGTAAATTGAGGACTACCTGTACTTGTAATACTGCATCTAGTTTTGGTCACCACAATATAAAAATATGTTGAGACTCTAGAAAGAATACAGAGCAGGTGCTTCATTAGTAGAGGCTTTTAAGAAGAGACTGGAGAGTCATTTTTCTGAAATAGTTGAATAGAAATAGCTTGAGCAGGGGGTTAGACTAGAAGACCTCCAAAGTCTTTTTTAACTCTTTAATTTGTAATTCTGTTAATACATACTTTAGTTAAAGCCTCTTGTTATATTTAGATAGTCAAGAAAAAACAGAGCATAAGTGCTTTTTATTTTTTCCATCTACAGAAATACATTAGAAACATGCAATTTAATTCTGAATCTGTTTATGTAAAGTATTTGACTAAGTTCAGTTCATTTTATATCTAATTTTGGAAGATAGTTCAATTTGTTAAAGTCTTTGTCAGAGATTGGGGGGAGGGAATTCTTTCACTCATCTTGTCCTGTAGAATATAGGTGCTTTTCTAATTCTGTTTTCATTTTTAGTTGAAATCCTTGGTTATACAAGAACTTTTCTGCCGATATCTATTTTCATTTATTAGCTACTCTGTTCCAGTATTTTATTTTAGAAGCATTGTGCCAAGGCAGAAGGTACAGTATTTAGAGTGTTAATAATGGGTAATTAGAAATGAAATCCAAAAGTATTGGAAACTATCCAGTGGTTCTTTTTCTAATATTTTAACTGATGTGATTTATAGATTATATGAGGCACTGCATTTGAATCATCACTTTTTGCTTTCCATACACATTTTAGGAAAACAAAATCCCACTGCTTGACATATACTGCCATCTGTTGAATAAGCCACTCAGTTTAAGAATGTAATGTAAGATGTTTGATGTCTTTGCTACAATACAAATGAAATCTGTGGTCACAGTTTGTGATAAACCTTAAATTCAGAATATTTATCAGATCCATCATCATGGTCAATAAATGCTAAATTAAAATCTATAAGGAGAACCTGTCAATGTAGCCATTCACATTGTGGAGCTCTTTTCTGCTGACGACAGATGGAACAAAAATCATTAATCGTTTCAGAGTATGCTGGGCCCTGACCTTGTAGCTGTAATAATGTGTTTCACCTATTTGCTGTACAATTACATAAGATTGTTTTTTTTTCTGTCCTTTTTTTGTCCAAATCAAATTTTGATTTCCTAAATAAACCTTTTCAATATGAGTAGTTTGAATGGGAATTGATTAATTAATTACTAGTTGAGTATTACCTATAATTCATTGTTTCAATGAATTTGTTGATATCTAGTATTTTGTGAATTTCTTAATCTAATTTAAATCTCGGGACAGAATTAACTATAGATAAAAATAGTGTTTAAGTCTAGTCATTTTTCATTATTCACTTACAGTTCCAATAATTACTGTACTTAAAAGTTATTAGAACTCTTTAGGCGTGGAAATATCTACAGTCTGAGATTAAAGAAATGGACACAAATACTAATTGCAACTGATGGTTTAAATGCTAGTATAGCTTTGGTGGCTCAGGCTGTTAAATGCCTGCTCTTAAGATCCAGCTGTCTACAATTACTGTAGGCTCGAATCCCACCAGGCTCAAGGTTGACTCAGCCTTCCATCCTCTCGGGGTAGGTAAATTGAGGACCCAAGATTGTTGGGGGCAATTAGCTGACCTTGTAAAAATGCCGCTTAGTAATAAGCAGGCATATACAATGGAATGAAGGCTATTGCTGAGCACATTGGGTTGTGCTCCAAAATTGTAAGCCGCCCTGAGTCTTCGGAGAAGGGCGGCATATAAATGTAATTAAAAAAAAATACTTTCTCTATCAAGGATGGAAATCTATAAGATACTATAATTTGAATTTTGGACACTGTTCTTTTGGCAGCATAAGAAATATAGAAATCAACACTAGGACGTTTCAGGGAACATTATAATTCATTCTCTAAATTAACCATTGAAGTCGAGGTGTTCAATATCACATCACATTAGCATAAATATACAGCCCAGAAGTATTTGGATCATATTCGACACATCAGAATAACAGGAAACTGATAGATTTCGAGAACTCATACAGGTAGATTATAAGATTTGGTTGAAGTAAGTGGATATCATCCATCCATCCATCATGATAGTTTTGTTGTTCTCTATAGGTTATCTACAGAAAAAGGAAACAAAAGTACTGTTTTTATCTCGAATGACAAATCCTTCTCTTTGTTGTTTCATTTGATACCCTGTACTGCATTCCTGTTTTTAAAATCTGCAAAATGCTTCGTAAAAAATTTAAATGTCATTTAAAAATTATGAGTAAGGGACAGTTGAGAACATAAGCCTTTTTCTTGACTCAAAAGTTAATTGACCTGTATGTCTCTAGTATATGGAGCAATATTATTCACTTCTTTTGAATTACTGACATACGTCATTATTGGCAAGCTCACTAAGGATAGTAATGGGCCATATTTAAATCTACACAAATGTGGGATTCCAAAGGTGCTTTTTCAAGACTACAAACAAGAACAAGAAAGTCCAGTTGCCTCTTGAAAAAGCACCTTTGGGACAATAATGATCTGGATGACTGAGAATTTTCATAGACATATGGAATCTTTGCACTGTTTTAGAAAACCAGGCTAAGTTAAGAAAAGTGACCATGTGCAAAATAATTAGAAAGGAAAAAAATTGAACAAAATGTAAAGGAATAGAATTATAATATACTTAGGAGAAGATGTGGTTGTGCAAGGCATTTGACAAAGTAGACCACAACCTACTTCTGAGTAAGCTAGAAAAAAGTGGAAAAATAGCACCACCACTAGATGGACTCGCAACTGGCTGACAAACCATACTCAACAAATAGTTCTTAATGGGTCTAAGTCTACATGGAGGGAAGTAAGCAGTGGGGTGCCACAAGATTCCATCTTAGGCCCAATACTCTTCAATATCTTCATTAACGACTTAGATGGGGGAATAGAAGGGGAACTTACCAAATTTACAGATGATACTAAGCTGGCAGGAATAGCTAACACTCAAGAAGATAGGCTCAAGATCCAAGTGGATCTTGACAGACTCGAACAATGGGCTGTATGTAACAAAATGAAATTCAATGTAGAGAAAAGTAAAGTCCTACACTTAGGCAAGAAAAACCAAAAGTACACATATAGACTGGGTGAAACCAGGCTGAATAGCAGTAACTGTGAGAGGGATCTTGGAGTCTTAGTGGACAACCAGCTAAATATGAGCCAGCAGTGTGCAGCAGCAGCCAAAAAAGCTAATGCAATCCTAAGTTGCGTTAACGGATGGATACAATTGAGATCAAGTGAGGTACTAATACCACTCTATAAAGCCTTAGTAAGACCACACCTAGAGTACTGCATCCAGTTTTGGTCACTACATTATAAAAAAGATGTTGAGATTCTAGAAAGCGTGCAGAGAAGAACAACCAAGATTATTAGGGGACTGGAGGCTAAAACATATGAAGAACGGTTACAGGAACTGGGCATGGCTAGTCTATTGAAGGGAAGGACCAGGGGAGACATGATAGCAGTCTTCCAATATTTGAGGGGCTGCCACAGAGAGGAAGGAGTCAAGCTATTTTCTAAAGCACCTGTAGGCCAGAGAAGGAATAATGGATAGAAACTGAACAAGGAGAGATTTAACCTGGAAATAAGGAGAAAGTTTCTGACAGTGAGAACAATCAACCAATGGAACACCTTGCCCTAGGAAGTTGAGGGAGTGCCATCACTTGAGACTTTCAAGGAGAGATTGGACTGCTATTTGTCAGAAATGGTGTACAGTCTCCCGCTTGGGTGGGTGTTGGACTAGATGACCTACAAGGTCCCTTTCAACTCTGATTATCTGTTACCTGTTATTTATATTTACTTATTCTGCAATGCTTTCACAAGGGACATTCAGTAAGTAGATTGGATATATAGAGGAGATTGCATTTAAACAAACCAGGGTTACTAGTCCTTGATATTAAACCATTTGTTGGCTTGCATTTTCTATCTGGGGTCTTTATTCTTGAAATTTAAAAATTATCTAAAAACACACTTAATTAGAAGAAGTCATTTCACAGTGACTGGGTTTCATCTCCAAAATTACTGAAGCTTTTTTACAGACCCACATAAATGTAATAACCATTGCTATCCTCTATGGAGATTCTCAATCATTCAGGTCATGGTTGTCCCAAAGGTGTTTTTCCAAAAGGCAACTGGACTTTCTTGGTTTTTTTCCTTGAAAACGTTTAGCTTCTCATCCAAGAAACTACTTGAAGTTTCTAAACTGAAGAAGCTTCAGAACTGAAGTCAGAACTGAAAAAGTTTCTTGGATGAGAATCAAAATGTTTTCAAAGAAAAAACAAAGGAAGTCCGGTTGCCTTTTGGAAAATATCACTTTTGGGATATTGCTGTCTTTGCAACCCTTAGGCAATGGGAAAATACAGAAATCAGAATCCCACAAGTGCCCTCTCAACAATTATTATGATGAGTTGTTTTCTAAGCAAAAAAAAAAGTTCATTTCTGAGATTGAGGAGCCTAGTGAAATAGTGCAAGACATTACAGTTCAACTGTTGAGTTCAACTATTCAATCAGGGAAACAATGGCAATGCAATCACAAACTCAGTTTTAATGCAGCAAGCATGCCTTTGCATGGTAATGCTAGAGCTGAAGTTAAACAAGAACTTTCAATTGCAGAAGACTTTCTAAGACTGATGATATAGAATAATAAACTCATTATCAACACAAATGAAAAAACATTGGTACCTTGCCCTCGTTTTCCATGAAGTCATTTGATTACATTCTGACTAGGATTGAAGATAGGAATTTCTTTGGGGGAATTCTTACCTCATCCTGTTTCCTAATTCATAACCCCTGCTCCTTTATTGCTTAAATCACGGCACTATGCAGTTTAGTCACCATTTTGTCAGTTTTATTTTAAAAAAAACTGCTGTTGTGATGCTGAACACCTTGCCATATTTAAACTGAGGAGGAAGGGGGACTTTTTTTTTCTCTCCATGTGAAAACATGGCAAAAGAAAATGAGGGGAGCAGAAGACCAGCTAATTTTTTGCAATCTATTACTCAGAAGTCAACTCAGGGGAAGTATCAGGCATCAAGAGGAGCTGTCAAGTGAGATTCCATTCAAAATCCAAGAAAGAAAACCTTAGACTCCATTGTTTTAGAGAAAAGGACTTTTACTGAAAGTTGACATGGTAGCATCAGAAGAATACAAGATCTGAAGCAATAGGTGCGAAAATCACATATAGAAAGTTGCCCCATGTTCCCACCCCCAATAGTTCAAACCGGCCATCCAATCTGAGATGTGTATAATGTCATGTGGAGCATCTTCAGGTGGTGTTTCAGGCATCTGGTACACCAAGACGGTTGACCTTGGCTTCGGTAGATAAGGGGCTACATCTGCGCAGTAAGCAAGTAAGCATAGTCAAGAAAATATCCCAAGTTTTACATTTTTAATTTTTATTTATTTATTTTATTTTGTCAAGGGATTATAAGATAACAGGTATAAGTATAAACATAGTTATGAATACATGAAATGGACACATATAAGAAAAAAAACAATAGGACAGGGACAGTAGGCACATTGGTGTGCTTATGCACGCCTGCTACAAACCTCTTAGGAAAGGAGTGAGGTCAATAGTAGACAGTCTAAGGTTAAAGTTTTTGGGGTTTGGGGAAGAAACCACAGAGTCAGGTAGAGTATTCCAGACATTGACCATTGCTGAAGTTGTATTTCCTGCAATCAAGTTTGGTGCGGTTTACCTTGAGTTTGTATCTATTGTGTGCTCTTGTATTGATATGGTTGAAGCTGAAGTATTCATTGACAGGTAGAACATTGCAAAACATAATTTTATATACTATACTTAGATCAGACTGAAGGTGGCGTAGCTCTAGATTGTCTAGGTCTAAAATTTCAAGTCTGGTGGCATAAGGTATTCTGCAATGAGTAGAGGAGTGGAGAACTGTTCTTGTGAAATATTTCTGGACTTTCTCAACTGTATTAATATCAGATACGTAATGCGGGTCCCAGACTGATGAGCTGTATTCAAATATTGGTCTAGCAAATATTTTGTATGCTCTGGTTAGTAGTGTAATATTACCGGAGAAAAAGCTATGCATGATTAGGTTAACAACTCTTAATGCCTTTTTGGCTATGTAATTACAGTGGGCTGTAGCACTTAGATCATTAGAGATGAGTACTCCAAGGTCCTTGACAGAGTTTGGATCATCAACAAGGTCTTGACTATTCAGCTTGTATTTTATTTTCTGATTTTTTTTTTGCCAATATGTAAGACAAGGCATTTATTTGTTGAGATTTGAAGTTGCCATTTGTTTGACCATTCTGATACATAGTCGAGGTTTTTTTTGAAGGGTAGCAGTATTGTTGGTGGTGTTGAATAGCTTTACAACATCAGCGAAAAGAACGCAGTTGCTGTTAATATGATCACAGAGGTCATTTATGTAGAGTATGAAGAGAGTTGGTCCTAGAACACTGCCTTGGGGGAAAGCACTGTTGACAGGTACAGAATTTGATAGGATGCTCCCAAATTTGACCATTTATTGTCTGTTTGACAGGAATGCTTCTGTCCAGTTATGCAGGTGTCCAGAGGCAACCATTTGTGCTGTGAGAATGCATTGTTTTGCCATAAACTCTGTTGTATTCTCCCAGGGTAAGCTCTCTTCACGTTGAGTTAGATTATTGTTAATCTTTTTAGTCTTTATCACAGTCTCCATATCAGCTGTAACTGGCTTAGTTGTTTTTGAAGAAATCTGGCAGTCATTTTACTCCTCCCCCACTAGATCGGGAAAGTCTAATATCTGCTGTTTTGTCAGATCTCTTTGCAGGTCCCATTGTAACTTCTCAAGATTGTTGGAAATGGAGGGAGGGTTAGTTTTACTTACAGATTTCTTGCCAGCAAAGTGCTCCTCAATTCTTGGTTGTTTTGCAGTTTTCACTGGTGGGAGAGATCCTGGGCTAGTGCCATGACGCTTCTTTCTTTTCCCCATGCCTTGTTAGTCCTCAGCAAAACAAAAACTTTTGTCTGTGTTGCGGTCTATGATGTTATCTTCTCCAGAAAATTTTATTTAAATAAAAAGGATCCACTGGGAGTACTAAAAATTGATAAAATAAAACCAAGAGGAGCTGCTGCAGCACACTCCAGCAGCCGGCTTTCCCCGGCTCCTTCCCCCCAGGTCTCCAGAGATACCATAAGATTTTAGTTTTAAGAGTAGTTTGTCGTGTACCACTGAATCAAAGGCTTTACAGAAGTCTATGTAGATTGCGTCTATTGCTTTGCCCTGATTGAGTTGTGTAGTCCATATGTTTTTGCAGTGTAAGAGTTGCAGATTACAGGATAGTTTTTTTCTGAAACCAAATTGTTTATTAGAGAGTAGGTTGTTTTTCTCTAAGTGGAGGATAATGGATTGGTTAATAATTGATTCCATACTTTACAGGTGATGCAGCATAAAGAGATTGGTCTGTAATTTTCAACTAGGCTGGGGTCTCACTTTTTGAAGATGGGGATGACCGTGGCTAGTGACCATAGGTTTGGCAAGGAGCTGGTCCTGAAAGATTTTTCAAAGATTATGCTTAAAGGTTCGGCTATGGCAGTGGATAGCTTTTTAAAGAAGTAGGCACATATTCCATCTGGTCCAATAGATAGAGATGGTTTTAGATTGCGTAATGCTTTTTCAACGTAGTCTTCTGTAAAATCTATATGTATTAGATCAGTGTAGTTGTCTGTGGTTCAACTAGGAAATACTGGGCATGATCCATTGCTCTTTACAAATACTGAGCCAAAGAATGTGTTAAAGAGGTTGGCTTTAATAGTGTCATCATTTTACCAACTCAAACCTCCAGCACTCTCCCCCATGAAGTCCAATTATTCTTCCTTTCCCCGTTTCTATGGCAGCTGGAAAGATAAGCAGAAGAAGGATTCTTGGAGGCTGACATTAGCCATGATGATGCAATGGTTAGTGTTATGTATTAAGCATATAAAGTTGTGTTAAGCCCTGCTAAAGTAAAACCAACCTTTAGATGACCCTAACTGTTAACTCTAACTGTTTTGGAGGGAAACTTAGAACATTCATATTTGGGCAGGGTTTTCTAAGTATTATGATTGGTTAAGGCCCTGTGGGCCCAGAGTATAAATTACAGGCATTTACCTGTAATTCCTCAGTTCCAGTTTTGAGTCAATAAATTTATTTATTTATTTTTTTAATTACATTTATATGCCGCCCTTCTCCAAAGACTCAGGGCGGCTTACAATTTTTTGGGATACAACCCAGTGTAGCAATAGCCTTCATTCCATTGTATATGCCTGCTTATTACTAAGCGGCATTTTTACAAGGTCAGCTAATTGCCCCCAACAATCTTGGGTCCTCAATTTACCTACCCCAAGAGGATGGAAGGCTGAGTCAACCTTGAGCCTGGTGGGATTCGAGCCTACAGTAATTGTAGACAGCTGGATCTTAAGAGCAGGCATTTAAATGCTGTTGTAACTATGCTGGCCTGTTTCTTGCCTACTGAAGCACACTACACAATAGTTAGAATGCAGCATTGCAGGCTACTTCTGCTGACTGCCAGCTGTCAGCAGCTTGGCAGTTCGATTCCCACCAGCTCAGCCTTCTAGCCTTCTGAATCAGTAAAATGAGGACCCAGATTGTTTGGGCCAATACCAACTCTGTAAACTGCTTAGAAAGGGCTGTAAAGCACTGTGAAGCGGTACATAAGTCTAAGTGCTAAGTGCTATTCTGAGGATAGCAATGGTAAGGTCACTTATAAGGTTCTACAAATACGATTCTAGAGATTTCTGGGCAAAGCTGATTGCTGTGGTGAAATATTCTGAGTCAAATTTAGTTTTTGCAAGAATCTATTTATTTTAATTTAATTTAATTATGAGATTTATATGCCGCCCTATCTCCTGAAGGACTCAGGGCAGCTTACAATACTAAAAAAACATACAATACAAAAGTTAAAAATAAATTAAACCCAGGGAATCTCATAATCATAAACTAAAAACAATTAACCCATTTAAAAACTCACCCACCCCATCAGTCCGGGTAGGCCAGTTGAAATAGCCAAGTTTTTAGGCCACGGCGAAGGCCTGGAGGTCCGGGGCCACCCGGAGCTCCAGGGGCAGCTGATTCCAGAGGGCAGGTGCCCCCACAGAGAAGGCCCTATTCCTGGGGGCTGCCAGCCGACACTGTCTAGCTGACGGCACCACCAGGAGGCCCTGCCTGTGGGAGTGTACTAGGCATCGGGAAATCATTACCAGCATTTATTTATTTATTTATTTATATTTGAACTTGTATGCCGCCCCATCTCCGAAGACTCGGGGCGGCTCACAACTAAAAACATAGAACAATAAATATTTAAAAAGACATTAAACTAACAAGCCCAAATATAAGACATAACAAGACAATAAAATATATTAAAAACCCATCCCTCCCCCAAAGGAGGGTCACAGCCCGGTTGGTCAAACAGCCAAGTTTTTAATTCATGGCGGAAGGTGCGGAGATCAGGGGCCAGACGGAGCTCCAGAGGCAGTTGATTCCAGAGGTCGGGGCCGCAACAGAGAAGGCTCGTCGTCGGGAAGTACCAACCGCATTGGACGCCCGATGGAACCCCGAGGAGTCCTTGCCTATGAGCCCGCACAGGGCGGCCAGAGCTAGCTATTGGAAGAAGACACTCCCTCAGATATTGGGGACCCATGCCGTGTAGGACTTTGAATGTTAAAACTAAAACCTTGAATCTCACCCGGAGCGCAATCGGCAACCAATGCAGGCCACGCAGGAGGGGGGTAACATGGGAGAACCGGGTAACTCCATCACCACCAGCGGCGCATTCTGCACCAACTGCAATCTCCGGATGGTATGCAAGGCAGTCCTAGATAGAGAGCGTTGCAGTAGTCGAGTCTCGAGGTGACATGAGTAACCGCGCGTAGGGCGTCTCGATCCAGAAAAGGCGAAGTTGTCGAACAAGACGGAGCTGGGCAAAGGCCCCCTGGCGACGGCCCCCCACCTGCTCCTCCAACGAGCTGTACATCCAGGAGGACCCCCAGATTCCGTGCCCTATCCACAGGGGTAACACCTCCCCTATGGCCAAGGATAAACAATCCTGGCTGGGTCGAGACGCCGACACGCAAAAGCCACTCAGTCTTGGCGGGTTGAGTCGAGCATGTTCCTACTCATCCAGGTCCGTACTGCATCCAAGCACCGGGACATCAGGGAGAGGGCATGCTGATCTGGCCAGGGTGGAAAAGTACAGCTGAGTATCATCAGCGCACTGATGGAATTTCACCCCAAAGCCACGGATGATCTCACCCAGTGGTTTCATGTAGATATTAAATAAGAGAAGGGAAAGGACCGACCCCTGCGGGACCCCACAAGAGAGAGCCCTCGGTCGACCGAACCCCTCCCACTAACACCGATTGATCGCCCTGAGAGGTAGGAGGAGAACCACTGAAGAACAGTGCCCCCACTCCCAACCCCCGAGGCGACGCAAAAGGATACCATGGTCAATGGTATCAAAAGCCGCTGAGAAGTCCAATAGGACCAGGACAGAGGAAAAACCCCTGTCCCGGCCCTCCAAAGATCATCCATCAGCGCGACCAATGCCGTCTCCGTGCTGTAACCGGGTCGGAAGCCCGATTGGTACAGATCCAGGTAGTCCGCTTCATCCAGGAAAAGCGGAACCTGCTGAGCCACCACACTCTCAACAACCTTCGCCAAAAAGCGAAAGTTGGAGACCGGACGGAAGTTGTCTAACACGGTCGGGTCCAAGGCAGGCTTCTTCAGGAGGGGTCTCACCACCGCCTCCTTCAAGGCGGAGGGAAAGACACCCTCCCTCAATGAAGCATTGACAACTGCCCGGAGCCAACCGCAGGTGGCCTCCCTGGCGGCATAAGTCAGCCAGGAGGGACACGGGTCCAACAAACATGTGGTGGAACTCAGTCGCCGCATAATCCTGTCCACTTCATCCTCGGAAACAGGATCAAACCCATCCCAGATAACAGTGGCCAGACTACCCACAACTCGTTCCTCCGACCACTGCAAATCAGAGGACAACCCATCCATCAAGGTTTCCTGCAAGTATCCCAGTCCAATGCCATGAAGGGCTTTATAGGTCAACACCAGCACCTTGAATCTCACTTGGAGGGCAACCGGTAACCAGTGCAGCTCGCACAGGAGGGGTGTAACATGGGAGTATCGGGATCCTCCCATCACAACCCACGCCGCTGCATTCTGGACAAGTTGAAGCCTCCGGGTGGTCCTCAAGGGCAGCCCCATGTAGAGAGTGTTGCAGTAGTCCAGACGGGAGATGACGAGTGCCTGAGTGACTGTACATAGGGCATCTCGGTCCAGGAAGGGTCGTAACTGGTGCACCAGGTGAACCTGGACGAATGCCTCCCTGGCCACGGCTCCCACTTGCTCCTCCAAACTGAGCCGTGCATCCAGGAGGACACCCAAGTTGCGAGCCCTGTCTATAGGGGGCAACACCTCTCCCCCCAAAGTTAACGATGGAATATCCTGGTAAACCTGAGATGCTGGTACATTAAGCCACTCGGTCTTGGTCGGGTTGAGTCGGAGTCTGTTCCTCCCCATCCAGACCTGCACCGCCTCCAGGCACCTGGACATCACTTTGATGGCGACACTGGGTTGGTTAGGGGTGGAGATGAAAAGCTGGGTATCATCAGCATACTGATGATACCTCACCCCAAAACCACGGATGATCTCACCCAGCGGCTTCATGTAGATGTTGAACAGGAGGGGCGAGAGGACTGACCCCTGGGTACCCCACAAGTGAGGGGCCTTGGGGTCGACCTCTGCCCCCCCTACCAACATTACCTGCATACGACCCGAGAGGTAGGAGAACCACCATAAAATGGTGCCCCCCACACCCAACCCCTCGAGGCGTTGCAGTAGGATACCATGGTCGATGGTATCGAAAGCTGCTGAGAGATCTAATAGGACCAGGACAGAGGAATAACCTCTGTCCCGTGCCCTCCAGAGATCATCCACCAGTGCAACCAATGCCGTCTCCGTACACTAGCCCCAGCCCAGGGTTCCAATCCTCCAGGCCTCCAGGGGGTGCAAGGATGAACTTGCGGGTCAGAGCGCACCACCGCTTGAAGACAGCGGGGGCGCACTCCCAAAGAACGGTATGGCCCACCATCCCTACCTCTGCTGCCATTCCCGAGCACCGTGGGGATCGCTCCCCCAGCCCTCCCCTCCAGAGCCCCCACCAGCCCCCCCCACCTGACTGTGATCCATTGCTAACTGAAAGTAGCCCAGTGGAGTCCTCCCGATTCCAACTGGGCTGAATAACCCACCCTCCTCCCTAACCCCCTTAAAAATTTATCTAAAATTTAATCAACCTGATCTTGGGGCCCCTACTCCTCCTCCCTAGACCCCAACCCACATCCGCACAGTGCCATCTCGGGATTCCAAAATTCGTCATCAAGGTAGGCCATCGGAAGTCCAGCAGGCCATATCCAGGACAGGGGGGAGTCCCTTAAGGCCTGCAATTCCGTGGGAGGATAAATCCACATAGTCTAAGGTAATCCATGTTTCAGGGAAAAGAAATGAAAGGAAAGGAAATGACCCAATGGAATACTCAGTCCAAAATAAGATGTTCCAGCCAATTGAAATCGTCCAAACCCCAGGTGTCCTCTTACGACAGCTGGGGGAGGCGATGGCAATGCCTCTATGGAACCACCACCACGCTCTCACCGTCAGTGGGAAATTTCAATGGTTGGGGCCCAGATGGTAAGGCCAGTTAATACAGTCAGCCAGCCCGCAGGGGGAGTGCCTAGCCCCGCTGTCCTCACACCACAGCAGGGCGGGTGCGCTCCCAAAATGCTCCCCAATGCCCTCTCACCACAGCGGAGAGCATCCTAGCAGGCCACATCAGAACTGAGAAAGGAGAAGACAAAGCAAAGGGGGGGGAACCCCCATCCATCTATCATCCGGCAGCTCCCCAAGTCCGGGCAAGGTCCAGTCCGGCGGCTCTCACCACGCTGGGTGCCACGGGTTGAAAATCTCAGGGCTGCCAGCACACCTCTCAAAGCTGTTAGAAACCACCAGTCCTGGAACCAGCATAAGGAGAGGAACCACATGGCAGACAGAGGGGCATTTATATGAGCATCATGTAATTAAAAAAAATAAGTGATGCCCAACTCTCTTTTCTGAAGACATACATGTAATCTCATATGCAGTATAAGTTAATTTTCAAGATCCTTCATAAGACTTTTTGAATGGTCATGTTTATTTTGTACATTACTGATATGCATATCTGTTGGCATTTATTTCTTAAGTCTATGTGCAGCCACCTGTTGCTGGTTCCATACTTGATCTCTAGATCTTGAAATTTTTTAAAGTGCTCTTAAATCCTGATAATTTCTGATATGAAGAAATTATATTGTCTTTATTAAACTTGCTTTTGGAGAGGGATCAGTTTCTTGTCCACAGCAATGTATCTGATTGATTTTTGAATCCTGTCATTTGCCTAGTCAAAAAATTATAAACAGATGGCTTCTAAATTTAGAAATTGGAAAGGGGATATGTGCTTTCATAAATAAATTTGGAATAACAGTAAATTTGTCAGATAGTCTATAATTACTATCTGGGCCATATTATACAACTATTGTTATTGATTTTATATTATATGAACAAATGTATTTTACCAATTTCTGATAATGGTAAGAATCCAATCACATTCTGGTTTTTTTAATTATACACCTTATTCTATGCTACATGTTGGTCAGCTTTTATGGGTTCTATACAATAATTTTGATTCTGTGGTTCACTGTTATTATCAAAAGTCTAACTCCTGCTTGGTATGCCTGATTACTGTACCCACTTCCTACATCTGTGCTAACACATGGATACACAGATGCCATTAATCTCTCCTTAATAGATAATTGACCATAAAATTCTATTCTAAACCAAGAGGCCAGCCAAGATGCTTAGAAAGAAAAAACTATTTTAATAAAGTGTTCTCCGTAATTAAACATCATAACTCTCCTTTATTTGTTTTAATAGCTATTATAATGCTTACCTGCTGCTTCTTTCAAGAGCATTAGAAGCTTGTTCAACCTTTGAAAACTGTGTTCATGTCTTAAATATGAAAGAGCACTACAGCCTGAAACTGTTAATAATGTTAGTGTTTTATTAATCAACATTAAATATAAATTTGGTATTTGTATTGCTACATAATAGTATTCTATTCTGATAGAATGCATCTTATTTTCCTTACAACTTTAAACCTGGGTTAATTTCTATAGCCAGCTCCCAGGAGTTCACTTTACTTCCTCTCCCTATTAATATCATTGGTCTTTTACATAATTAAAAGCATTTATTGAGCATCATTTTTAATGTGATACTGAGCATTAATTGTATCCTGTTCTGTAAGATACATAAATAAAACACTAAAATTGAGCAGGATGAATAGAA
This sequence comes from Naja naja, assembly GCA_009733165.1. NCBI lineage: Eukaryota > Metazoa > Chordata > Lepidosauria > Squamata > Elapidae > Naja > Naja naja. The sequence continues at coordinate 80,321,094 of CM019155.1, read as the reverse complement.
ATGCACATACTTTGTGATGAAACATTTAAGGAGGATGAAAGTACTATGAAATGCTCCCTATGTGACTCATACGCCCACTACAAGTGTTTGGAGTTAACCAAAGGTGTAGCCCAGTTTCTTTAATCAACACCACTAAAAACCTCTCAGTTTGCATTTCCACTATTCTGCCTATCCTGCAAGCCCAGACTTGCCAAATTTATGGTTTTGCTTGAACGGGTGACACTTTGGAAGCATGTCTAGCATCCCTTGAGGAAAAGGATAAAACACGGAAAAGTGAAGCACCAGTATCCCAGAATCATGACACAGCTCAACAACCCAAGCCATTGGAAATCACTAATCCTGCTAGTAACATCTTCATCCTTATCAAAGACTCAGTTGAATGTGAACAGAAGCGTCCCAACATATCTTGTTTGGACTGGATGACGTCCCAACATATCTTGTTTGGACTGGATGACACCAACAAATCCAACGACACCACAAAGGTTTGCAACATCATCAGCAACTTCCAGGAATCAACCATTGCTCCCGATGAAATCATTGATTTCTCCTGTGATGGCCCCGAGTTCAAGAACAGTGATGGCTCAGTGGCCCCATGCTTCTGCAGAGTTGTTTGCAAGATTGAAATCAGAAAACTCACATTCATTTCCACAATAAACTCACTCGCCAAAAACTGCACAAAAGGAAACTTTGTTCGTGGCCCGACCTGTCCATACTGCAATGTGCCCATACCCACAAGCTCTGCTCGGAGCTCAAAAGACACCAGGACCAAGGAGAGACTGACCTGTACATAGACTACCATGCTGATTGTATCAAATGCAAGATCAGTGGCCCACATCCCAACAATCACCCTCAACAACCAAAACTAGGCATGCATGCCCCCAACTTCCTCCAGGTCCACCCCTACAGGTCTAAAATGCAAGCTACTTAATGCAAGAAGCCTCACAAACATGCCCAAATTCCTCCTGCTTCTAAATGCAGCCATATTCGACCTTATTTTTGTCTGTGAGACGTAGTTGAATGTATCCTCTCCAGACTCCATTATTACAGTAAATGACTATCACGTTTTCTGACTGTGATAACCATAGAGGGGATGGTTGCTATCTTCTATAAAAAGTCCCTAGGTCTGAAGAAGATAAATGTTACGCAGGTGCTTGCACTTTCTGAGACCATTGTCTGCGAACTGTTCTTAAATACCCCGGTTTATTTCCTGCTATGTTATAGAGCCCCTGATTACAACCTTGGTCATACGAACAAGTTAACTGCACTACTAACATGGGCAGCTTCCTTCCCACACCCCTTATCTTTCTTGGTGACCTCAATTTGCCTCTTATTAATTGGACCCTAAATGAATGTACAACTGAACCTATATACGCAATCCTGTACAATGCTGTTACGACTCTGGGGCTCGAGCGGTTGGTAACAAATAACACTAGGCTCAACAATTGCTTAGATCTCATCTTCTTTGGCTTCAACCACAGTAGTACACAGGCAAATAATCGATACCCTTGAGTAACAAGGATATGCACATGGAAATGTTTATGGAAGTAGTTATGAATAATTATTCAGCCACACACAGATACACTAAATTGAGTTAAAGTTTACTCTAAGAAATAGCACAGTCCAATAAATGGTCCAGGTCATATACTTTTAACAGTCCAAATAATATCCAATTACGAAGTCTCCTTACCGGTTGCAAGTCATTTACAGTAAACAAAGATATCAAAGTATAAGCACAGCATAAATACAACAGAGAATCTTAGATAGCAACAGAATGTCAGAGAGAGCAAGCTATGATCTCTAGCTCTCTCTTATGATAATTTGCAATATAATCAACCAATCGGAATATAGTATAAATCAATACAGTGATTTTGTCTTAAAGCTACAAACACACATTGTTGGGTTATATATTGCCAACCCAACTAATTTGTGTACAGATTCCTAACACAAACTAAAGGTAAACTGCTGCAAATTCAATTGCAGAAAATATGACTTCAGCAACAAAGTGGTCAACACCTGGAATGCTCTACCCGACTCCATTGTTACAGCCTCAAACCCTCACAGCTTCAATCTCAAACTGTCTACCGTTGACCTCACCCCATTCTTAAGAGGTCTTTAAAGGGGGCGTGCATAAGTGCACCAATATGCCTACCGTCCCTGTCTTACTGTCCCCATTTATCTGTATTTACTTCCTTTGTTGATGTTTATGTTCATACCTATACTTGTTACCTTGTATATATTTGACAAACAAAAAAATTAATAAATAAATGAAGGGTTCCTTGCCCCTCCATCTTTTATAATTTTAGAATAAATCATGGCTCAATGAAATGTGAGTGGCATCACACTGCACTATCCTTTGTGTTTTTCTTACTTCCATGAAAACTAATATAAAAGCTAGTATAGGTTTCAGAACTGAAACAGAATAAGGCCCCAAATCTGCAAAAATACATAGATTGTAAATTGCTACACATTTTATTATTCTTCTCTCTTCTTAGTAAGTATATGAATTTAAGCTGTCTTTCAATTTTATTAGAGTACTTGCTTCCTCATTACTATTTTAACACCCACTGGAGTTTCACAGAGTATGACCTTTTTTCTTTTTTGCTTGCAATGACAAAGAGCAGCTGAGCAAAAAATAAATATATTGTTTAATGTTACATAGTGGCTAAAGTGTTTAGATAGCAACAGTCAATTTTAATCCATTCGATTATTTTTAATCTATTTCATCTTTGGATGCTTATTGAATTATTTTGAGATAGATACTAGAAGAAACACTGGGTATGTTGTTGACTATGGGGATGCATATACATATAATCCCCTGATCCCCTGATCTCCGCACCTTCCACCGTGAATTAAAGACCTGGCTATTTGACCAACCCGGGCTGTGACCTCTCCCTGGGGGAGGGACGGTTTTAATGTTTATTATCGTTATGTTTTAATATTTGGGCTTGTCTTTGGTTTAATGGTTTTTTAAATATTTATTGTTCTGTGTTTTTAGTTGTGAGCCACCCCGAGTCTTCGGAGATGGGGCGGCATACAAGTTCAAATATTATAATAATAATAATAATAATAATAATAATAATAATAATAATAATAATATAAACATCTCCATACAGACATCCATACATTGTTATATTTGTATACCCTCCCATGCACATTTTTACACTACTTTCTATCTAGGAGGCTCCAGTCTATAATGGAATCCCAGGCCAGATTACAGAACCAGGATTTTTTTTTTGTTATACATATATAAATTTACTTCACCATTCAGAATCTTCTTATTTGATACATTGTTTACTAATTATTCTAATCATCATAGCTACTTATGTTTCGACCTTGCCTTCTTCTATGCAACCACTGATAGAATTTATTCCACATTTCATGGTACTCAGATTCCCCCTTGTTTTTTAATTCTAGAGTTAACCTGTCCAATTTTGCACAGGCCATAATTTTCCTTATTATTTCTGTTTCTGGCGGTATGCTTTCCTTTTTCCAGTATTGTGCATATATTATTCTAGCCGCCGTCAACACATCTACTATTAGATAAATAAAATCCTTCCTATATCCTTCTGAAATTATTCCTAGGAGAAAAAATTCCAGCTTAAATGGAATACACTCTCCCACCATTTGTTCCACCTGTTTGGATCAGTCTCCAATATTTTTTTGCAGCATTGCAGGTCCACCACATGTGAAAAAATGTGCCTGATACATCTTTGCACTTCCAACAATTTGAAGATAGATTTTTGAACATTTTGGAAAGCCTTGCTGGCGGAAGATGCTACCTATAAAACATCTTATATGCCGTGGCCAATATTATTTTCTTATTGGTGGTCCAAAGCTTTTTGCCATTTAGCCAATTCAGTATTATAACTGAAATTTTTTGCCCATGCCACCATTGTTTCTTTTATATGTCATTCTAAAATATCTATACAGTACTTTTATTAATTTATCATTGGTTTCTAACAGAAGCTTATCCAGAATTGTGAACTCTTTATTAATGCCCCATGTTTTCCTGCTCTGTGTGTATCTTGTTTGTATTTGTAAGTAAGACCACCATACTATATTCACCCCTTGTGTTACCAGTTCTAATCTAGTTTTCAGTTCTCCCTGTTCATTCAGTATGTCTCTATATGTTACGATTTTCTCCATATTTATCAAATTTGGGTGTATAAATGCTTCTAGTGTGGAAAGCCAAGTAGGTGTTTTCATGTAATTATGATATTTGATTTTCTTCCAGTTAACAGTGCCTGTCTTAAGTAGTGTCTCTTGAAATATTTATGTGCTGTACGTTTTCGTACCATAAGAAGGTATGCCAGCCTACTTGAATATCATGGCCTTCTAGTTTTAACAATCTTTTATTCCTCAACATAATCCATTCTTTTATCCACGTTAGAATTGCCTCATAATAATATAACTCCCATTCAGGCAAGCCAAATCCTTCTTTTTCTTTAGTATCTTGCATAACTTTCAATGTCCTTCTTTTGCTTTGCATCTTTTGGCTGTCATAAGTAACGGGGGGAGGAGGAGGGACATGATTATGGGAAGTGAGCTGGAGGTTTTGTTAAGAAGAAGTATATCAGTTGGGGGGTTTCTTGCTTTGATTTCTGTCTTATGCTATGCGCAGCCGCAGCTCTTTATCAAAATATGCCAAGGTCAACGGACAGAGGCCTCATCACCACCTGGAGATGCCCACATGACGTTATCCACAACTTTTAATTGGGTAGCCTACTTGAACTATTGTGGGTGGGAACGTTACCATCACTTTGTATATGTGGTTTTTGCGCTCATTCTCTCAGATTCAGAATTCTTTTGTTGCTACCACTTGAATTCCAGTAAAAGATATCTTTTCTCTAATTCATGGAGTCTAAGTATTTCTTTCTTGGATTTTGAATGGAGCACTACCTGACATTATTCTGAATCTGAGTTTACCAGCCCACCCGGAGAAATTACAACTTCTTCCGAGAGGGTTTGAACGCAATGTCTGAACCAGCCAGCGACCACGAAGACCTGGGAGCGACTGGAGGGCAAGAGTCCCTGCTATTAGAGGCAGCAGAGGAAACTGATTTGTTAGCAGATTTAAGTATTGATGAAAACCCAGTTGTATAACCTAAATGGTCTCTGGGAGTCGGCTGGAAGGATCCTGCAGGAAAGCCTCCTCCAGGAGTGACCACTACCCCCGACGTGGAAGAGGAGAGCCATGGCAAGAGAAGGAAAGGAAGGATTTTCTACTAAATCAAGCCCTGCATCTCCTCCATGAAGTAGCCGGAGAAACTCAGGCAGATCAAAGGTATGCGGGGAAGAAGGGGGCGGCTCCAAGCAGAAGGATCAGAGCAGCTACCCCATAAATCAACCTGAACCAGTGCAACAGGCAGCAGCTGGCCAGGGCGGGAGCAATTGCCAGAAAGCATAGAACTCAAAGGTGCCTCCGTTGAAGTAAAATACGGGGGATCCCAAGGAATTAGGATTCTTCCTGGCCCAAGTTTGGAACCATATGGAGGAATATGGGGAGGATTTTTCCTCTGAAGCAGCCAAAGTCAGATGTGTTACCAGGGCTCTTGAGGGCACAGCTGCTAAGTGGATGGTGACTTTGCATAATGATAATGATCCCCTGCTGATGAATTATGACCTGTTCATGACTGCGCTGTGGGCCAGGTTTGAAGACCCACTAGCTAAACGTAAGGCCAGAATCAGGATGAAAACCATAAATCAGGGGAGGAGGTCAGTGGCAGAATACACCCAGGAGTTCAGAGAACTGGCTTACCACATTCGAGGCTGGTCTCAGGGAGCTCTGATAGATGGGTTGAATGAAGATATTTATCAAAGCTGTGTGGCCAGAAGAGACCCCAATGAGCTGCAGCTGTGGTACGTGCTGGCAGCAGAGGTGGAAATTGATCTGACCCGAAACCGACACCAGGGGGGCTCTGGTTGGAGCAAGCCTTCCCCCGCAACCCTCAAGAAGCCTCAAACCCGAAAAGGGGGGGATTGACGGTAAAACCCAAGACCACTGCCTGCTTCTGATGTGGGAAAGAAGGTCACCGGGCTGCCGACTGTCATGTCAAGCTAGAGCCAAAGGGGGTGCCAGGAGGAGGAAGGAAACCTGAAAAAACTCTGGCAAAGCCTCGCGAAACTGTGCTAAAAGCAGAGGAGGTTGTAGAGATCGCCCCCTCGGAAAGGAGAGGAGCTGGGAACTCTAACCCCTTCTGAAGAGAGTGAATCCGAATCAGAAGACGACTCGTTGGTAAGTCCAAACAAGGGCCCTATGACCATTCCAGTGGGATTAAGGGTACCCACGTCAGGAGCCGAAGGGGAAATGTTGGCCTTGCTAGAATCTGGGTGCACCAGGTGTGTAATCAGTTCAGAAGTAGTAGAGAAAATGGGCCTAAGGCTAAAGACTTTAAAAACGCCCCATGGATCGGTAGCCCTGCACATTTCATAATGAAACCAGTAGAAATGACCTTTTGGATGGATCGGTATGGGGGACGCCCTGCACATTTCATAATGAAACATTTCATAATGAAACCAGTAGAAATGACGATGGGGAAGCATAGAGAGACTTTGTGCTTTATTGTGGCTCCTAGGATGGAGCGCCCCCTTATATTGGGGTTGCCTTGGCTCTGGAAATTGAACCCTCACATTAACTGGAGGAGGGGATCGTTGTGCATGTGTACTGACCAGCCCCCAGAAGGGGAGGGGCGCTTGCCACCAGAAGCTGAGAATCCCACAGAGTTGGCCTCCATGGGCATGGAAGCTGAAGGGGAGGAGAAAATTCCAGAGGAATATTGGGACTTGAAGGAGGTTTTCAGCGAAAGGGCCTCGGACAATCTCCCCCCCCCCATCGTTCAACAGATTGCAGTATTGAAATTTTGCCAGGAGTGAAACTCCCAAAACCAAAACTGTACTCAATGACCCCGGGAACTAGAAGAGCTGAGGTCATTTATTGATAAAAATTTGGAACGTGGTTTTATACAACCTGCTAGGCCCCTAGTAGCGGCCCCAGTATTGTTCCGTGGAGAAGAAAGATGGCTCCTTACTCTCTGTGTTGACTATAGGAATCTGAACACCATTTCGGTGGAAAACGTGTACCCCTTCCCCTTATGAAGGACATGTTTGCCCACTTGGCCAAAGGAAAATTTTCCACAAACTTGATTTGAAAGAAGCTTACTACCGAGTTCGAATTAAGGAAGGAGATGTATGGAAAACTGCTTTTAACTGTCCAATGGGGTGTTTCCAATTCAACGTTCTTCCCTTTGGCCTACAGAGGGCTCCTGCAGTATTCATGCAAATGATAAATCAGGTGTTGCATGAACATTATACAAGGGGGGGTTGGTTTACCTTGATGACAGTCTTATCTATACGGAGACTTCTGATGAGCATGTGAAACTATTGCGTTCAGTTCTGGAAAAACTCCGAGCTGCTGAACTGTACGTGAAGCTGTCCAAGTGTGAATTTCACCAAGAGAAAATTGACTATTTGGGCTATCGAATATCGCATGAGGGCATAGAAATGGATCCGGGGAAAGTTCGGGCCGTGTTGGAATGGGCCCCTCCCCGCACTAGGAAACAATTGCAGAGTTTTTTGGAATTTGCTAATTTTTACCATCAGTTCATCCCTGCGTTTGTGAAGATTGCAATGCCTGTAACAAATCTCCTAAAGACAAAGGGGAGGAAAACCAAAGCCTAGTAAACCCTTGGAGTGGTCCATGGAGTGCAAGCTGCTTTTGAGAAGCTAAAGCGACTATTTTTGCTGCGAACCCGTGCTCAAACATCCGAACATGGATGCCCTTTTGTAATTCAAGCAGATGCGAGTGATGTAGCAGTTAGGGCTGTCTTACTACAAACAAACGATGGGGACTTTGCAACCATGTGCATATACTTCCCGTAAATTAACTGAAACTGAAAGATGATGGGCCATCTGGGAAAAGAACTTTTGCAGTTCGCTGGGCTCTGTTAACCTGGAGGCATTTCCGAGAAGGGGCAAAACACCCTTTGAGGTGTGGACAGATCATAAAATTTGGAGGGCTCTGAAACGCCTCGAAGATTGTCTCCCAAGCAAATTCGCTGGGCGCAGTATTTTAAATGCTTTAATTTCTCATTGAAGTACATTCCAGGGGGAAAAAACTTCATGGCCGATGCTTTGTCCAGATTACCTCAATATAATAGTGTCCGTCAAGAAGTGGTTCGGCCCGTCATCCCCACCAAACAGTTGGCGGCTCCAGTGGTTACCCGAGCCCAGAAAAAGAAAGAAGCTGATTTATCAAACGATTTATCTACCCAATTGAAAGAAGATTTGAAACTTTATGATTGGTTTCTAACTCACTCAAATAACTGTACGGTGAGAGATGGATTGGCATGGGTTGGGGCCAAATTATATGTGCGGAGAATTGAGAAACCAAGTCTTACAACAAGCTCATGACTCTAAAGCTGCAGGGCACTGGGTTCGTGAAAACCTTACATTTGGTTAAGAGGCAATTTTGGTGGCCTACCTTGAAGAAGGACATTGAGACTTATGTGGCCAGTTGTCCTATTTGTGCCTCGGCTAACGGCCTCCTGGTAAACCGGCAGGCTTACTACAAAATGTGCTAGACAACTGCTCCATGGAGAGATTTCTATGGATTTATAGTGGAATTACCTGACAGTGTGAAATACAGTTATTTAATTTAATTTATTTGGCTGATAGTATCTCCTGACGACTGACAATTCAGTCATACAATTACATAAATGTTAGACATTAACCAGGTGTCATTAGAATGAAATTTTTTAACACTCCCATCAGATCAATCAGTCGGGTAGGCTAGTTGGAATACCAAGTTTTAGGTCATTATTTGGGTAGTAACTGATTGTTTTCCAAACAGGTGCATTTCATACGTGTCTAAGATCCCATCTGCTAAACGTTGGCTAAATTGTTCATTTACATATTTACAGGTTACATGGGGTTCCTGAACTCATATCTCAGACAGGGTGTCCAGTTCACTTCAAACTTTTGGACGGAATTCCTGAAGTTATTGGGCTCCTCCCAGGGCTTAAGCTCCACCCACCATTCACAGACCAATGGGGCATGTGAGAGGACTAATTCGGTATTGGAACAGTATCTTAGATGCTATATAAATTATCAACAAGATGATTGGACTGACCTACCATTTGCTGAGGTGGCATATAACAATTCGATACATAGTAGTACTGGGTTTACTCCATTTAAAGTGGCTTCGGGGCAAGATTTTGTACCCATACCCGAGCTTCCACAGGAGAAACCTAACATTCAGTCCCTGGATGAGTGGATAACCCAGCTGCAGCTTAACTGGCCAGTTGTCCGCAAGGCATTAGATGATGCTCATCAAGCTCATAAAAAATTTGCAGATAAAAAAAGATCTCCTCAAAAATCATATCAAGTAAATCATATCAATCATAAAGTGTTTCTGTCCACTAGATATTTGAAGACTACACAAAAATCAAAGAAACTTGGTCCTAAATATGTTGGACCTTTCGATTGAAAGGATTGTGAATCCTGTGGCAGTCCAACTGCAATTACCCAAAACCCTCCGATGGATCCACCCTGTTTTCCATGTTAGTCTCTTAAAACCGGAACACACGTCCAACTTGAGACTGGCTCAGCCCAATCCCCCCATGCCATTACTAATTGAAGGTGAACAGCATTTTGAAGTTAAGGAAATTCTAGACTCCAAAAAACATAGGGGTTGACTCAATATTTAGTTGCTTGGAAGCACTTCCCTCCTTCCCAGTCTGAATGGGTGAATGAAAAAGATGTTAGAGCCCCTAGGGCAATCAAGGCATTTTGTACTAAATATCCTGATAAACCCTAGACTATATTATTGTGGTGTTATATGTATCTTTCTCCTTTACCTTTTATTTTTCTCTTTCATCTCTTTTGCAGGAGGGCCGAATGTCAGCCTTCAAGATTTCCTTCTTTTGCTTTGCATCTTTTGGCTGTCATAAGTAACGGGGGGAGGAGGGGGGACATGATTATGGGAAGTGAGCTGGAGGTTTTGTTAAGAAGTATATCAGTTGGGGGGGGTTCTTGCTTTGATTTCTGTCTTATGCTATGCACAGCCGCAGCTCTTTATCAAAATATGCCAAGGTCAACGGACAGAGGCCTCATCACCACCTGGAGATGCCCACATGATGTTATCCACAACTTTTAATTGGGTAGCCTACTTGAACTATTGTGGGTGGGAACGTTACCATCACTTTGTATATGTGATTTTTGCGCTCATTCTCTCAGATTCAGAATTCTTTTGTTGCTACCACTTGAATTCCAGTAAAAGATATCTTTTTCTCTAATTCATGGAGTCTAAGTATTTCTTTCTTGGATTTTGAATGGAGCACTACCTGACATTCAGCTTAATTATTGGTCTCTTTCTCTGCCATATAAATTTTGACATTAGTTGGTTTAGATTCTTGAAGAAGCCTTTCTCTAGTTTAATAGGAATATTTTGAAATAAAAAAGTAGCTTTGGTAATATATTCATTTTTATAACAGTTATCCTGCCATTAGGGAAAGTTGCAGATTCTTCCATCTTTCTAGATCCTTCTTAATTTGATTTGTTAATTTAGTATAATTATCTTCTCTGAGAGTTATGTACCTAGCCATTAAGAATATACCTAAGTATTTTACTTTCGTCACAATTTGAATGCCCAGTTCTTTTGTTAGTTCCTATTTTAGTTTAAATGTCATATTCTTTGCCAACATTTTAGTTTTTGTCTTATTTATTTTCAGGCCCGCTACTTTACCATATTCTGTCAGTTCCTCCATAAGTTTCACCCCTGATTTTAAGGGTTCCTCTAAAATAAACATTAGATCATCCGTGAAGGCTTGTAGCTTATATTTGTCTGATTTCCAGATCTTTAATCTGATCTTCTTTGCAGATGTTTCTTGACAACACTTCTAATGTCAAAATAAACAATAATGGGGATAGTGGACAGCCTTGTCTTGTACCTTTTTGTGTTTTGACATTTTGTGTCGGCTCACCATTAATTATTATTTTGGCCTTTTGTTTTGTATATATTGCTCTAACCATGTTTATAAATCTATTCCCAAAATCCATGTGTCTAAATTGTTGTAGCATGAATTCTCAATTTACATTATCAAATGACTTTTGTGTATCAAGGAAAAGCAGTGCCATCTGTTTTTCATTGTGTGTTTCATAGTATTCTAATATATCAAGCATTGTTCTCATGTTGTGAAAATATTTACAGACTCCTCACATCCTGGACATAAACTGTTTCAACTTCTACCCTCAAAACAATACTATAGAGCACTGCACACTAGAACAACTAGACACAAGGGCAGTTTTTCCCCAAACTCCATCACTCTGCTAAACAAATAATTCCCTCAACACTGTCCAACTATTTACAAAGTCTGCATTACTATTACTATTAATCTTCTCATCACTCCTTATCACCCATCCCCCCCACTTGTGCCTGTATGACTGTAACTTTGTTGCTTGTATCCTTATGATTTATATTGACTGTTTCCTAGTATGATTTGATTGCTTATTGTATCCTATGACTATTATTAAGTGTTGTACCTGATGATTCTTGATACTTGACAAATGTATCTTTTCTTTTATGTATACTGAAAGCATTTGCACCAAGGCAAATTCCTTGTGTGTCCAATCACACTTTACCAATAAAGAATTCTATTGTTTTTTATATATCTTCTAGGTAAAAAGCCATTTTGGTCAGAGTGTATGAACGTATTGAGAGATCTTTTCAGGTGTTCTGCTAATATAATAATCTGTGTTTAGTAATGAGATTGGTCTGTAATTTTGAATTAATGTTTGATCTGCATCCTCTTTTGGTATAAGGACTATGTTGGCCTCTGTCCATGATAGTAGGACCTTTGCTTCTGTTAGTACAGCATTATATGCCTCTAGTAGTGCTGGGCCCAAGATCTCCTGGAGTTCTTTATACAATTCTGCTGGCAATCCATCAGGGGTTTTTCATTCTTTTGTTTTTGGATAGCCTCAATTAACTCCGATATTTTTATTTCTCCATTGAGCATCTTTTACTTCTTCTGGTACTTTAGGCAACTCAGACTTATCCAGATATTGTTGAATTTCTTCCTTTGTATAATCTGTGTTCTTTTCATGTAACTGTTCATAGAAAGCCTGAACTATATTTTTCTTTTCTTCATTTTGATACCAGATATTTCCCTTTTCATCTTGTAGTTTGCTAATCCATTTCTCTTTCTTCAATTTATATGCTAACACCTTCCCAGTTTGTTAGCATTCTGAAAAAAGTTCTGTTTTGCCTTTTTTACACACTGTCCAATTCTTATTTTCCTAGAATATCCAACTTATGTTTAATTAATGCCATATCTTCTTTTAGGTTTCTGTTTTGTGGCTCCTTTTGTAGCTCTGCCTCTAAATTACTATATTTTTCTTCCAGGTCTCTTTATTTTTTGATTCTTGGTTTTTCTTTTCCTAGCCATGGCAGAGATGATAACCCCTCTTATAAATGCCTTCATTGTGTCCCATAGATTTTGTATAGATGTGTCCCCTGGTCTATTTTCCTTGAAGAAAAATCCCAATTCTGTTTTGATTCTCTTAATAAATTCCTTATCTTTTAGAATTGCTTGGTTTAATATCCATAGTTGACTATTTTTTGGTTCTTTCCAAATGATTCTCATGGGATTATGATCTGTCCAAAGACTAGAGTCAATTTCTACCTCCTTTATTTCCAAAATCAGCTCCATCGACATCCAGACCATATTGATCCTTGACCAGGATTCATGTCTATTTGAGTAGAAGGTATATTGTTTTCTTTCTGAATTTATCTCATGCCATGCATCTTGAATATTTAACTCTTCTGCCATTTGAAAAAATGTTCTGGGCAGTATTCTTCTAGATTCTTTTCTCTTTTTTTTGCTCTTGTAATCTAATGTCTTATCTGATATGGCATTAAATCTCCCATTATGCATATCTTATCACTTTCTAGTTCACTGGATATTGCTATGTAGTTTCTTATAAAAATTTTCCTGTCCCTCATTTGGCGTGTATATTACAACTAAAAGTATCTTTTTTTGGTTCAACGTTATTTCAACTATCAATATCCTTCCTTCTTTATCTTGAAATATTTGTTTAGTCAGGATTGTTTCTTTGATGTATAATGCTACTCCTCTTTTCTTCTGTTCTGATAAGGTCACTAAAGTTTCCCCAATCTAGCATGTTCCAGTATTTGTTTCTGATATTTATTAATATGAACCTCTTGCAGTGCAATTATTTCAAAATTCAGATGCTTTAATTTAGCAAAAAATTTCTTCCTTTTCTGGGGCGAGTTTAAGCCATTAATATTCAATGATAGAATCTTTGTTTCTTAATGCATAGTTCATACAGAACCAGGTTTTAAGGGCCTTCCAAAATGCCAACACAATTTCTATGATAGTGTCTCCCAAGTATTCATGAGAACAGAATGGACATCAGAATACAGAACTTGATATTTGTTTGCAGAATGGATATCACTATTAGTAGTCTCCATTACTATTACTTTAACTAAGTAATTCAGGTGGGGAAGGTGATACAGAAGAAAAATCTGCCAAATACGTAAGTGTGGGAAACATTTTTAGACATTGTTTGTTTGTTTTTTAATAAAACATACTGCCTTTGAAAATGTCAAAAGGCTGTATTGATGCAAACTGCTGCCCATTTTTTGACTTTCTAAATTTGGCCTGACTTTCAATTTATTTATATGGATCATTTTCAAGATATTTTTTCTCATATTATGTCATATCAAATCACATTTTATTTATTGTTATGAAAGATCAGCAAATCAACCTGCACTTTCAGTCAGAGATTTTACTGCATATTCCATTGAAAAGAGATAGATGATTGACCAAAACGGAATGAGACACCATGTCAGAACTCCCAGCTCTGGCTTGACACCTTGATGCTATTCTGTCATCAAAGTGAGAGGGAGGGAGAACAAATGGGCAATTTATGGTGGGAAATTAGGGCAGGATTGATAGTTGAGGAAAAACAGAGGCAGTTGGAATCCGGTTGATGGCATCTTCAAGGCCATTTCCTTGAATGTGAAATTTCATCAGCCCAAATACCTCAGAGTTTCTCATAACATCTCAGCTGTGCTGGATTGGCTACACATGGATGGACCACAAGGGGAGGGCTTGGGGAAGCTCTCTTCCTTATTTCTGTATTAGTGCATGGGAATTTTAGATTCTGCTTGACTCTCCTGCCATCAGCCTCTCTTAGTAAAAGTGTCTTTTCACTTCAAATGGAATTGAGGGTACATAGACATACCCTAGATAAGATGATTCGGTTATTCATTCTTGTGCTGTCTCTTAAGCAAAGAGCTAACATATTTCAGTTGCAATGAATATGTAATATGATTTCATTTTGCCTGGATTTGTTTAACTTGCTTACGTAGATTTTATTAATTCTACTGTAGATTTTGTTAATAGTGTTATTTTAATTAGATGCTTTGAGCCTCTTTTTTTCCCCCTGAGTCAAATATCTCTTTCTTTCTGAATTATGTAAAATGTGGATCTTGATAACATGGAAGTGAGGCAGGAGAAGAAGGCCAGCCGCTTGCCAAAGGACCAACAATTGCTGAGTGTTTGCATTATATCTTCCCAGCAAGGACACTATAACAATTACCAGCATGTTTCAGGGTAGCTGCCAGATGTTAGTAGCTGTTTTTCAAGTGTTAATGGAATATTAAAATTCAGTTTATTTATATTTTTAATGTAAAATTCTATACATTTTTGCAAGCTTCTTTGAACCTTGGGTACACAGGGGAAAATAAATTTAAATCAAACACATTTTTCCAAAGTTTATTCTTTCCTACTACTACCATAGAATTTTCTTATTTTTTCCATGTATAATGAAGGATAGTTGCTGATAGTTGTTTCTGCCTTTTTGGGCTGATCTGCATTTTACATAGTGTTCTGCCATTTCTTTCTCAGTCTTGCTGGGTTTGGCTGCAGATGGCTGTACCACAGTCAGAAATTCATTTATTTTGTCTATCCTATTAGTCACTCCATCTGGGCTTCTAAATTATCTCCTTAGTCCTTAATTTTTGTTAGTAATCTAACTGAAAACAACATGTTAGAAATATATTAAATATACTAAATATGTTTAAAGTAGCTTGAATTTCAGAGAAAAAACTGTCAATATTGCCTCATATACTCTTCCCCTTTGGGTAGGTTACAAGGATTCTTTTTTGGATAACAGGCAGATGGCACAATCAGCAGGTTGTATTAGAAAATTTAAAGAGCAGCTGTTTTTTCTACATTCATTTATTTTGTAGAATAGTTGATTTTATGAAATTACAAAGAAAAATTATAAAGTATACCAAAAAAAGAAAAGCTTTAATGGATAATGTCCAAATAATGAGATTGAAATTAATGAATGAACACACACACACACACACACACACTATAACACATGAATACATAATTTTAGTGATGGTATCAGCACTTGAAATGAACTTAATCAACTTACGATATATTGTATAGCTGGAGCCTAATATGCTTTGTGAACTTATATTTTGTACCTGTTCCAATCACAGGTGGTATTCAGTAGGTTCTGACCAATTCTGGAGAACCAGTAGTGGAAATTTTGAATAGTTTGGAGAACCAGCAAATACCACCTCTGACTGGAGATTTTACAGTATCCTTCCCCTGCCACGCCCACCAAGTCACGCCCACAGAACCGGTAGTAAAAAATTTGAATCCCACCACTGGTTCCAATGCTTAAATGTTAAACTTTGAAGAGCTTGTTCCTTCCTCCTAAAAGGAACACAAGTAATGCTATTTTTCTACCCGGGATGCCATGTATTTAAACTAGGGACACCTATAATTTTTTTGTCTACAGCAAGAGTTGTGGGCTCTGAGACAAGCAAGGGAAAAAAGTGACTCTAGTGAAATTATCAGGGAAGTGGCATGCATGGTTTTCCTACATAATTGCAATTTCAGTACTTCTGGATTCTGAACGATCTAAAGATACTTCCATAATAAATGGATGCAAGATTCTACCTCCATCTTCATAGATAATGTAGCTTTAAGACTGACTTTAAAGACAATACAGCTTATCATCACTCAGATGTGGAGTTTAATTTCTATCACCTTCAGCCAACTTTTTTTTAAAGCATGTATATTCTAAATAAATTCCCCTATGAGAAAGACAAATTGAAAATTCTAACATGATTTTGCTTCATTTCCCATTACTTCCCTCTCACCCACTCAAAACTAATAAATGGAGTTCCAATCAGTAAATATTTGTCTAAATTTACTTGCCACGTGTTTCATGTTTTTAAATTATCTTGATTTCAGATTATTCTGTCACCCAATCTGATTTTCAATAATGGTTATCAAGTTTTCCTACTTTTATCCATCTTTATTCATATTTTAAGATACCAATATTCATACCAAATGTTTTGATTTTTTTCCAGAAATGACACAACAGTATTGCCCCTATCCACAACCTCCATCCAGGATTAAACATTGTGTAGTATGAAAATATTCAATCAGATGACCCATTAGGAATTCAAAGTGTTACAAATAGTTAAGCACTCTATTTTCCTCTCCTTTTTTCTCTTTCTCATTGTTATTTATGCATTGAAATTAAATAGAACATAGCAGAACAGACAAGCTAAGTATCTGCCCTTTTGATCTCTAATATTTTTAAAACAATTGTATGAATTAATTTGATTGTACAAAGCAGGATTTCTCTTCCACATTTCATTATGGATGAAATGCTTCACAGCTGTTTTATTATACTACTAACTTTGAAGGCTCCCTTTGCTTTTTCATAAAACAGATGAAAAGGAAGAATGGAGAGCATTTCCATTGTTTTTACCGAATGTTTTCAGTTATTCCTCTGTCTAAATGTTACCCTTTCAAGTTCTCGTGGGTATTCTGCTAGTATCTTTTAGACAGAAGCATCATTTTGAAATTGAATACATAATGATCTAGTCTCCTATTCTTAGTATTAGAACCCATATAAGCGTGCAACATGTCTCACACACTGAAAATCCCTGTGCAAGAATGACTGGATATAGAAGTGAAAAGCAGAAAAGTATTGAAGCTATGGTTGTGTTTGCCAGCAAAGCAGAAGACATTCATGAAAAGCTGCAGCATTCATTCTTTGTCAATTTCCTCTATATCCATTTCAATTTAGGAATCATATGTTCTTGTTGGGAGAGAGAGAGAGAGAGAGACCAAGAGGCAGACAGAGAGACAGATCAGACCAGGACAGCCAGTCTGATATTTTATTAGGGCCAGGAGTCAGGAAAATAAACATGCATACTTAACTGAAAAATATAAAGAATTAAACAAAGTTTATATGAACGGAGTTTAATCTTTGGAACAAATCTGTTTCATTCTTGAAACTAAGTTAGCGTAATTTATTGTTTGAAACTGATTTTTTAAAATTATTTTTATTATATGGTATATTCATAATGGCAATTGTTTTTATTTTTGTTTGTCTAAAAAGAAAGTTGTTAAAAACTGAAACTTTGATTTTTTTTTTCATATTTTCTGAGACCATAAGAAGATTATTCTGAAGAAAGTTTTTGAATCAGTACTGTAGCTTATATGTACATAACACTGTTCATTGAAAGCTTGCACAAAAATTCCTTTCTCTTCAGTTCACTTCCTTGCAGTGGCCATGTGTGTATGAATCATCTCATTTCTTTGTGGTCAGGAGAGTTCTGAAACGACATATGAAGGCAGTAAACTGTAACATCGAAGCATTCTGAACTTGAATATTTCACCTCATAGTAAACATATGGGCAGTGCCATTCTTTCCTACAACTTTCTCTGTAAGAGACAAATGTTTTCCAAAGGGACCGCAATACAGGAACAGAGCTCAGTGTCAATTCGTTTCCTCTGTCACTGTTATTAAACTAGTTGTACACAGAAAAGGAATATTAAAACAACATTCTATGCAGCCATTGTGGAATTATGATAATTGCTGATGATTAGATATAGAACAATGTTAAGAGTAAGCACAACAGCTTGGGTTCTGTTTTCATCTCTACCCGTCATTCTTAATTGAATAAGTACACCTTCTCTTCTGTATTATTAACCTCTTGTTTTCTCTCTTTTTCACTGAAATGGTTTAATTCAGATGTATATGTGGAACCTAAAATAAAAAGATACTGAGAGCACTTACATGGATTATTGTCTTGAATTCAGTATTTCCCTTCCATTGAAACACAGGAACTGCACAGAGATTTGGTCAGGTTACAAGCACAAAGTTGTTGGATCACTGGCAACTCTTCTTACATTAAAGAGAGAGAGACTGCACTCTAAGTATAATATCCTAAATTAGTTGTCCTAATGATGATTTGACTTTTTTGTTTTGATACAATTCTTTTTTTTTACATAGAAATGTTTTTCATGTAATAACTCTTTCATCCTAACAAAAAGGTAGGGTTTTTTTTAAATAGTGTAGTAAAGAAAACAAATTTTCCCATTTGGAGAAATCTTTGTTAGGCTAGTCACTGTCAGTTATTAATGTATTCTTTCTTGCTATTATGAATTACATAATGCCATGTAAGTAGACTTCTTCTCATAGGAATCTCTTTGTAATTTTCCCTCCCGGATTTATTTTTTATTTATTTATATTCATAGATCAAAATAAACAAAGGAAAACAAAAGGGGGAGAAAAGCCCTGGATATTTTCTTATTGTTTAAAAGTCAATAAAAAGAACATGAAAAGATAGAAAGCAATTATTTTGGGGGGGCACGGGGGAACCAGTGGCAGAATTTTAAAACAATTTTTTTTAACTTTAATTATTTTTTGGAACAGAATCAAGTTTCCAATTTTAAAGGCTACAAAGTAGAATTTGATCACTGCCAGAAATTCAAGACTGTACTGATCACTCCACAGGAATTGAATATAAACAAGATCAGTATGTGCTGGGAAGTCTTCTAAAAAAGATGTTATGTACCTCTTCCTAATATTTTTCTAGATGAGGCAGCATAATAAAGCATGGTTTAAGCATTCCATTATGTTCAACAAGGATATAACCAGTGATTTATAAAGAACTCTTCTGAATTTCCCTTTCATGATTACAGTAGGCAGAGCATCACATGAGACCAGAGTGAAGAACCATCTGAAGTTGAGTATTACTTTATAATTCAGGTAGCTGCTTCACCCACTTTAGATAGGGAAGCATTTCAAAAGGCTGCCTTTTCCCATTATTATTATTATTTTATTTTATTTATTGGACTTGTATGCCACCCCATCTCGGAAGACTCGGGGCAGCTCACAAAACCAGACATCAACATTAAATAGGTTAAAAGAGAATTAAACAGATCAAGCCCAATATCTATCCATTGTTAAAATTAATTTTAAAATTCCCCCCCCAGAAGGTCATCACAGCCCGGCTTGGTCAAATAACCAGGTCTTCAAATCATGGCGGAAGGTGCGGAGGTCAGGGGCCAGACGGAGCCCCAGGGGTAGCTGGTTCCATAGAGCAGGGCCACCACAGAATAGGCCCATCCCCGGGGGACCACCAGCTGACATTGACTTGCCGACGGAACCCCGAGAAGCCCCTGCCTGTGTGATCATACAGGGCGGTTGGCACTCAACATCGGCAGGAGTCACTCCTGTAAATATCCCAGACCCATGTCATGTAGGACTTTGAATGTTAAAACTAGAACCTTGAATCTCACCCGGAGCACAACTGGCAACCAGTGCAGGTCACGCAGGAGGGGGGTAATATGGGAGAATCGGGAAACTCCCATCACCACCCGCGCGGCCGCATTCTGCACCAGCTGCAATCTCCGGATGGTATGCAAGGGCAGTCCTAAATAGAGAGCGCTGCAGTAGTCGAGCTGAGAGGTAACAAGGGCATGAGTGACTGTATGCAGGGCATCTCGGTCCAGAAACGGGCGAAGCTGGCAAACCAGCCAGACCTGAGCAAAGGCCCCCCTGGCCACGGCCCCCACCTGTTCCTCCAACCGGAGCTGTGCATCCAGGAGGACCCCCTGGTTCCGTGCCCTATCCACAGGGGCAACACCTCTCCCCCTATGGCCAACGATGGGAACTCCTGACTGGACCAAGATGCCGGTATGTACAGCCACTCAGTCTTGGCTGGGTTGAGTCGAAGCATGTTTCTTTCCATCCAGATCTGTACCGCATCCAGACAACGGGACATCACAGAGAGGGCATCACTGACCTGTTTTGGGGTGGAGATGTATAACTGGATATCATCAGCATACTGGTGATACCTCACCCCAAAACCACGGATGATCTCGCCCAGCGGTTTCATGTAGATGTTAAACAAGAGGGGCGAGATGACTGACCCTGGGGGACCCCACAAGTGAGAGCCCTCGGGGCTGACCTCTGCCCCCCCACCAACACTGATTGCGAACACCCCGCGAGGTAGAAGAACCACTGCAGAACAGTGCCCCCCACTCCCAACCCCTTGTGGTGCCGCAATAGGATACCATGGTCGATAGTATCGAAAGCCGCTGAGAGATCTAACAGGACTAGGACAGAGCCCTCCAGAGATCATCCATCAGTGCGACCAATGCTGTCTCCGTGCTGAACCCGGGCCGGAAGCCCGCTTGGTATGGATTCAGGTAGTCCGCTTCATCCAGGAAGAGTGGAAACTGCTGAGCCACCACACTCTCAACAACCTTCGCCAGAAAGCGAAGGTTGCAGACTGGACGAAAGTTGTCTAACACGGTTGGGTCCAGGGCAGGCTTCTTCAGGAGGTGCCTCACCACTGCCTCCTTCAAGGTGGCAGAAAAGACACCCTCCCTTAATGAAGCGTTGACCACTGCCTGGAGCCAACCATAGGTGACCTCCCTGGAGGCATATACCAACCAGGAGGGGCACGGGTCCAATAAACATGTGGTGGAACTCAGCTTCCTGGCCAGACTACTTGTACCCTGGTCATCAGACCACTGCAAGTTAGAGCACAACCCACCCTGAATCCGCGCGATCTTATCTGACAGATATTGACAAATTCCTCAGCCCTTTCCCGCAATGGGTCCACCGCCTCCCCCAGACATAGGAGAGAGCGGGTGACCCTAAACAGGGTGGCTGGGCGGTTATCTGCAGACGCTATGAGATAAGACCTTCTCGCCACTCTTAAAGCTACCAGGTAAGTCCTAATATGGGCTCTTAACTGGGCTCGGTCAGATTTTATTTTATTTTTATTTTATTGGACTTATATGTCACCCCATCTCCAAGACTCGGGGCAGCTCACAATTAAAACATACAATACAGTAATTATTTAAAAAAGAATTAAACAATTTAAGCCCAATAAAACCAAATTAAAATACTTAAAATTATCCCATGGCCCAGGTGAGGTAATCACAGCCCGATTTGGTCTAACAACCAGGTCTTTAAGTCAAAGGAAGGTGCGGAGGTCAGGGGCCAGACGCAGGTCCAGAGGCAGTTCATTGGGAGTGGGTGGACCTCCATCTGCTCTCTAAACCCCTCCGGCAGCACTTCATCTCCCGGATCTCCTCGGTATACCAAGGAGCCATCCGGGATCCACAGCATGTGAGGGGATGCATGGGGACAACTCTGTCGAGGGCACCCGTAGCTGCCTGTTGCCAAGTGGCCGCCAGGTCCTCGGCAGATATTAAAGGCTAGATTCGTAATAAGTGATCTAGGTTGTGCGAGGCTTTCAAAGAAACATCAAGAGCTTAAACCCTTTAAAATTATTTACCAATGCAGAGCATTCAATTCAAGTTTATAGTTCATAGTCTAACATATTTTGATGTAATTCCATATTCTGATTTTTTTCCCAGAACTGCCCTACATTGAGCATATTGCATAGTTAAGATGATACATAACCAAAGTGTGGTTAACCATTGCCAAAACTAGCTGGTTCTGGAAAGTTGCACTTTGTGCACAAAACAGTTGTGAGAAAGAGTAAGTTGTACAGCTTAGTTGTTGCCAAACAAACCTAGACAAAATCATGGTACCTGCCTGACTGCAAATCAGATCTTTCAGGATTGCATTGAAAATTTCAGTCACCTAGTTGTGGTTTGTATTTGTATACAGCACTTCCATTTTGTCTGGCTTTAAGTTCAATTTGTTCTTTTTTGGTCAGTTTATTATTGAACTGACAGGAGGACCAATTGGTCCAAGAGCACCAAAAGTTCCAAATCACCTCTGCCAATGATGATAATGAACATCATGGAGGACAAAAATGGATCTTTATGGGATATCATGAGTCAGTGACTAAGGTAACCTCCCTGAATCCTTTGAATTTGATTGGTAGGAAGGACTCGTATTAAAACAGGACAGTGCCTTTAGCAGTATATGTTCCACAATGAAGATATGGTTGATGACATTTGGACCTGCTGAAAGACACAAGAGAAATAGTAGGGTTCCATACTGTGCATCTAGTTTATTTATTATTATAATTGTTCACACAAAATCAGGCAGATATTAAGACAGGATTTGGCATTTTTATTCATATATTGAATCCTTCCTAAGGATTGAGATAGGAAGATGTTATCGTTTCATAGTATTAAAGTATGGTCAAAGGATGTAAGATGTTTTAAGTAAAGCTGTCTTTTCCAATTGACTGGTGATGATTTTGTCAATGCTGTTCAAGTGGTACTACAGATGTTTTGGGATTTCACCCAAGTTGCTTATTACTATTGGTACTATCTTTACTTTCTTTTTGCCATAGTCCTTCTATTTGCAGGTTTTAGCATTTAGTACTTCTCTCCAGTTCTTTTTCTTCTATTATGCTCTTTCTAGATACTATAACTATTAAGTTAAGTCTGACGTGTTGTGTGCAAGATGCTTGTTTGCTCTAAAGTTACAGAAACTTTAACTTCTTCATTTCTATTATTTTCTCTATTATTTGGCCCCACCAGTTCTTGCTTGCAGGAAAATTATATTTCTTGGAACGGTCAAAATTCATACAATAAAAACAGATGCTCGACTAGAACTGCTGATTGAACTCACCAATATGCATTGGGATATCATTGGATTATGTGAAACATGACCAAAAAGGGAAAAATTTAGTTGAATGTGATAGGACTGGGCGTTTACTCCATACTAGAGGTACCAAAGATGATGTGGCATAGTTGGTTTTCTCATCAACCAAAAGTTGAAAGATTCTATTGTAAAACTTGGAAGTTTATCAGACAGAATAATCCAATGCATTGTTCAATTGAACAAACAATACAAGCTTCAAATAATCCAAGCTTATGCTTAAAAAATAAGCTACAATGATTATGAGGTTGAAGAATTTTATGATAATGTGACCTGCCTTCAAGACAAAGAAAAATGCTGATGTAACTACTAATGGGTGACTTTAAAGCAAGAATAGGAAGAGCAATACCTGGAGAAAAAATGACTGGCCGATATAGAAATGGTTAACAAGATGAAGGACAGGAACTTTATATTGTGAACTCATTTTACAAGAAAAAAAGCTAGCAGAAAATGGGTATGGAAAGTCCATCTGCTACACAAGTATAATTGACTACATCATGTGAAATGATAAAACCATATTCTGCAATCGTACATCATTTTAACATTGGAAGTGACCATAGAATGGTACGAGCTAAAGTGAAAATAAACTATCAAAAAGATCACATGAAAATGGTAAAGACATCATGAAAAACAAAATAGATATGATAAGCTGTTAGAGGATAACAGCATTTTGAGATTAATCTATCAATTAATCTGTGTTTATTGTAAGATTTGAAAGAGATGAATGAACAAATAGTCAAAAACATCCTTGAATCTGCTACATCTATACCCCTGCTGGAAAAATACTGTACAGTCAAAAATCTGTGATAAAACTATTGCTTTAATGAAAAAATGATGAACAATAAAGAATACTGGAAGCTTCACTAATAAACTGGAGTACTTTGAACTTTGCAAACCATAAGACAACCTATCTGAGACAAAACATGTCAGTTTAACATGAAGATTGTGAAAAAAGCAATTGAAGAAAACAAAAGGATTAATAGAGCAAAATGCAAGCTTATAAATACAAGAAAGGTTTTTGCATTAAAACATGAAGATAACTATGTGTGTAGAACAAGACAGGAAATGTTAGCAATAATTAGAAATTTCTATTTAAAACTATTTAAAGACCAAGATTATTCAAAAGTAACAACACCCACAAAAGAGGAAATGCCAGATATCCTACTGGAGGAAGTATCAAGCACCACAAAATCAATGAAAAATAACAAAACCTTCAGGAAATGACTGTGTTACAGTTGAAATGCTGAAAGCTGGTGGTCACAGTTTACATAAGATACTAGCAAAACTATACTTGCAATGCCTCTAAAGAGAAAAAATAAGCAATGCATGGAAAAATGCTGAAGTGATTCCTATACACAAGAAAGAAACCCAAGATGATTTAAAGAGCTATCGCCTGATAAGCCTTCTTTCAGTCATCTACAAGGCTTTCACCAAGATAATAGCAAAAAGAATATTGAGAACATTAAATGATGCACAGCCAAAGGAGCAGACAGGATTCAGAAGTGACTATAGCACAATGGATCACATCTAGGTTGTTCAGCAAGTCATTGAAAGGCATGAGTACACCTGTGCATCTCTGTGCATCTAGTCATTGATTAGAAAAAGGTGTTTGACTCAGTATTCCAGCAAGCAATAATTAAGGCATTGCTCAATCAAGCTGTAGACACTGCTTACATAAACTTATTTCAATCTATATATGAAAAAATAATGGCAACAATTTCCCTTAATGATCTTAAAGTAGAAATCAACATAAAACGAGGTATATGACAAGGTGATATAATATCACCTAGCAATGACGGTATTCAAAAAATTTTACTACCGGTTCTGTGAGCATGGCTTAGTGAGCATGGCATGGCTTGGTGGGCATGGCAGGGAAAAGATACTGTAAAATTTCCATTCCCACCCCACTCCAGGGGAAGGATACTATAAAAATCTCCATTCCCTCCCCACTCCTGGGGGAAGGGTATTGCAAAATCCCATTCCCTCCTCACCCCACTAACCTGCTTTCCAGCTTCGTTCTTCTGTGAAGGGCAATAAAAAAAGACCCAGCCAATCACCTGGGAGTCGGGAGGCAGAGAATAGATGGGGGTGGAGCCAGTCAGAAGTGGTATTTGCTGGTTCTCCTAACTACTCAAAATTTCTGCTACCAGTTCTCAAGAACTGGTCAGGACCTGCTGAATACCACCTCTGTCACCTATCCTCTTCTCAGTCTGCCTCAAAGAAGTATTTTGCAAACTAG
The DNA here is from genome assembly GCA_009733165.1 of Naja naja. NCBI lineage: Eukaryota > Metazoa > Chordata > Lepidosauria > Squamata > Elapidae > Naja > Naja naja. Next base: position 80,295,908 of record CM019155.1, on the reverse strand, counting down.
ACTGGGCAAAACATGGAATAAAAATAAATGGTGCCTATTTAAATCACTTATTTTATTTTTTCTTTATGTATTTTATTTTTTCTTTATGTACACTGAGAACATATCAATCTTTCCGCCGTGACCTAAAGACTTGGCTTTTCCAGCTTGCCTACCTGGACTGATGGAGGGATGGGAATTTTTAGTTGTTAGTTTTGTTTTTAGCTTAATGAGATTTCTCATTTAATTTAATTCGGTTTTAATTTTTGTACTCTTCTTTTAATGTAAGCTGCCCTGAGTCCTTCGGGAGATAGGGCGGCATAGAAGTCTCATAATAAAATAAATAAATATGCACTAAAGACAAATTCCTTGTGTGTCCAATCACACTTGACCAATAAAGAATTCTATTGTATTAAGATTTGTAGATGATGTTGTTCTCTTCTCACAAAACCAAGAAGAGCCACAAAGACACATATAAGAGCTGCACAGAGCAAGAGAACCATTTGGTTTAAAAATAAATCTGAAGAAGAGCTAGTTTATGTTTAATAACTTAACCAAAGAAAGGAAAAAATGTAGCTTAAGAAGAACTAGATGTAGTAGACCACTACATATACCTTGGCCAACAGATCTCAATGGAAGGTGATAAAATAAAATAAAATGAACGGTGTGTTAACAGTGGTTGGTAGGCATTTGACAAGCTAAGTATAATTTTCAAGAACAATGCTTGAAAAGTTTTAGATCAGTGTATGCTACCTGCTCTTATATATGCCAGTGACACATGAACACTAACCTTATAATCGATACAAAAGCTATGAGTGGTGCAAAGAGCCATGGAAAGATACATGCTCAGCATTACAAGAGAAGATAGAAAGACTTGCACATGGATTAGAGAACAAACGAAAGTTTACAATATCAATAAGAGAATAAAAGAATTGAAATGGAAATGGGCTGGCTACATAGCAAGAAGAACTGAGGGCAGGTGGACCAAGGCAGTCATGGAATGAATCCCACTTGTTAAAAAGCATCCAAGAAGAATCCTAAAACTAAATGTATTCCGGGCCCAATTGGCAAAAGAAAACTCGGGACCATATTAATTGGAAGTGGAAGAGGCCTTCACCCTGCAGTGGATAGACAATAACTAAAATGATGATGATGATGATGATTCCAGTACATCATTTTTGCTATTTTATCATACCATGGGTGTAGTCAGTCTGCGAGATGTGCTTGTAACAATTAAGTAATCTCTATTTTTTCAGTGTCTTTGCAGAGGAAGCATTGCTTTCTATTACTGTCCTCTCAATTTTGGCTTTGTATGTATTTGTTCTTAAGGCTTGGTCTCGTGCAGCCAAAATTTCCCCTCCATCTTTTTCTTCAACTTTCCTGCTTTTAGTCATTGCCAGGTCTTGTTATATGCTTTGCCAGCTATTTTTTTTATGTACTTTGCCATGTGTCTTTTTGTTGTTTATTTGGTCTTTTGTGTAGGTCAGTTTAGTTTCTCCAGTACTCAATGTTATTAATCATCATTTATTATATTTTTATTATTAATATTCTTACTGAAAATACCTTTTACAGAATAAAACAATATTTTTTTAAAAAGTAAAGAAATTAAGTAAATAAGAAAAATAAATAAATATAAAGAAGTGGCTTCTGATTTTCTTTACAGCAATTATAAATGCATTTATATTTATTCTGTTTCTCTGTAGTTATATTGTGACCCCCTTATTCTCATCTTCTTTGTTATTTTTTAACTCACATTTATTCTTTTTATAAATAATTCAATGCAATGAACATGCCTAATACTTCTTCCTCCTCTTATTGTCCCCACAACACCATCCTGTGGTGAGGTGATTTGAGCTGAGACAAAATGACTGGCTCAAAATCAACCAGCTGGCTTTTGTGCCTAAGGCAGAACTCACAGTTTCCTGGTTTCTAGCCTGGTACCTTAACCACTAGACAAAAGACTACCCTTTGTAATCATTAAATACATAAACTACAAATTCATCTTTGTCTGTTTTAGCAAAAAGTCCATAAAGGATTCCAGTCGCTGACAAATGTAGTTGTTTTCATTACTCAAGCAAGTTAATTTTGCCATCACTGCAAATTTTATAATTTTCACCAACAATTGTATTTCAAAATCTTTCCATTTTTGTGCATACTATGTTATCACTGCAATTACCGTGTACAAATCTTCCATAGATCTTTTCTAGTTGTATACCCATTAGTCCCAACAAAAATTGAATAACAATCTTTTTTAAAAAATTAGTAATTTTAATAATTAAACCTAAAATCCTCTTTTATGTAGTTTCTGATATGGGTCATCTATCAAAGTGACCAAAATACTTTCAGTAAATGATCTGGTTGAAAGCCCAATTGAAATGAGTCCAATCAAGATCATTCAGGGTACTTAAAACTGAGAAGCTACCACCTTTTCAGTAACCTTTTACAGAAAAGATATTTTAGGCATTTTAAACATCATTTAAAATACACGCTATTTGCAAGTGTTTTTTTAATGTGTGAGTGTTACTTTAATGAAGATACATAATGTTTTGCCCTGTAGCATCATTGTGTGCCAAAATATCACAAGAACAGAAAGGACTAACAGTGTTTTTAGCCCTTAGCTTCTTTAGCCCATTTACCAGCTGACATTTAATTAAAATATCTGATGCTAAGAACTGGACAGCAACCAAATCTTACATTTCACATCAACCACCAACTAAGATTTTCTGTTGGAAACAAATTTATCTAACTACAGATAGAAATTGTAATTGCAATTGTTTTTCCAGTTCCTTTTAGAATCTCTCTTGAAGTCTCTTCACAAAATTCTCAATGTCATTTAGTATTAGTAATTTAAATTGCAGCTCTCTCTCAACTGATGCCTTGTTTGCATAATACAAGTAGTCCTCACTTAGTGACTGCCTTAAGCAACAATCATTCAAAATTACAGTGCTAATTAAAAAGTAACATTGCAGCCAATGCATAGTTCGCAACTTATAATCAGGATTGGAACTGGATTTCCGGTCATAAATTGTTATGGTTGTTAGTCGAGGCTCCTACCTTGCCAGACCCGATTTTGCAACTTTTTTACGGCAATTATTAAGGGGATCACCAGGGCTGATAATCAAATCTGCTATTGTTAAGTAAATACTACTGTTGTAAATGCAAATCCATTTTTTCAATCCAGTGAAAAAGCTCACAAATGGAGTCACATGGCTATGGAACTCTGCAACCAGTTATAAAGGAAGCAAGTTGCCAAGTACCCAAAATGTGATCACATGGCCATGGACAGGCAGGAAGTGAAATGACATTTTACCATGGCCAGAAATGCTTTATGGTCTAAAGCACTTCTTCTGGCCCTGTCGTAATTTAAAATGAGTGTTAAGTAATCAGGCATAAATTAGGATTGCCTGTATGACCTTTGCAGTGTCTCTCTCAGTTTCGTGTTAGCCATTACAGTAATTAGTATGCATTTTCCTGTCAACTTGAAACTAGCAGACTCTGATCCTCCTTTATGACAGCTGGCAAAATGTAGGAAAAGGCCCTTTCTTTCTTTGAACATGGTATCAATGATAACTTCCTGCCAATCTTTACCCTGAGAGAGAAACTGACAGGGTCAGTCATTTTATGTGAACAGAGACATTGGATCTCAAGATAAAAGAACATGTTATGTTAATTTCTGCTTCCAGTAGCCTCCTTTGTTTTGTTTATTGCACAACAGGATAATTGTACCAGTTTAAATGGTAGTATTTGATCTGTGTTAACTAATTCACACATGCAAATAATTTTATCAGTATGTACCATCCCATACAACTTTCCATGTTGCAACTGACTAGAGAAAGAAACAGAAGTATAGTGTACAGATATTCCTAGACTCACAACCAAAGTTGGAACCCACATTTCCATCACTAAACAATATAATTGTAAAGAAAGACATTACTTAGCAACTACAATCCCAGCAGCTCTAATTGTCATCATTAACTAAGAGTTTCAGGTTATTAAGTGACTATCCACCTCAATGCAAATCATTCCATGTAAGTCTCCCAGTCCTGAATCTCAGTAAGACTCCCCCCTCCCTCACTTCATCTATCTCTCCATCTATGCTCTTTGGCTACCCTGTACTCTGCCTTGAAGGGGAGCAAGCAGCCCTAGAAACTTGCAGATCTGGAGTTGTTTGCCATGTCCCAGGAAACCGCAGCCACCTATCCAGTCCTAGCTACTTTAGCCCAGTTTCAGCATTCCTAGCCACTCTGCAGTTGTTGCCCTGTGTGCTGCCATTCCAGCTGACTTTCTCTATCTTGCAACTAATAATGGCTGCTGAGAATGCATGGCTGGCTTGGCTACTGTGATGGGATGGGCTTTTGTGGTAGAAGAGAAAAACATCCAAAACAGTTCCTTTGCAAAGAGCTTCTGGGAGAGGCTAAAACTTGCATTAAAAAAAAACACCTGGAAAACATCCTCTTTGTAAAAAGCTTGCTCAAAGGGAGACTTTGAACTGTTTTTCCCCATTTTGGAATGTGAAGCTGCCCACAAGAAGCTCTTTGTAAAGGGAATCTTGAGTTATTTAGTTTTGGAAACTGGGGTTTAGCCCCACAGAGCAAATAGAGCTGCTTTTTTGTTTTGTTTTTTGGTACACAAAGCAGATTTCTCCCAAACTCTTGGTCTTTTCTTTTTTTCTTTTCCTTTCTTTTTCTGCAGCTAAAGCTCAGCCCGGCCAAGCAGCCAAATTAGGCCTGTCTTGTAAGGAACAGGACCAAAATGATGGCAAAAATTAGCTGATGGTGAAGCACAGGGCATTAAGGGACCACAACGGCATAGATGGAATAAGTGAGTGGAGCAATTAAAGCATCCTTATAGTTGCAAGTGCAATCTTGCCACCAAGCACCTGACTTTTGAACAATCGTCATGGTGATAATGTAGCACAAAAGCCATAACTTTTGGCACAAGCCCCTTTTTTCAGAACCATTGCACCTCAAATTGTCACTGAACAAATGCTCATAAGTTGAGATCTGTTTGTACACTGAAGAGACATGAACATGCATGGATATACATTCTGAAGGCATACTAGTTATATTAGTGTAAGGTTAAACCAAACTCTTCTGGCCTCTTAAGGTAGATGTCAGGGTAACATTTTTCAGCATTTCTATTCCTCTTATTCTAAATTTGCCATAAGCTAATTTCTCTTTAAGCAATCTCCATATTTTGAAAAGATAAGAATGTCAACAAATTTCACTGATTATATACATTAACCAGTTTATGTCCTCCAAAGTTACATCAGATTTGGGCCTGTAGCATGTCCTAAAGTCAAAAGGTATTTTGTAAGGATGAACACTTAATCTTAGAAGGACAATTTACACATGCCCATATATACAAATGCTTGATTGATTATTTAGCTGTCAACTGAATGTATTCATCATTTTGTTTAAAGAGAAAAATGGTATTTGAATTGATACTCGATGATAGCTAAATTCTGTGCCTAATGATTGAGCTTGTAATGACTATTTAGTAGTCTTACTATTTAGCAGAACTTGATGTTCATGTCGACAAATGATGAATTAATGTTTCTTATATTTATGCACGCATTGAGGCAAATATACACGAAGCTTCACTTTAGTCAGAGTGGTTTTAAAAACATTTAAAACACCATTTTTAATGTTTATTTTCAAAAACAGCTTGTTAAGAGTGACAAATGCTTACAGACAGAGCAGTTTTATAGATTTAAAAAACTTTGCCTCCTTCAATTTTTTCTTCCAAGGTAGCTGACATCATATTACTTCCTATGTATGTTTACACTTGAGATTAAATCCCTCTATATTTTTGTGGACATATTTTTATCAGATAATTGAAATTGCAGTTTAAAATGTACAAAGAAATACCCAGTATCATTTCTCAGCATTTTCGGTAACTAGAATTAGCGCAGAATTTCTTGGGGAGCTGCAAACACTCATTCCCCACTCAAGAGGCAATTTTTATGCAAAGTAGATTACAATTTTTCACTAATCATTGTGCCTCTGGATATAATGTATGTCAGACTTCCTTTCCCCTTATTTTGCCAGCCTCAAGTGCACTCCTCATTCTGCAAGACAAACAAAATTGGAAAAGATTATATGTTCTGGTAAGCAGCAATTCAGTTCAATTGTTTTTAGTTTCATGGAAAGTGATTTGAAAGTACATGAATGCTAGAAATTGTTTGGTGACGCAACTTGATGAGGTAAATCTTTGGTCTCGTCTTTCTTTTCATGTTCCATTTTCCTTTTGGAAAAATCAAAAGATTCTGTACAGGATATTAAGTGTGAGGAACATCTGGTTCCAAGGAGGATTGGGATCAGCCCTGGCATGTTCCAACCAATACAAAGTGTCTTTAATCAATAGATTAATGATTGCTGTGGGAGTATAAGAGAGTATGAGAATAGTAAAGTATGTATCTCGGGTATTTTCCATCTAAATATTTTAAAAAATTAAAAATAATGGTGATTTTTACTTGCAAATAATGTAAAGATTGGTCAAGAATGATGGGGGAAATAGCTTTGCTCTCAAATATTTTAATTTTCATCTATGTAAATCACTTCTCATTGAAACAAACAAGTGTGTGCCAACTGTCCTTCCACTCAGCCTGTTTGATAAAAGTCAGGTGTGTGTGTGTTTATTTTTTGTTTTGAATTACTTTGTAGTTGAATTATCCCTAACTTCTCTTCTTGAGCAGATTAAAATATAATAATTAAATGTGAAATATTTACATTTTTGTCTTTCTTTACAACATATTCAGTTTCATAAATACTATTCATATCCTTTAATAGTAATGGGCTACATCTTTAGCAACAAAGACATAACATTTCTGCACATGGAGCTTGCTTAGTAGGAGCTTTGCTTATAGCACATTCTATATTAAAATCAACAGCATGTGCATTTGGCCTTGCACAATTCAATCAGTCATATACTCATAATGCATGCAGTGCAATATGCACATGAAGTAGGAGCTCCACCTATTGGTAGGATTTACTAAGCTAATTGGAAAGTCTTCATAAAAGGTAAACTGAGGCTCATGCCTCAAGACTTTATAAACATTTTTATGCAGTCCTCTTTGCAATGGTATGGAAGTGGCTTCCAATCATTTTAGTCCAGGATGTTTTTGAACTTTGTAAGTTAGATTCCAGCCCTAACATCAATCAATCAATCAAACGGTTTATTATTGTGACCTAGGTTATAACAGCATTACACAGGTTTTTTTAATGGAAATCAGCAATATTTAAAAAGGGAATGTGGAAGAACACGTTAAGACAGTATGTTCAATTTCCATCCAAAAGATTGGTGAAAAAGTATCAAAATTTTTAAAGAAGGAACATTGCTGTATGTAATGGATATTTACTTATGTTTAACATCCAGTCCTAGTATTATTTACTGGTAGTCTATGATTTTAGTACTAATAAAATTTAAGATTATTAGTTAAATTCCCTCACATGCTGGTCTGTGGAGATGGGGCATTTCTATCCATGATTAATTTAGTATTACATTTTAAGTTTGTTTGCTGATATACAAAATTTTCTTTTAAACAGCTATTATACAAAATAAATCCTTACTGGTAATCACTGGACTCCAGAAAATCCACTTTCTGTGTCCTTGTTTTATTGCATATGATACAAACAGTGTATTTAACAAATATGATTTCATATTGTCTTTGAATTCTCCTTCCAGTCTATCATTTTGCAATTCATTAATCAATAGTCTAAAAAAACAAAAAAATAAATTAGATATTTTACCTTTATTGATCAATTACATTAAAATATAACTTTCTCCAAAATCATGTGAAAGAAATCTTTCAGAGGTATACTGCTTGATTACTTCCACTTTATCCTAAAAGCATGTATCCAACAGAGCTGTTCTGCTGACATAAAAACTTATGATTTTTGCTATTTCTCCCTCCAGGAATGAAGCAACATTAAATATCATATCTGAGTCTAGTCTTAGGAAGTGTTAATGAATTTCAAAAACCTTATAACATTTTATATTGTTCATAACTCTTACCATATTATCCTCATAATATTAGTATTAGTGACAACATATAAAGTCCTACATGGCTTGGGTCCGGGGTACTTGCAGGAACGTCTCCTACCAGCATCACACTCCAATCGCCCTGTACGCTGCCACAGGCAGGGCCTCCTTGGGGTACCGTCGGCCAGACATTGTCGGCTGGCAGTGCCCAGGGGTAGGGCCTTCTCTGTGGGAGCACCCACCCTGTGGAATCAGCTCCCCTTGGGCCTTCATTTGGCCCCTGATCTCCGCTCCTTCTGCAGGGACCTGAAGACCTGACTATTTCAGCAGGCCAGTCTGGACTGAACCAAAGGGGGCGTTCTTTCTTTTTTAAAGTAATTTTAATTGTTTTTACTATTACTGGGCTTGTACTGTTTAATTATTTTTTAAGTAAATTATTATATTGTGTTTTATACTGTGAGCCACATTGAGTCCTTAGGGAGAGAGGTTGGCATACAAGTCTAATAAATTATTATAAATTATTATTATTATTATAACCCTGTGAAATATGTTACATTGAATAATTAGCACAAAATGGAATTGTTCACATAATAATTCAATTGGTCCATAGTTAATGACCAAGTTCTTAGCAACCTTAATCATTGTAAGATGCTGAGCATCACCTCCAGGTAGGATGGGTAGCATATAAGTTGAATAAATAAATTAAATAAAACTGTTCGAAGTTATGACAGATGCCCCCAAAAGATACTTATGAACTGGATTCAAAGATCCAATGTCACCTCTTCTACATATGGTCCATAATTGCATTTTGGGTGCTCAGCAAGCATCCCATGCTTATAGCTGTTTGCAGCATCCTCCAGTCTCATGACTGCGATGTACAATGTGTATTGACAGAAACTGGCATTTACTTCCATTCTGGCAAAAAATGTCCATTGCAAACAATGGGTTCACTCAGCAATCCCAGTGCTCACTTAATACTGTGGTGCTCATTTTATCACTGTTGCACGTGTTTAACAATTACCTGCAAAAAGGTCATAAAACTGAGTTTGTTACACGATGACCTGCTTGTGGCACAACTTACAACTGTAATTCCAGTGTAAATTACAGTCATAATTCAAGAACTATCTGTAATCATATAGTGGTGTTTTGTATAAAATCTTTTTCAACCACCCAAATGATCATTGTTTAAATTATAATTCCATTAAATATTCAGCTTCCTTTTGACTACATCCAATAAATGTAGTATCCTATGACTATCACTAAGTGTTATGTCTTATGATTCATGATGAATGTATTTATGATAACTATGATCATAATTCATCAGTTATATCTTTTCGTACACTGAGAGCTTATGCACAGAAGACAAATTCCTTGTGTGTCCAATCACACTTGACCAATAAAGAATTCTATTCTATTTTGTATTATAACCTGGTAATTGATTCCATTGTCAAGTTTCTGCAACAAATAAAGTATTTATCCTTAGGTTCAATATTTATTTTATTATTTATTTATGTTTCTTATTTCTAAACCACCTGTCTCCCTTAGGAAAATATCTTTTAATATATATATTTAGATCTAATAGAATTATTAGGAAAATTCACAGTAAATCAAGTATTGGATTTGGGTTTTCTCTGTCATGTCCAATACTATAAGTGAAATCCTTAACTATATTTGGTTGACAATAATTTTATCTCATGCAGTGCACCAGGTTTTCTAGGACAATGGCTATATAAAACACAAGACAACAGCTCTATGTTAACTTATGTAAAACATTTACTGCTTAAAATAAAGGAGGGATATCTAAGACAAATATGTTTACGACTGTGATCCCTTGTTTCATGTTCTCCAATCCCGCCCCTAAGCAATATATTACAATATCTTGATAGAAAAATGATCTTCATCTGGTGATCAATAGTATGTTCCAGGTGTACGGCAAGGTACCAGTATTACTGGGTTTCTGCACCAAGGTATTTGTTATCTGTAGCTATCAAGTCCTTCAGAAACTAAGTTCATTATGAAAGAGGACATTAGGCAATTTAAAAAAATCACTGTCTTCATATGGCAGAAAGTTTGCAGCAAAGCAGACTAATTTGTGATGATAAATTGCAGCTGTCAGAATGTCAAGATCACTTTGTGGAATTTATTTGCAATCTCATATTTCAAGTTTATGTGTTGGTAATTCCCTTCCGCCCTTACAGGGCAAACTTCTTAGGAAAGAAAAGCAAAATATTGATAGTCCTTTTATTTTAATCATAACTAGAGAAAAAATAATTCTACTTTTCCTTAAAAATAAAACACTTTTTTTTCAAAATACAAGAGTAGCGAAGTGGAAAGAACACATATCATACAAATTTCTCAGTGAATTTTAAAGAATGGCCATTTTTAAGACAAATAGGTTGTTTGTTTTTGTTTGGGTCTATTCTTGTACTTGTACAAAAAAAAGTTTTTTTTCTTTTAAAAGTATACTACTAATTTTCTAATGCTAGATTGTTAGAGTAACCATCTTACAATTCAAGCATAGTTTTTAATTATACCACTAAAAGTAGGAGAAAAAATTATGGCCTAAGCTATAAGTACACAACCTACAAATCACTTCTCCATATACTCAACTAGCTCAATATCCGCACTTCGCTACAAAACTATGTGGTCGGGCTTAGTTTTTGGGGAGGAAAATAAGGACAAAATATTCTACCTCTGTCTACCAGCATCCATCGGTATTCATCTGGCTAGCGTCTTGTCAGTGTGTGAGAGAGTTGAAGACTGTTTGGAAACTGAAACAGTATTTGCTGTGTGAGCAAGAAAGAGACAGCAAGGAGCCAGGCCATGGCTTAGCTCAACTGTTCTGTGAGGCTGCTTGCTGCTCTGAAACTGAAACTTCTCTCCTCTGCTTGTGTTTTGCATTTGGAACAGATTTCTTTTCAGGTAGGGTAGGGGAGTAGCATCAGAGCATGTTAATAATAATATAGGAAATTCTGATGGTCATTTTGAAAAATCCTTTCTTAGTGAGCACCTAGAAGCCAAGAGGAACATATGTGCCAAATTTCAAGTTTCTACGCTTTATGGTTCTGGATATTTTGTGATGATGCGTGAATCGTATTTCACTTTTATATATATAGATTTCTTCTCCAAAGTAATTCCTTTATTATTTGAAAGATGCTGATCAGAACTGATTAACTTTAAATGTATTGCTAGAATTGTTAAACCAAATAAGTATTTAAGTAAATATCTATGTGGAGGTTAAAATCTCCTGTGATAAGTAACATGCAAGTAGTATTATGATCTACTGAGGTCATCAGAAGAAAAAGAAAGCTGGGTACCCTTCCCTCACACGTGGATGCAGTTAGTTGAAACTCTCTTGAGCAGCATTGTTCTGTTTTAATTGATCTGAGGCATTTTAGGATAGAGAAGAATTTTGTTCAAAATATGAAAAGCATCTGCTTTACGGTGCTTAAGTATGTCATACATTTTTCTTCCAATTCCAGTTGCTTGTCTCTATTTCTTTCTCAGACCTCTGATGCAGATAAGATCACAGTTCTAAATTCCACACAAGGATGAACTAAATATTTGGGGGACAAAGAAATGCCACCTTAGCTGCCTTTCCTTTTTTTCCCTTATGTTAATAAATAAATATAGTACTGAAAAATATATTATGTTACTTCACAGAGCATCATTAGAGCACAAACCAGGAGCTAACTTGCAAAGTTTTGAGAACTACAAAACTTTAAAAAATTGAATTTGAAGTGGAATAGATTCAGTGGTGGGATTCAATTTTTTTTACTACCAGTTCTGTGGGCGTGGCTAAGTGGGCATGGCTAAGTGGGTGTGGCCATGTGATTGGGTGGCATGGCTTTTTTTTTGACAGCAACAACCTTCACCCACACCCCATTTTTGGGGGTCTTCCTGGCCTCAGGGGAGGCTCT